>OU696595.1:5290794-5340794 GCA_916048095.2 Sacculina carcini
AATGGGAAGTAGTCTGAGTTTTTGTAAAGAAGAAGAGACATGAGAACCCGAAGGAAGATTAAATCTCATACGACAGGCCTTATTAATTATAGATTGAAGTTTCCTAAGCTGGCGGTGGTTGAGAGATAGTACACACACACACACACACTGACACACACACGCACTGACACACTGACACACTGACACACTGACACACACACGCACTGACACACTGACACACTGACACACTGACACACTGACACACTGACACACTGACACACTGACACACTGACACACTGACACATTGACACACTGACACACTGACACACTGACACACTGACACATTGACACACTGACACACTGACACACTGACACACTGACACACACACGCCAAGGACCACTCAATACTATATTTCTCAATAATAACTAGTGTTGTACTAAATACTATATGATGTAAGAGAAATTACACAAATCACTGAAGAAGGTCTCAAGATTGAAAGGTTTTGCTGTCAAAGCATATCATTTGTGATTCACCTCTTAAATCATACGTGTCAAAATATCAAATAACTACTATTTATATATATATATATATATATATAATATTTGGTAGTTCTTCACACACACACATACATACACACACACACATACACCATCTGGGGCGACATAAAGATACTAAAACGAATGAATACTATTTTATCGAATTTATGTGAATTAAACATATTATTTTAATAAATTATTAAAATATTATTGCCGCATCCCGCTCCTCTGGATGTTGTACATTCATAAGATATGAAAATAGGCACTCAAATACAATAAATATTTTTGAAGTTTCCAGGTTACACATGAGGCCACCGCACACAGGGTGGTAATAGTGCACTTGCTCTCTTCCCATGCTACTGGACTTGCCTGTAATTAATAATAATAATAAATTAGGACTTGTTCAAACAAGGATAAAATTGTGGGACTCCGTGGTGTAGGGGTAGCACACCCGCCTCACAAGCGGGAGATCCGTAGTTCAAATCCCGGCGGAACAGAATTTAATTGGGTGAATTCTATAATCCAACAGCCCCTGTCCACCCAGCAGTAAATGATGGTACCAGATATCAGTCATGTGCTGTTATGCATTCTGGGGAGGTGGTCCTCTCTAATACGTCTTACGTTCTTGTGGCGTCATAACGTGGAGAGGGTCGGTTCTGCGGTGGCAGCGAGCTGCAGGGGACACACCTGTGTGCTCATAAGCTTCGACTTCCTCCCGTGTAGCAGCTGTCACTTAAAGTTAAAGGTTAAATGCCTAAGTGACAGCTGCTACACGGGAAGAAGTCGAAGCTTATAAACACACACACAGGTGTGTCCCGTGCAGCTCGCTACCACCGCAGAACCGACCCTCTCCACGCAATGACGCCACAAGAACGGAAGATGTATTAGAGAGGACCACCTCCCAGAATGCATGGCACTACCCATGACTGATATCTGGTACCATCATTTTCTGCTGGGTGGACAGGGGCTGTGGGATTGCAGAATGCGCCCAATGAAATTCTGCTCCGCCGGGCTTCGAACCACGGACCTCCCGCTTGTGAGGCGGGTGTGCTAACAACTGCACCACCGAGTCCAACAAAGACCACTTGTGACCTTGAGATGTATGTAGCGTCAGTGTGTGAGTGTGTGTGTCAGTGTGTGTGTGTGTGTGTGTGTGTGTGTGTGTGTGTGTGTGTGTGTGTGTGTGTGTGTGTGTGTGTGTGTGTGTGTGTGTGTGTGTGTGTGTGTGTGTGTGTGTGTGTGTGTGTGCGGTGTGTTTGTGATGTATGATGTTTTCGTGCGCTCAGTACAGGTAGTACCTGGCTGAATTTCCTTTAAGATTAGTGTCATCGCTATCTTGATGAACCGTAAGGTATTTGCTGATGGGCGCATGTACGTGTGTGTGCGTGTGTCTGTGCTCTGCCTGTATTTTATTGTCCTGCTTTGTAAATACGAAACATATACTTGAATATGCATGTGATTGTACATGAATGTATGTGGTGTGTAATGTTTATATCAGCGCAATTGAGACATGATGTGTGTATTGCGCTTTACAAATGACTCAATAAATGAAATGAAATGAAATGTGCCAGTGTGTGTGATTATATACGGTTGCGTCGTTTTTTATTTTGTAAAGCTTACATGTGTTTATTTATACGTGTATGTATCAAGAATGAAAAATTTGGAGAAAGTGGTCTCCACCACTAGAGACCCTTAACTATTTTAAACATTTAACTGTACCCAACTAACTAATAACCAAATATAATTTAGCAATGTTATTCATTCCTTATTTATCTGTGCTTCTAAATTATGTGTTTGTGTCATTCAATATATTTTTTTTCATACTGTTAATTATTGTTGTTCGTTGACAGAACACGATTTTGTTCTGTGCATTTGCCGCCATGATGTTTGTCTTTGTTCTTTCGTTCAACATCAAGTAAGATTTGACAATTCGTAATTCACCTAGACCGTCATTTTTTAATAATAATAATGATAATAATAATAATAATATATTATCATTATTATTATTACACTGGCACACTGACACACACATTGACACACACACTGATACACACTGACACACACTGACACACACTGACACATACACATACACACACTGACACAAATACTGACACACACACTGACACACACACACTGACACACACACTGACACATACACACTGACACACACACTGACACATACACGCTGACACACACACACACACACACACACACATACACACTGACACACACTGACACACACTGACACACTGACACACACACTGACACACACACTGACACACACTGACACATACACATACACACACACTGAAACAAATACTGACACACACACTGACACACACTGACACATACACATACACACACACTGACACAAATACTGACACACACTGACACACACACGCACACGCATACACAATGACACACATACTGACACACACACTGATACATACACAATGACACACACAATGACACACACACTGACACATACACACTGACAAACACACTGACACACACACACACACACATACACAATGACACACACACTGACACATTCACGCTGACAAACACACTGACACACACACTGACACATACACAATGACACACACACTGATACATACACACTGACAAACACTGACACATACACACTGACACACACTTACACATACACACTGACACACTTACTGACACACATACTGACACATACTGACACAAATACTGACACACACACACACTGACACACACACTGACACATACACTGACACACACACACACACACACTGACACACACACACACACACACACACACACACACACACACACACACACACACACACACACACACACTGACACATACTGACACATACACACTGACACATACACACTGACATACACATACACACTGACACACACATACACACTGACACACACACACACTGACACATACACACTGACACACACACACTGACACACACACACACACTGACACATACACACTGACACACTGACACACACACTGACACACACACTGACACATACACACTGACACACACACACACACACACACACACACACACTGACACATACACACTGACACATACACACTGACACACTGACACACACACTGACACACACACTGACACACACACTGACACACACACTGACACCTACACACTGACACCTACACACTGACACACACATACACACTGACACACACACACACACTGACACATACACACTGACACACACACACACACACACACACACTGACACATACACACTGACACATACACACTGACACACACACACACTGACACACACACATACTGACACACATACTGACACTCACTGAAAATTGCTTAATATTTCGACCTTTTTCAACATATTGTGCAGTATAGGAGTATAAACCTTCTCATTTATTTTGGTTTTTGTGTTTTTAGCTAAAGAATTTCTCAGTCTGTTATCCAAATATGATAACATGATAAATGTTGCGGATTATCTGGATTTTTTTCTCAAGAATAATGAAAAATAATTTGGTATCATATATATTCATTGTATAAAATTAATATTTTGCCGCATTTTTTATTTTTGACTATTGATCGCCAATATAGTTAATTGTTTAGTATGTCCTAGTTCTGAAAACTATTTTCTATACGGATTTGTAGGAAAGTTTTTGAAGAGTAAGTTGGCTAACTTTCTAAGCTGGATTAAATATAACGGAAGAGCTTAAAAATAAACTTCACGATATTTAATTCTTTTTTTCTGGATAAGTTCTGTCATAAATTATCATATTAATTAGCTATCCAATTAATGTAATTAATATTTAATGAAAATGTACACTCTTGCTTCGGATACATTTAGTAAAATTTATCGAGTTGATTATCCAAATCACAAAAATGTTTTGAAAATTTTCAATTATATTTTTTTGTGACCTTTGCACATGGTTTTTGCGAAAGTACACGCATACACATTTGCATATGCATATACACCAGGGCTTGAAAAAAACGGGGTTTAAAAAAAACATGTTTTTTTTAGAAAAAACCCAAAAATTATTGTTTTTTTAGTTTATTTGGTTTTATAGATTTTGCACACACAAATCAAAAAAAGGATTGTACCACGCTATTTAGTATATAGTTAAACATATTTTAGTACCACTTACCAAGAGTTTTGTAAATATTTAAAAAAGATAAAAATAAAACAATAAAACTGTACACACAGGATCTTGAATTTCACCTTGTAGCATATATAGGCAACGGACGTTTTAAACCGCTTCCAATTGCGAAAATAGTCGATTTTAAACACCCACATATGTTTGCAAAGTCCAAACCAAATACCCAGTGGCCTTATTTATGAAAACCTAGTGACTAAAATCGTTTTGTCCATAGAGGTTAATTCATGTTTGTTTTCAGAGTAAACACAGTTTTTTTTTAAACTCAGAGGTTTCTCAAAATAGTGTTTTTCATAGAAACTCAATTGTTTTGTCGAAAATATTTAGGATTTCTCATAAATACCAACTACAATGTTTCCCCAGCAAAAACCAATAATGTTAATAAAAAAAATTCCCATATCGTGCAAACCCATAAAAACATGCCAAAAAGTAATATCTATGAAGGTTTAAAACTGTATTAATTAACTTATTTACTAATTTTGAAAATATTTGATCATTCCTATATGAGAAAAATCATTTCTGTCAAAAAAAAACTATTTTTAAAAAAATATGTTTTTTCAAAACACTTGGTTTAAACCAAATAAACCCTGATACAAACACACAAACAAAACTGCATTTTTATTTTTAATTATTTTCTTTGATGAGTTATTTTAATATATTTATAGTATGGTTGGATTTGTATACATATTTCTACTAAATTATACTTGTGGATTGCAGTGTTGACTAGTAAGATTTTTTTTCTCCAAATTTTTTCTCTTTTTTGCTGGGAAAATAAGAAATGAAATATAATAAAAAATATTGAATCAATGTGGGCTTATGTGTGTCGAAACGATTAAAATTAATCTGTGCTGTGTGTTGTATTAATTTAATAACAAACACAAACACCTCCACCAACTGACACAATCCTAACAGCTGATATGGAAGCTAGGTGAAACAATTCATACACGATTTCTGCTTGAAAAATGCCTATTTGATGAACGTTTCTTTATAATTTGCTGATATTTCAATAATTTTCTAATATTTTACGATATTTATATTTTTATATATGAATAAAGCACCCAAACACGCACACACACACATGTCACATGCTCGACCTAGCATTGTTATTTTGTTGTATGAAACCGTTATGTGGTGATGTTTGGCTATAGTTTTGTATTTATATATGATTGATATAATGACCGTCACTGCATACTCATTCAGTGTCGTTTATTTAATTATTTGAGTCTCAATTTTCTTAAAATTGCCATGTGCTTGTGTTTTATGCTTTCTGTGTCTGATTTAGGGCAATAATCATACATATACATATAATAAAATAATACTTTTTTACTATTGTCTATATTTAGCATGAAATATAATTGTTTGTGCTCAGCATTAAGTAAGTGATCTTTTCACGTTCCAATCAGCAGCGCTGAAAAGTGCAATAAGCCCAGTTTTTTCAGCAAATATAACAGCCAGGAAGTTATTAGAAATGAAAATAAATTAATTATTTTCATTATTAGCATTATTATTGGAGTCGGCGACTAAACCGGCTCCCCCACTGTTCTGCAGTGAGCAGGGTGGCTAGACACCCGACAGGAAAAAAACAACCCCAGTTTCAAGGGTGGAGGAGCTATCTGATAGCCAACGACCATCTAGCATGTTCCAGTTTGCAAACGTGTTTTCATTTTTCTATTTGTGCC
The DNA here is from genome assembly GCA_916048095.2 of Sacculina carcini. Taxonomy (NCBI): domain Eukaryota; kingdom Metazoa; phylum Arthropoda; class Thecostraca; family Sacculinidae; genus Sacculina; species Sacculina carcini. The sequence goes on from OU696595.1 coordinate 5,297,155, forward strand.
TACTCCCTGCTCGCTGTGATGTTCCTGTCGGTTGTCTTTTTCGTGCCTGTGTATAAATATGCGCTACATTAAATATATGTTGTTGTTGTTTTATTAGGATTGATAAAAACACTCACATAGTTGTCCTGTTCTGTCCGACCTTAGCATTTCCCCACTTGACAGCCCCTCCATTCCCCACCCGACAGGGAATTTCCCACACACACACAGGTCACGCACTACTGGTCTTGATCTGAGTCAAGATTTGGCTTAGCTTTGTTTGGGATACGTGGTAAGGTGGTAGCACACCCGCCTCACAAGCGGCAGGTCCGTGGTTCGAATCCCGGCGGAGTAGAGTATATTTGGGCGAATTCTATAATCCAACAGCCCCTGTCCACCCAGCAGTAAATGATGGTACCAGATATCAGTCATGTGTTGTGTCATGCATTCTGGGGAGGTGACCCTCTCAAATACGTCTTCCGTCCTTGTGGCGTCATAGCGTGGAGAGGGTTGGTTCTGCGGTGACAGCGAGCTGCACGGGACACACCTGTGTGTGTTCATAAGCTTCGACTTCTTCCCGTGTAGCAGCTGTCACTTGAGACCTTTAACCTTTTCAACCTTTAATATTATGTGTATGTCTATGGGTATATAGATCGTAAAACCTCTATTTGAACAGCACATCTAATAAAACAGCACATTGGGGGAAACAAATGTGATATAGAACGCCAAGCCGTTCCAATACATGTTTTACGGTTTATGTCTGTTTGTTTGTGTACTTGTCGTTTTCATATTTTTCTGATTTTGTTTTTCAGAGACAGTTTAACAAAGTAAGTTTTTGATAAGAATTGGCATCGAAATTTTATAGATTTTTTATTTTGATTTCGATTATTGATTTTTATTGATTCTTTATTAATTTTATTGATTAACGTTGTTTTTCAATTTATTTTTGTTTTTCTTACTTGAATTTCCTATTGTTTTTATGGGCATTCAATATTTGTGGTTATCGAGAAATTTGCTCATAAATTTATTCTTAAAATATCTTTAAATGTTTTTCTTAGATGTTGTTAATGTTGTTTTTATAAATCTCAATTGTAAATAGTAAATTGTTTAATTGTAAATTGTTAAATAATTTTACGTTTAGATTATAATACCAATTAAGTTGTAAACTTTTAATTTTCATTAAATTATCTATATTTGTGCTATGTCATCATCGATGTCATCATCATCATTTTCTTAATTTTTCAACTTATTTGTTAATTTATATTATATTGATTACTTGACTGGCGCTAAATCAAATTGAGAATTGAATTTGAATTTAAGAGACAAAAAATATGTTGTGTTTTTATTGTGAAAATTGCTCAAAATTTTTTTTAAATTAGTGCAAATTTTTTTTATGGGCCTAAAATATTGATCCATAATTGAAGTATAATTTTGCCGAATGCTCTAAATAAGCTTCTATCTAATCTGCATGATTTCATTGTTTTTTATATTTGTAACTTTTTTAAATGATATATCTTCTATTTGTACTATATTATTTTGTTATAATTTCGGTTTAATTATAAAACTACCCGCTTACTAAATATATATATACATATATATATATATATATATATATATATATATATATATATATATATATATATATATATATATATATATATATATATATATATATATATATATTCCTAAACCAGCAATGGTACAGCTATAAACATTATATTATTGTGCAAATAATTTTGTGTTCTACAAGAAAAGTTATAATTTATACCCACAAATGATACAAATGATACGTGTAAAACTGGCAAAATTCTCAAATACATCCAAAATTTCACTTGAACACCGGGCGACTAAAATTTATTCATTTTTCTACTATTTCTCAATAATTTTTTGTTATACATAAAAATAAATTATACCATCGTGCTAGAAATCTTGTTTTCTACAATACGGTATAATTTGTAATTTTCCAAAGTATATCTGAAGGAAGTTACGGCGGTGTAAAGTCAAAAGGACATATTGCCAATTTGACAGCTATTATGCGCCTTTGCGATTACACAGGAATATACTTCTGTGTAGATAATTTTGTGTTCTACAAAATAAGCTATAATCTATACCCACAAATTATACAAAAAAACGTGTAATATTGGCAAAATTCTCAAATACATCCAAAATTACACTTGAACACCGGGCGACTAAAATTAATTAATTTTTCTTCTTTTTATCAGTAACTATTTGTTACACATAAAAATAAATTACACCATCGTGCTAAAAATCTTGTTTTCTACAATACGGTATAACTTGTAATTTTCCAAAGTGTATCTGAAGGAAGTTACGGCGGTGTAAAGTCAAAAGGACATATTGCCAATTTTACAGCTATTATGCCAACTTGCAATTACACAGGAATATACACCGATTAAATTTCACTGAAGCCCAGTCATAATTCTGAATGCATCATATTAGCTCCATGGATGGTGTGTTTTTATTGCGTACAGTTTAATTAATGACGACGGGCGGATAAAATGCTGCTTTGAACAAAGTAAACTACTGAATTTTACTGTGTAATTTAATTGGTTTAATTTCAAGTTGCATACGCTTAAGCTGCATAAGGATATGGGCTGTAATATCATGCAATGCCAACTATATGCATATGCTGTTTTAGCGGACGCATAAATCTGCAATTATAGAGATGACAGAAAGTTTAATTATTTCGATAGTGTTACGCTTCTGAATTACTACACGCGAAGGACGGGTTTGAATTTGAGCAGTGTTGAAGGAAAAAATTTCGTCAATAATTAAAACAGGAATTTACAAATTTATATTTTTCTATTGGATAAACTTTTTGCTCTTTGAGTCATTATATTCTATTTATAGTTCCGCACGACGGGCGGGTTTAAATACGAGGCAGTTCGAGGGAAAATATTTTGCCACATCTAAAATAAAAACATTCACATTTAGACTTTTCTATTGGTTAAGACTTTTTATGGGCTTACTTTTTCTTTTTTAATTTCTTAATTTTTTTTATTAATTCAATATTCATTTTACTCTATTTATTGTTCTGCACAAAGGGCGGGTTTTAATGCTAGATGGTGATGTTGAGTTATAAATATATTTTGAAAACATAATGATAAAAAATTAGTCATTTTTCATTGTTTTGTGTCAGAGTTCTGAAAAAATTCAGCACCACGGGCAGGTTTAATTGGGATTTTCTTTGGGTTTACTCTTTTCTTTATTAATTCATATTTATTTTCTCTTATGAATTGAACACAAATTTAATAGTATGAACTGTTTCGCACGACGGGCGGGTTTACATGCTAGAATTGTCATTGTTTTGTACGTGTTAGTGTTCTGAATTATTCCGCACGACGGGTAGGCTTAAATATGAGGTGGATTAAGGGATAATATTTTGTCTAATTTATAATTAAAATATTCACATTTAGAGTTTATATTGGTGAACGTATTTACAGGTTAAATTTTTTGCTTGTAAATTTTTATACACTTTATTCTATGGATTGAATATGCAGTTTATTTTATGAATTGTTGAGCACGACGGGCGGGCTTCAATATGAGGCGGGTTAAAGGAAAATATGTTATCAAAATAAAAATAAAAATAATAAAATTTAGACTTTTCAATTGAGTAAGATTTTAATGAGTATATCTGTTTCTTTTTTAATTTGCAATATGTTTATGAATTAAATATGAATTTCATTTTATGAATTGCTCCGCACAACTGGCGGGTTTCAATGCTAGACGGTGATGTTAAGTTATAAAAATATTTTGGAAACATTATGATGAAAAAGTGTAGTCATTTTTCATTGTTTCGTGTCTAAGTTCTGAATTATTCAGCACGACGGGCATGTATAAATATGAGGCGGTTTAGGCAAACTATTTTGTGAAAATAAATATAGAAATATAGAAATTTAGACTTTTTTATGGGTTTACTCCACTCTTTTTCAATTCATATTCCTTTTCTCTTATGAATTGAATACAAATTTAATAGTATAACTGCTTCGCACGACGGGCGGGTTTACATGCTAGAATTTTCATTGTTTGTTACGTGTTTGTGTTCTGAATTATTCCGCACAATGGGTGGGCTTATATATGAGGCGGGTTGAGGGAAAATATTATGTCAAAATAAAAATAAAAATATTCACACTTGGACTTTTCTATTGAGTAAGACACTTATGAGTTTTCATTTTCTTTCTTAATTTGGAATATTTTTAATGAATATGCATTTTTATGAATATTAATTCCATTTTATGATTTCCTCCGCACAACGGGCGGGTTTTAATGCTAGTATATATATATATTTAGTAAGTGGGTAGTTTTATAATTAAACCTTTTTTACAATTACATCGTAATTACAAATTTAAAAGCAATGAAATCATGCAGATTAGATAGAAGCTTATTTAGAGCATTCGGCAAAATTATACTTCAATTATGGATCAATATTTTAGGCCCATAAAAAAATTTGCACTAATTTTACAATTTCGTTTTTGAGCAATTTTCACAATAAAAAACACAACATATTTTCTTTCGCTTAAATTCAAATTTAATTCTCAATTTGATTTAGCGCCAGTCAAGTAATCAATATAATATATATTAACAAATAAGTTATATATATATATATATATATATATGGGTGTGTGTGTGTGTGTGTGTGTGAGATGATTCTTAGATGATTTTACTGTTCTCATTGATACGCTTATTCCTATGTTTTCTTCAAGGATTATCTTTTGCGGCGATTTTAATCTTTGGCTAGATGCCCCTCATCTCAAATCGTGTTCTTCTTCGTTTCTTGAATTAATATCTTCCTATGGCTTAGTAAATCATGTATGCGGTTCTACTCATGAACATGGTCATACCCTCGACATCGTGCTCTCATTCAGTGACTCCCCTATTTCTATCAAGGATTTGACTGTCTTCCCTATTGATTCCTCTGTTTCAGATCACTCCTTAATTGAATTTTCCGCGCTTATTCCTCTCAGCTTAAGATCACATACAACTGTCACTTTTCTAGAATATATTACTGTTGACTACGACTCTCTATGTAACCAGATATTTTCTTCTTTTAATTATGATTCATTTTGTTTTTTGCTTCCCTATGATCTCTGTAAATATTTCAACTCCTGTCTTGAATTTCTTAGAGATCAGTTTGTTCCTGTTAAGAAGCTCCGTTCCTCTTCATCCCTTCATAGTCCCTGGTTCAATAGTGAAATTCGTAGCTCCAAAACTTCTCTTAGACGACTTGAGCGCCATTGGTTACGTCTGAAAAATGATGCATCATGGCAATCTTATTGTGTTGCACGGCGTCACCATCATATCTTGTTTGAGGACGCCAAAAAATCCTATTATAATAATAAAATTTCCTCCTGTCTCAACAGTAAATCCCTCTGGAATATTTTCATTAAACTCTTAGGTAAATCTAATACCCTTGTGTTTCCTGATAGTGATCCAACTCGCTTACCTTCCCTATTCTCTCATTTCTTTGAGAATAAAATTTCGAATATATTCTGTCGCTTCCCTCCTGCTACATTGTCTTATTCTCCCACCACATCCGCTATTTTTAATTCTTTCCTTCCGATTTCCATCTCTGATTGCAGGCTACTACTGAGGCGTGTGCGCACTCGTTCTTCCTCTCTGGACCCTATTAACCTTGCTCGAATCCCCAACTGTATTGAGTTACTTTTTCCTTTCATCACCTATTTTATCAATTCGTCTTTCTCTCTCGGTGAATTCCTTGCGTCTAAGAGCGCAAGTATTCTCCCTATCCTGAAAAAACCTAATCTTGATCCTAATTGCTTGTCTAACTATCGTCCCATCTCTAGAATTCCTTGGCTATCAAAATCGCTTGAAATGGCCGCCTATGTCCAGATTTCGGACTACCTTGAGCGCCATGATCTATTTCTCCCTGAACAATCAGGCTTCCGTAGTTTTCACTCAACAGAAACCTCGCTTCTCTTCCTCTATGACTCTATTATTAAGTCTACTCTTGCTTGTAAGGATGTTCTTCTCATTCAACTGGACTTCTCTGCGGCTTTTGACACTGTTGATCATCTAATTCTACTCAATACTCTATCCAACCTAGGTTTTTGTGGCGCTGCACTATCATTCTTCCGCTCTTATCTTCTCTCACGATATCAGCTTGTTTGTACCAGTGATTCTTGTAGTGAGTCTTTCCCACTCTCATACGGTGTCCCACTGGGGTCCGTCCTAGGCCCTCTCCTCTTCAATATTTACTTAACTTCCATAGGTAAAATCCTACATCGTCATGATGTCAATTTCCAAATCTTTGCGGAAGACATCCAAATTATTATCTCGTCTGATAATATTTCCCAATCTTCTGTTTCTTCTCTCTTGGATGACATTGAAACCTGGTCTTTGTCCCACCATCTCAAGCTAAATCCGGAAAAGACAAAATTTAACCTTTTTCAATCTTCTAGAAGTTTAACTTGTCTATCTGTTCCTCTCTCTAAATCTGTTCGTAGCTTAGGTGTCTTGCTAGATGATTCTCTTTCTTTTGATCTATACATTTCTGATATCATTAGGGTATGTAACTTTCACATTAGGCGAATCTATTCTATCCGTAGATATTTAACTGTCTCTGCTGCTTTCAAACTAGCTAATTCTGTCATTCTCAGCAGGGTACAATACTGTTGTTCGCTCTGTCTTTCTCTGAACCACCGCCAGCTTCGCAAACTTCAATCTGTTATTAGTAAATTTGTCGTCTAATCTACAATCTCCCTGCTGGCTCTCATGTCTCTCCCTTTCTACAAAAATTAGGACTTCTCCCTATTAAGGCGCTTATTGACTACCGCATCTGTTTGATCATCCATTACACTCTTATTCTCCGTAAGCCCTCGTACTTATTTGAACTTCTATCCTTCAAGAAATCTACTCGTACACTTGGGTCAACTGATGATTCTCGTCTCGTACTGGAACCTGCTTTTCCTTCTAGACATACTCACTATAATCGTTGTCTCTCTATCTTAGGACCCCGTATTTACAATAAGCTCTCCCCAACACTACGTTCTATCACTTCTATCCCTGTTTTCAAAAAACACTCTGTTTTCAAGAAATTTTTCATGGTGAAATCGTATTATACTCTAGAGAAAATTGTCTATACTAGTGATGATTATAAGGTGTAAATTATCTCTCTTCTTTCTACCTTTTACTTTCTGTGTGTGTTTGGCTATGTGTGTGTGTTTCTGTGTTTGCGTTTGTGTGTGTGTGTGTGTGTGTGTGCGCGTGTGCAGCGCCCTAGAGACCCTCTAGGTGTAGGGCGCTATATAAATATCTACCTAATGTAATGTAATGTAATGTGTGTGTGTGTGTCGTGTATTAAAACAGACATATTCGGTAAGAAACACGATTTTCTTTGCATCTCTACATTTTGGCCAATAATTTATTTTAGAATTATTTCAAAACACGTCAAACTTTGCTAATACGACAATTATTATCATTTTGTATTGTATATAATTAGGAAAACAAGTTATGATTTATTGATTCTGTATAATCTATAACCAAGATTGATCTTATATTTTTGCCAAAATTACAGTGTTTTTTTCCGAAAGTATATCGCAACAACACACACACACACACACAAAACACACACACACACACACGCAAAACACACACACAAAACATACACACACAAAACACACGCACAAAACACACACACAAACAAACACACACACACACAAAACACACACACGCACAAAACACACACACACACACACACACACAAAACACACACACACACAAAACACACACAAAACATACACAAACACAAAACACACACACACACAAAACACACACAAAACACAAACACAAAACACACACACAAAACACACGCACAAAACACACACACAAAACGCACACAAAACATACACACACAAAACACACACAAAACACACACAAACACACACAAGACACACACACAAAACATACACACACAAAACACACACACACAAAACACACACACAAAAAATACACACACAAAACACACACACAAAACACACACACAAAACATACACATACACACAAAACACACACACAAAACACAAACACAAAACACACACACAAAACACACGCACAAAACACACACACAAAACGCACACAAAACATACACACACAAAACACACACAAAACACACACACACACACACACACACAAAACACACACACAAAACATACACACACAAAACACACACACACAAAACACACACACATAACATACACACACAAAACACACACACAAAACACACACACAAAACATACACACACACACAAAACACACACACAAAACACAAACACAAAACACAAACACAAAACACACACACAAAACACACGCACAAAACACACACACAAAACGCACACAAAACATACACACACAAAACACACACAAAACACACACACACACACACACAAAACACACACACACAAAACACACACACAAAACATACACGCACAAAACACACACAAAACACACACACAAGACACACAAACACAAAACATACACACTCACACACAAAACATACGCACAAACACACACAAACACACACAGCTACTGGCCCGTTGAGTAGAACCAACCCAGCCACTGCCGACATACAGCGGCGAACCACGCCTAGGGCGGAAAGCGAGGACGAAGCCAGATCGCGCTGCGTTCGAAACAAGTGCGCCGACGGTGACATTGCTGGTGCACTGCGATTGCTCACTTCAAGCGACAGTGTGGTTGGATTCAGCGAAGAAGTGACCAGGGAGCTGGAGGAAAAGCATCCAGCAGCGCTCGATGACGAACAGCCCCCGCCACGTCGCGACTGCCCCGAGCTCCGCGTAGAGAAGCAGGAGGTCCAGAAAGCCATCAACAGCCTGCCTAAAGGCTCCTCTGGTGGACTCGACGGCCTGAGGCCACTTCACCTTCGCCAACTTGTCTCGCAACAAACAACAGAGGCTGGTCAACAGCTGTTAGCTGCACTCACAGCGTTATCCAATTGCGCCATCGCCGGCCGGATTCCAGACTGCGCCAGACCCGCTTTCTACAGCGCGCGTCTCATTGCCTTGCACAAGAAGTCGGGGGGGATTACGTCCCATTACAGTTGGCAGTGTTTTCAGACGCCTCGCCAGCAAGATTCTGGCCGGTAAGATGGCAGCATCTGTGGCACACGAGCTGCAGCCTGTCCAACTGGGCGTGGCCACCCCGCTCGGATGCGAGGCAGCCGTGCACGCCACTCGCGCCTTAATTGCGGACCACGAGGATTGCAGCGGACACATCTTACTAAAACTAGATATGTCCAACGCATTCAACTGCGTAAGTCGCACCCACATACTGGCTGAAATCTATCGCCGTTTCCCCGCCGCTCTGCCCTTGACCCTGCAGGCTTGCGGTCAGCCCACTCCCCTCTACCACGGACCTAACCGCGTCTGGTCGTGCAGGGGCGTTCAGCTGGGGGATCCACTCGGACCACTGTTATTCGCCCTGGCCGTGGACTCTATCGCACAGTCAATGGAATCACCTTTAAACGTGTGGTACCTTGACGATGCGACTCTTGCCGGACCAAGACACATGATCCTGGCAGATATTGGCCGCCTCCTGCCAGCTCTCCACAATATTGGCCTAGACATAAACGCCAACAAATGCGAGGTAACTCTCCTGGGCCCACCTGACGACAAGAGCGACGGACAGAACAACGCAGCAGCTTTGTTAAATGAGGCGGCGGAGACTCACCTGGAAGAGCTGCAGCTCCTCGGCGCCCCGGTCAGAAGCGGCGGCATAGGCAGGGCGCTGGACATCATCAGCGACGTCACAGACTTGCTGATTGAGAGATCAGGCTACATCGGCTCGCACCCGGCGCTGTTCTTCCTCAGCAAGTACGCGTCGGTGCCGCGAGCCGTGTACTTGATGCGGGCGGCTCCGTGCTACAGAGCAAGAGACCAGCTGAGGATTATAGACGAACGCCTCCGATCGGCCATCAGCGCGTGCTGTAACGTCCAGCTGAACGATGATCGGTGGATACAAGCTTCGCTCCCAGTTCGAATGGGAGGCATAGGTACTAGGCGTCTGGAGGACGTGACCCTGCCGGCTCACATCGCCTCTTTGGTGTCCGCTGAAGACCTGGTCTGTCAGATTATCCGTCGCAGCAGCGACGATAGACCCGGTCCTGTGGTGGCTGTCATCGAGGAGTACGTCGGCCGTCAGTGCCCGGACTTCGGTGCGGATGAGCCCCACAATCAACGCCATTTGGACGAAAGAGCGTCCCGCGTTCGCCTAAACAACGTGCTGGATCGCGCCGACCAAGTGGACAGTGCACGGCTGAAGGCCGCTCAAGCGCCTCACAGCGGAGCCTGGCTAGGGGCCGTACCGGTCGCCAACCTCGGTCTGCTCCTGCCGGACGAAGCCGTGCGAATCGGTGTGGCGCTACGCTTAGGAGCGGCTGTACAGCAGCCACACAGATGCCGCTGCGGCAAGACCTCAGACGGATGGGGGTATCACAGCCTCTCCTGCGATCGCAGCGCCGGCAGACTGCCACGGCACAAGGCGCTAAATGATGTCATCTATCGCAGCCTGGCGTCAGCCGGCGTAGGAGCAGTCCTGGATCCACGAGGCCTCGACCGAGGAGATGGCCGACGTCCAGATGGCGTAACAATCTTCCCCTTCCGTCGCGGCAAGTCGCTGCTTTGGGACGCAACATGTGTCAACACATTCGGCGCCACACACCTTGTGGAATGTGCTGTCGTCCCAGGAGCAGCAGCAAAGAGCGCAGAGGAGAGGAAGCGGCGGCGCTACGCTGAACTCAGCCAGCGGTACGATTTCGTGCCTCTGGCCGTGGAGACCACCGGCGTACTAGGCGAGGCTTTCGAAGAGCTGATAAAGTGCCTCGGTCATCGCATGAGTGCAAGGAGTGGAGAGCCCCGCGAAACTGCCTGGTTGAGACAGCGGATCGGTCTGGCTGTTGTCCGCGGTAACACCGCAGCCATTTGCCAACTGGGCGACTGTACATAATTCTGTGTATGTGTGCTTTTTAAAAGTTGTTGTGTATCATGTGTATATTGTAAATATAGTGTTAATTGGAAAAAAACACAAAAAAACACACACACACACACTCACACACAAAATATACACACACACAAAACACACACACACACACACAAAACACACACACAAAACTCACACACAAAACATACACACACACAAAACACACACACACACAAAACGCTCACACAAAACATACACACAAACACAAGACATACACACAAACACAAAACATACACACACACAAGACACACATACACACACAAAACATACACACACAAAAAAACACACACAAAACACACACACAAAACATACACACAAAACACACACACAAAACACACACACAAAACACACACACAAAACATACACACACACAAAACACACACACACACACACACACACACACACACACAACATTCACACAAAACACACACACAAAACACACACACAAAACACACACACAAAACACACACACAAAACATACACACACACAAAACACAAACAAAAAACACACACACCCAAAACATACACACACACACACACACAAAAAACAAACATAAAACACACACACACACACACAACATACACACAACACACACACACACACACACACAACATACACACAAAACTCACACACAAAACATACACACACACACAAAACACACACACACACAAAACGCTCACACAAAACATACACACAAACACAAAACATACACACAAACACAAAACATACACACACACAAGACACACATACACACACAAAACATACACACACAAAAAACACACACCCAAAACACACACACAAAACATACACACAAAACACACACACAAAACACACACACACATACACAACATACACACACAAAACATACACACACAAAACACATACCTGTATTAATATACATATACATATACATATATATGTACATATACCATTATAAAAAAATGTAACTTAAAACTAATCACATGCTTCCGCAGTTTAAAAATAATATTGAAAACAGGAATTATTTATAGTTTATATATTAGCTGGAACTACTGAAAGAATTGTATGCATGAATAAAAAAGTGCATCTTGGTTTTTTATTTGTGAATTGTTAAATTAAAATCAACATATTTAATTTTTCAAAAACCATAATAGTAATAATATTATCAATAATTGTAAAATAATGAGATTGTGCTAATTCAAGTTATATCCACAACAAATTTGTATTTATTATTTATTTATGATAAATGATTGTATTTATTGGGCAGAATTGCGTGAGTAGTATTTCGACCACGAAAATGAAGAAAATATTATTTAAAATAATATTAATAATTATAATGCAAATTTTTCTTGTTGTTGTGGAATCATTTATGTTTTAGGAAAACAAATTTATCACTATATTTTCTTCAATATAAATAAATATAATTGGGAAATATACTGAACGTTTCATTCACAAACGCCTAAAATGTTTTGAATGAATTATAAATTACTTGAATTATCGTGCTTTCAATATTAATACAACCTCAAAATATAAGTGCGAAACTACTTTATTGAAATATATAATTAATAATAATAATATTAATAATAATAAATTGAAGTAAACAGTTGATTTTAGGGAGATATAATTTTTATACTGAATTTGCATTTATTTTTCCTCTATAAAATACCACTATAGAATTAATTTCAATTTTTATTAAATAATATTTTTGAATTTAGTCTAATTTTAACGATTTTAGCCAAATAATTGTCATTTTATATTTTGCAGTGATAGGGCTATTGAGTGAGTTTATTTTATTTTATTTTAATGTTTTCATTCAGCAAAATATTCCATATAAAATTCCTCAAAAATTTCTTAGCCGACCTAGCTTTGGTTGTGCACCCAGGAGTCAAATGTTTTTATGTTAGTGGACTAGATATGAATATGCTGCAAGTGCAACTCTCTGCTTATTGCTTATTGCTTTCTGCAAGTTGCAGAAACTTATGCTCAACAAGCAGTGTTATCATTGTTATTTTTTATTATGCAAAATATTTATATTTTGTAACAGGTCAAACATACATAGTGCCTTAGATATATACATCCTCCTTAAATATATAAATATTATTAAGCATATACACACACACACACACACACACACACACACACACACACACACACGTACTGAGAAAGATGGTAAACGAGAGAAAACGATAAAAAGAAAAGTCATGCATTGCCACCTGCGTACCAACACACACACACACACATACATACATACACACACCCACACGGACACACAAGTAATAAAATAATAAAATCAAATATAGATATACTTGATCTTTTATAATCTACTGATCTACTTGATCTTTTATATAGATGGAAATGTGGAATCTACTTGATCTACTTATGTGATTATGTGGAATCTACTTTATCTTTTATATAGATAATAAAAAATAATAAAAATGTTTATTAATAAATAAATAAAATATGCTTGAATATGAGGATGTAGTTACATGCCATAGTGTCATGTAACGGCCAAACATATTTGTATGTGTAACAAATACTTACTGAGCACACACATATTTCAAAATTTTCAAAAACGTCTGGGTGTATATTTTTATTATAGAATTTTCTAAATGCATACCTCTCTCCAGTAATACGCTCATACATTGTACGTATGAGTGTATGTATGTATGTGTGTGTTTACTAACTGTCCCCTATCCTTCCCTAACTGATTCCAGACATCAACACACCTGTGTATGGGAAAATATACTTCTTAACATCCCTCAAACATCTAGTCCTTTTCAGATTTTTTCCATGACCCCTCTTGCCTGAATTATCCCAAACTATATAATTATTTCTATCTAACTTTTTCATACCTATTCTATGTCTAAAAACATTAATCAAGTCGCCACTTGTTATCTAGTACCTATTGTATATTGTGTATGTATGTGTATGTGTGTATGTATTTATTTGTATTTAACCATGTATTGCCAAAGAAAAATATACCAGTAAGGCGCCGTGTTCGGCGATGAACGAGCGAGCGCGAAGCTATTATATGTAATCAAACTTTGTCGTAAATGCATTTGTTTAAATACATTTCTATTTCCATGAATTATCTTCATTTTGCATTTCGAGCCAAGGTAATGACGTGCCCCACTTCCATGATGGAGTGGGACACGTCTTCTATTTGTTCCATCGATGTATCTTCATTAGTCCTCGACGGAGATTGGGCTACCCAACAAAGAAAATCGCTTGTTAATCGGGTTTACGGTTCCAGAGATATAAGCCTCTGAAAAACGGGTAAAAAGTGTTTTTCGAAAAATTAGGAGGGCGTTTGGGACGTGCCACGTGCCACAGTGGGCACTGACATGATTTGGCTTAATTTCATCCGCGGCAGGAAGGATGACGCTACCCAACACAAAAAAATGCATGTTATTCGGACTTATGGTTCCAGAGATATAAGCCTCTGAAAAGCGTGACCACGGCCGGCCGGCCGGTCGGCCGCTCATACTCATTTTTCTAGTCACACCAAGTATGAACATACTCGCTTCGCTCGCTCGAAACAATGTTCAAACAATAAATATCACAATTAGCAAAAGACCCGTCGAGCTAATGCTCATAGACAGGCTTACATTTCACTTGTACAGGTGGAAATAATGCTATCAAGCCAGGTTATATATACACAAGTACATACATACACACACATGCGCGCGCAATCACATATAAACACTATTCATATACAATGATACACAACAAACATATAACCATACCTACCACAGTCTACCATACATATTCGTACACATATTCTCATACACATATACACATGAAACAATACGCAAACATGCAGCTATATGCAAACAAAGTGCAAGCGTATACAACTTTCATACTCGTCTCCGCACATATTACCATACAACGCCTAACACGTGATCAAGTACATACACACACTTGATACACATACCCACACATACACACAATGCGCAATCAGACAAATATTTTGGAAGCAAACACATAAAGACACATAGATACACACAACATACCAATACCTCATGCATAAACACATTCGTACATATCTATTCTCATTCCCGGATTCGTATTTATCCAATTCGGCCCGAAGGGTCGAATTGATGGTAATTCTTTTTCCCTGCACTGATTGCAAATTTTCTAAATGTCTGTTTGTACCCTATCTCCTCCTAAACCACTGAACCGATTTGGATGAAACTTGGTCCCTAGGGGTAAAATGGATGCACGAAGGTCATAGGTTAGGTTTTTTACCTCCGAGGTCCTTTACAAGGTCATTTAGGTCATTTGTGTCTGTTTGAGGACTTTTTTTGTTTGTTTGTCGATGGATTTTTCGTCGTTCCCGTTTTCCGCCAAACGCTGCCGCCGTCGATTTTTGTTTTGTCGGCGGCAGCTCGCATTCACAACAATCTTCAAAAGAAATCTTCGAAGAAGAAAGAGCCAAAAGAAATTTAAGAAGAGACAGTCATCTCCCCCCGCCGGCCTCATCCCGCGGATGTAATCTGTCCATTATGTCAAGTTGGTTTAGGATATCAAGGCCGAATTGGGGGTATGCAGTCTTGGATCTGGTTTGTGGCCAGACAAAGCTGCACGTCTACTTAATTCATAAGTTCACGAATACTTAACAATTGATCGCAAAACAGCATACAACTTTTGATCTGAGTTAAGTAGGTACATTTTTATAATAAGCATTTATAGCTTGTTTTATTTTTTTCACGCTGCTCTCAATATATAACAATTCCTTCACAGACATCGGCAAACCAATCCACAACTGCGGCCCGTAACACAGAATACTGTACTTGAATAACATTGTTCGAAATCTTGGTGGAGTTAAATTATAACTACTTCGAGTACTAATTACAGTGCTTTCCCGAGTGAATATGTTGTGTTTACGGTTTTTGCATTTGAGATTTTTACTGATGAGTAAGATCAAGAATTTGTTCCGAATTGTGTGGAATTGTTGAATTTTTAAATTTTGTTTAAATATCGCTGATAGATCCGAATTTATTTTTGTGAGCAATGCATCGCAAAACTCAACTGTTTTGGATAAGTTTGATTCTAAGAAGGAAGGCCATGTGCAAGACCAATTAGCGCTACAATATATTAGATGAGGATATATAAGAGTATAGTAGATACTAATTAAGGCTTCTGTCGTTAACTGGTATCTTACTTTATATAAAACACCACAAATTTTGGAAGTTTTGCCAAATACATGCTCAATATGGTCTTTCCAATTTATATTTTCGTCGATAATAACGCCGAGGAATTTTGTTTTTCCAACTCTATCCATTTTTTGATCGTTTAGATAAACAGTCGGAAACGTGTGCTGTCTTGACCTGTTTTGGAACAATATAAAGTTAGATTTTTTAGTATTTAGTTTCAAGTGATTATGTAATATCTATTCATGTACATGTTTTAATTCTTCTTGAATTTCTCTATGTAAATCGTCAATTTTATTATTAGCCAAAATTGCATTTGTATCATCTGCATAAATGGTGATGTATGTATTTAATGTGTATGTGTGTATGTGTATGTATGTGTGTGTATGTGTGTGTATGTGTGTGTATGTGTGTGTATGTGTATGTATGTGTGTGTATGTGTATGTATGTGTGTGTATGTGTGTGTATGTGTGTGTATGTGTGTGTATGTGTGTGTATGTGTGTGTATGTGTGTGTATGTGTGTGTGCGTGTGTACGCTCTCCTATTGCCACTAGATAATATTAATAAATAATATTACTAATTTTATTCTTATTATTAACTGAGATAGTATATTTATTTTTCTATAATTATTTTAATTAATTTTGCGGGTAAATTTGTTTGACCTGTATAGAATAATCGAGTGAGTATGTTAATATTTACACGTAAAAAATTAAGAAGTATATTTTATATATTGTAGTGGTAATTAGTTGGACAACACAGAAACTAAAGCTAGAAACATCAAACGACATTTAAAAAATAATAAAACAACGAATATATTTTAAAAAAATATATTTAATTACTTTTGAGCTTATTAAAGCATAGAATATTAAACTTTTCAACGGGAATGTTTTTGCAAATAAATACGTTGTTTGAGACAAGAGTGTTCGTAATGTATTTCTGCTTGATTTATTTGCGTGAATATTTCTTGTGACAATTATAATTACATTCCTCATATTTTATTTGTTTAATAAATTTTCTTAACCAGCAAATATACAAGGATGTAAGTTTAAGAATAGTATTTGATTATATCTTAAAATCACATTTATCACTGTCCCACCCTTATTAGTTCAATTTATAAATTGTTTTTATTATTTTGGGTTGTAAAACGTTATATTTGCCTATCAATAATATTTTATAAATAAAATAAAATAAAATAAGATTATTGTTGAGGTCAAATATTGTTAATCTCAATGAATTCACATTTTATATGTCACATAAGTGCAATATATTGACAAATACTTTAAGATAAACCAATTTTATCCGCCTAATATCTTTCTAACTACCTATATATATTGTGGCGGGTCATGCATATTTTATTTATTGTAGAAATGTGTGTATATTTATATGTGTATGCGTGCGCGTATGCGTTTATATGTATGTGCCGCATGTGTGTGTATGTTTGTGTGGCATGCGTTCTAGAATGTTCCATGTAGGTTAGGTGACGTGTGTGTGCGTGTTAGCTTGCGAAAATAGTTAAGCCAATCACAGTAGCCTACGTGCTGGCGTGATCACATAGCTACCAATCGGGTGGTTACATTTGTCTTTTGCTATTGCCTGGCCAATTGTGTTGCAATGTTCATAGGCGGTCGGGTCGATGCACACGCACGGCCGAGTTTATTTAAGTCCCGTCGCCTCGGTGCGCGGGCAGTTGGACTGGGACTTTGGCAATAGCTTGACTGACAGGGCTACTCTCTGTGTCTCGCTCGCCTTGTGTCAGTTCGACCCGAGCATCGTCCGACACATTGTGTTGGACAACGTGCTCGTTGCGATTGCCGCGCATTGGCCTAGGCCTTATTACCTGTATTTCTTGTAACGGTGCGGTAGCTGTTTCAGTGGAGGACTCGCTACACCACTGTTACGGAATTTTGTTCCGCGGCCTTCGTGCCGAGGTTTTGCTGGTCTCCGGCCTTGTGATATTCATTGCACTATTGTTACCGTGTATTTATAATATATCTGATGTGCTACACCACTCTTTGTTATGTGCGCGCTCTGAACGAGCTTCGCGTAACACTATCTATATATATACAATTATGTAGTAATATATACAAGAAGAATATACGTATATACTTATACTATTCAAGAAGTATATAGAAGTATATACAAGTATGTGTATATATACTTGTATGTAGAAAACAAACAGACTAAAATATATAACAGACAGGCGCGCGTGGGCATCATCGCCTCACGCGTGCCTACAAGACGTCACACTCCGACAACACCTCAAACACGACTTAAGCTCACACCGTGACACACGGACACACACACACACACAACCACCCACCCACACACACACACACACACACACACAAACACACACACACACATACATACACACCGACACAACTATACACACTCGCTTAAACACTCTCCCACACAATACACAATTACACGAGGTACGCAGATACATGTTCACGCACTCAGACAGAATATCTCACACACACACACACAGACACACACACTTTCTCTAACTGAATACCATCACACAACAATATAGCATCTATAACTCACTGCCAAACTTTCTTCTTGAAGAAAGCTCGCTATCATCTTTTCGGAAACACCTGAAGACATGTATCTTCGAAAAATTCTATAGTTGATTGAAATGTGTGTATATTTTGTCAAAATGTATTTGTCATTTGTCTTCATGTTGTATGTGTATATTTGATCAAACACACATGATGTCTTGTGTTTATAACATTTGTCTGTGCTTCTATGATGTCTTATGTTCTTCTTTATTTGTGTTCAATATTATATATCTACAGCGCATCTGAAATTGTGTGTTTGTGTGTGTGTGAATATTTGCGTTTTATAAATACATATTACCTTATTTTACCTTGTATATATTTTTATCTACATTATATTTGCAAGTTTTGTTTTTCATTGTTTTTCATTTCTAGGAGTGTGTGAGTTTTCTCAAAATGGGGTCTAAATATGCTTAAATAAAATATCAAAAATATTTCCAAATATTATATTCTAATGATAATGAAGATAATAATAACAAAATTCTAAAAAAATATGTATAAGCATTTTAATAATGTCAAATTTCTTAGCTACTGAATTTATTGTTTATATTAATTAATTGTTTTTTTCTCTCTGATATTTTTTTTAAGTTTTAAATAAGCTACTTAATAATAAGTAGTTTTTGTTTATTAGTGATTATTTGATTATCACTTTTTAGTGAAAATTATTTATTTTCTGTCACATTACATTTTAATTTTGTTTAAATCCAAGCTCAGTTTTGTTCCTTCTTTTTGACTATTAGCAGTTATTTTCAGCTATGAGCGCAAATATCAAAGTCACCTCAGCTTCAATCGTTTGAAATCGAAATATTTCATTTGTTAGTTTTATTCTTCATATTGTGTTCAAACAATTTTTCTATATTTAATATGTGTATTATTGGAAGATGATTTATTGCTAGGATTATACTGTGGTGTTGTTTATTTTTTCTCAGGCAAATTGCCGAATGGGCCGTGAAGGTAATACAACCACATATATAACATATACAGCACATATACATCATATATACACATAACCACATATACATCATATATACAGCAAAAAACGTGTTTTTGTTGTTTTTCACACTTTGAACACACAAATAAAAAAAATTGTACCATGCTATTTATTATATAGTTAAACATGTTTTAGTACCACATACCAAGAGTTTTTTAAATATTTAAAAAAATAAAAAATAAATAAAACTGTACACACAGGATCTTGAATTTCACCTTGTAGCATCTATAGGCAACGGAAGTTTTAAACCGCTTCCAATTGCGAAAGCAGTCGATTTTAAACACCCACATATGCTTGCAAAGTCCAAATCCAAATACCCAATAGTCATATTTATGAAAACCTAGTGACTAAAAATCGTTTTGTCCATGGAAGCTAATTCATGTTTGTTTTCAGAGTAAACATAGTTTTTTAACTCAGAGGTTTCTAAAAATAGTTTTTTCCATAGAAACTCAAATGTTTTGTCGAAAAAATTTAGGATTTATCATAAATACCAACTTCAATGTTTCCCCAGCAAAAACCAAAAATGTTAATAAAAATGTTTCCCATATCCAGCAAACCCATACAATCATGCCAAAAATTAATATTTATATAGATTTAAAAATGTATTAATGAACTCATTGACTTATTCTGAAAATATTTGATCATTCCTATATGAGAAAATCATTTCTGTCAAAAAAAACAAATTAAAAAAACATGTTTTTTTATATAAAAAAACACATGGCTTAAACCACATAGTTTAAACCAAACAAACCCTGGTTTTTACTACACTGTCTTTTGTTCAATTCAATCCTCTCGAAATATAATAAATTATATTTAATCTAATATGATATATACTATTTAAACATACTGAATTAATTCGAAATTAGTATTAAATTAAAATTTCCTTATTATTTTTAATAATAATAATTACAATATTAAAGCATCAAGTTATGTGAGTTATGCTGATTTATCGCGCTGCTGTGTAATGTACACTAGTCATACTCCCTCATGAATTGGCTGAAGCTGCATGAATATTTTTTTCTTATCAGTTGTGTATTTATTTCTCTCTTAGTCGATATCTTATAGAAATATTCTTCAATTAAATGTTTATTTTCATTTTGTTCATCACCCAGAAATTCAAGTATGTTGTCAAATATAAACGAATATCTGTTTTGTAGAATATAACTGAAAACATTGGTTGTTTTGAGAACTAAAAATTGTAAAAAAATAAAAAATATTGCGATTTTTATTTTTTTATTTTTTAGTGATAGTAAAAACTTTGGTTGTTTTGAGAACTAAAAATTGTAAAGAAATAAAAATATGGTGATTTTTTGCAAAGATTTTTCAACAATTCGTTGGTTAATAATCAGTTGATAAAAGGATATAATTATTATAACATTAAAAGCAATTCAATTTCAAACAATTAATCTTACATGAACTTTGATTTAAACAGCAAATTGGAAATAAAAATAGAAAATTATTAATTTCAATATATATTGCGAATATTCAAAATAAAAATAAAATATATTAAATAAAATATATTAATATATATTAATATATTTTATAATATATTGCGTTCGTCACAGGCCATCGTAAGTGCTTTAATTAATAGAAAATTTTATATATATAGACATTTTTATTGTGCACAATTACATTTAGAAAATATCCGCTAATTATATGCATATATATATTTGGATTCTGCACAATTGGAACAAGAGCAAATAAATAATAACAATTAATTTCAATAACCATATTCGTGGCAATATATATTTTAGTATTTCAAGGATGAATTGACATATGTTTTGCAATAAAATTCAAATAAATTACAGGCATAAAAACGAGCAAATTTTGTGTGGTTTTTGAAGTTTGTTGGTTCTATTTAATTTGTTAGTTATTTGGCAAATGTTAAAGTAAACATCAGAATAACATACTAATAATAATAGTAATCATTTTCGTTGTTTTTGTTGTTGTTGTTGTTGTAATATTATCATTGTTATCTTATTATTAATTATAATATTTATATATATATATATATATATATATATATATATATATATATATATAATACAATAATTATAAATTATAATTGCACAAAATAATTGTAAAAATGATAGTGATAAAAACGTAATATATATTCACTCATATTATATATATTCTCTCATAATATACATACAAAATTATAATATTTAATTGAAAATCCAGGTATCATTCAGCAGCAGTTTAATACAATTTTAACTCTTTTTCAAATTTTCTCCAGTAAAATGTAAGTGTTTATTTTTATTGCATGCCATCAAACTGAGATTTATTGTTGTAAAATTGAAGACACCGATTTGAAGGCACCGAAAAAATATTCAGCTATTTGGAGGGATAATTAACACGTATTTGATCCGGACCAAGGAAGTATTCCACTATTAAAATTGATTAAACTAATTTAATTTACAGTATTAAAATTATGATGTATTTCAATATATCTTGGGATATTCCACAATTTTTCAAACGCCAATACAATTAATTGTTTATTTAAATCCAAAAAATTAGACTAATAAAATATCAATATATTGATGTGGTGTGTGTTTGTGTGTGAAATATATAAAATACGTAATTTATTTAATGTGTTTAACTTATTTACAATATAAAATATCTGTTAAAAATCGAGCAATAATGTGTGTGTAACTTTCACTCATTTGAATTCAACTATTAAATCAATTTTGAAATTGATAATATGACTCATTTATCATTGATTTCTAGGAATTCATATTCTAGGTGAAACTACAAGTGAAATTGTAGTTTTGAAAAAACAATTTATGTGAAAAAACTGGTGTAGTGATGTAGTGGTAGCACATCCGCCTCACAAGCGGGAACTCCGTGGCTCAAATCCCGGCGGAGGAGAATGAGCTATCTTTGGGTGAATTCTAGAATCCAACAGTCCCAGTCCACCCAGCAGTAAATGATGGTACCAGATATCAGTCATGTGTTGTGTCATGCATTCTGGGGAGGTGGTCCTCTCTAATACGTCTTCCGTCCTTGTGGCGTCATAGCGTGGAGAGGGTTGGTTCTGCGGTGACAGCGAGCTGCACGGGACACACCTGTGTGTGTTCATAAGCTTGGGCTTCCTCCCGTGTAGCAGCTGTCACTTAGGCATATAACCTTTTAACCTTTAACTCTCTCGATACACAAAATATTCAGCATACCAACACATGAACACAGAACACACACTGAGCACACATTATACAGCACAGTAATGACACGCTAAAAACGCAATGCTGAATAACAAAAAACAGTTTTAACAATGTATATTCTTCTGCTAGGCTTGAAGATGTTAAATTTTTGAAATTTCTCCATGAAAATTTCATATGATTGTATCTATATGAGGGATTGTATGTCTGTGTCTGTTGTTTGTGTGTCTGTCTGTCTGTCTGTCTGCTTGTCTGTTTGTCTGTTTGTCTGCTTGTCTGTCTAAAGGAAATAATTAACTGTTCTTTTTAATTTGCTTTACTGTTATCTTTTGTGAATGACACTTTCTCCAGACTCATCAGTGAGTTTATTTGTATATGTTCTTTGCTTCTATTGAGTGAAACTTGATTTGTAGTTTTCATTCACCCATTGTCCTCACATTATCGATCTATCAATCTATCAATCTATCTATCTATCTATCTATCTATCTATATATCTATCTATATCTATCTATCTATCTATCTATCTGTATATCTATCTATCTGTCTATCTATCTATCTATCTATTCATCTATCTATCTATCTATCTATCTATCTATCTATCTATCTATCTACCTATCTATTTGTGTGTGTGTGTGTGTGTTTTTCTATTTTATCTCCATATTTCAATTGTCAGTGTTCTTTATCTTCTGTTCGGAAGGAGATCAATGTAAATTAACAACAACAACAACAACAACAACAACACATGTATTTGATATAGCGCTCTAAATTATCATAGGCGCGAGGAACGGCTAGTTATTATAGGTACACAATGTGGAATTAACAAAACAGTATCGCATAAATAAAAATATAAGCAGCGATATACTATGAAAGAACAACTGAAAATAACTACGGATCAATAAATCAAACACTTATTCACACAATATAATTATTCAACAGAAGAGACACCGAGAAGATATGTACAAAGAGAAGTGGAAAAAGACCTGTAAGAGAGAGAAGATCGAATTTTAAGAGGAAGTTCATTATACAAACGAGGTCCATATATAAAAAGATATTTCGAAGACCAGGTGGAGTCGTTGAGAGAACGGGGACTATAGAGACTACGTGATAGTGAGCGGCCCGGATGATCAGAAACAGTAAGAAGAGAACGGAGATAAGGAGGAGCAGAGTCAGAGTGGATGATCTTGAAGATGATGCAGCAAACCTTGTGATGGATTCGCTGCCGTGCAGGAAGCCATCCAAGTTGGCGGATGAATTTCGAGGTGGGAGTTCTCGGTGGAAAAAGAAAAACAAAACGGCAAGATAGGTTTATAATTGTCTGAAGCGAGCGTATATTTTTACAAGAAAATCACTCTGCTACTCTTTTATGATAATAATTGTCATGAACATTCCGGAACGGCTGAACGTTTATTGTCGAGAATTTCAATATAAGACAAATGAACCTGAAATAAATTACATATTGAACTATTGTAGTTGAAATAAAACAATTAATATCAAGCGCAAACAGTAGAATGATATCTAACACTTACTGCGCAGTGCACACTCAATTTCGTGATTGTTATTGTTTGTCGCACCAGCGTGGGCAAGCAGTGATGCCAGTTTTCGGAGCTTGGCCATTTTTACGAACACCTCTGACATCACTCCCTCACGTGAAAATCAGCAAAACGTCGGTTTCGCTGAATTCTTCTTCCCGTTCTTGATACACTTGGCAGGAATTGGAGTGCATCAGATCCTGGAGTGATGGCGTCTGCTGTTGTCCCCTCTTCGCCAGTCTCCCCACTGTGGTCGGGTGGACCAGCTCCATCCTCTCGATCAGGACGCTCTGCGGTTACCGTCTTGCACCGGTCGAGGTGTACGCATCCCTCTCTTCCGTCAGCATGTTTCAGAAATACGTGTCCGCCTTGTGTGTCTGCGACTTCAAAAGGTCCTCGATATAGCGGATCTAGCCCAGTCGCTGCCTCGTTGCGCACCATGACTTGGCTTCCAGGTCGGATGAGGCGTCTAGCAGGATCCACTTTGCCATTTTCATAGTAGCTTTTGTAGCTGTGCCGTGCTCTGTATGTGTTTCGCGTCACTTCAGAATAGACGGAAATTCGCGCTTGATCCGCTTCATCTTTGTGAGAGCGTCCGGTATGACAGCTCCGAAGTTGATCGAGCGATTAGTTCGCAGCCGTGAGCCGTACATAACTTCGTGAGGGCTTTTCTTGGTGCTGGAATTTGGGGCATTGTTCAAAAAGAAATTCGCCTCCCGCAACACATTTGGCCACATTGACGTGCTCATCTGTTTGTCGTCAAGCAGGCATTTGATGGCTTGTTTCGCCGTCTGAATCACCCGCTCAGTCTGCCCGTCTGCTTGGGGGTGGTACGGGCTCGTGCGCCTCTTTTCAATGCCTAGCTCGTGGCACACCGTTCTTATGATACCACCGTCAACATTTCTTCCTTGATCTGATATCAGCGTTACCGGGCTTCCATGGCGGCAGATCCATTCATTCTGGAAGGCGGAAGAAACTGACACCGCTGTTTGATCCTTCATGGGTATTAATTCGACGAATTTTGAAAAATTGTCGATTATCACTAGCAGGTATCTGAAGCCATCTTCACTCCAGGGAAGCGTGGCGATATCCATTGAGACCGTTTTCCGAGGGGCCGGTTCGCCATACCTGGGTATCTGCATGGTCACCTTTGGCTCATAGGAGCGTTTATGACGCGCACAAGTCTGGCAACAGCTGCATACGGTCTTGACTGTGTCGTGCATGCCTATCCAGTACAACTCTGAACGCAGGGCCTCAAGCGTTTTCTCAATCCCGAAGTGCCCCTGTTTGTGATATTGAGCAGTGATATCACCTTGAAGCTTGTCTGGAACCACCACACGTTTCCGCTTCATCAGCAGCCCATCTTTCAAATGCATGTGTTCACATCGCCTGAACCGACCTTCCCTTATGCCACCAAGTTCTCGTTTGTTGGCCAAGTTGCCAAGTTGAACTATTGTAGAAAGTAAGAACTATTGTAGTTGAAATAAAACAATTAATATCAAGCGCAAACAGTAGAATGATATCTAACACTTACTGCGCAGTGCACACTCAATTTCGTGATTGTTATTGTTTGTCGCACCAGCATGGGCAAGCAGTGATGCCAGTTGTCGGAGTTTGGCTATTTTTACGAACACCTCTGACATAATAATTATTATAATATTAATTATGTCTCGTTTTTATCAATAATTTACTGTAGGAATTGGACTGAAACTATATTCAAGAGATTAAACTTCAAATCTAGCTCGTGACTTTCATGGTTAAACAATCTGTTTGACAATCTGATTGATGTTTTATTTGGGAACATAGCAACTACCTCTACGAACAATTACCTCTACACCAGTCCCAGCTCTCTTACTCTTTCTATGTGCCTGGGCGTAACTGCAACCGAGACGCAATGGTCTCAACACAGACAGAGCGAGGAGAAATCCTAGTTGTAACCGTCCTCACTGCACTTTCCCGTACTCTGTCTCTCTCGCGTTGGTTGTACACTAATCATAGGCGCACCTAGTCTCAAATATAATGGGGTTTGATCAGGAATTGATAAGCTTATCTCATCAGCTGTCAATGTAAATCGTTGAGAATGTAGAGCCAACATCACCACTATTTCAGTTTATAACAAACAATTACATAAACCAGTCGTTCCAACAACTAGCAATGCTCACCAGTAGCAGCTCTCGTAGCTTTGTTTTCGTAGGGAACCTAGCAACTGCGCCTACGAACCATTACGCCTACGCTTCAGACCCAGCAATCTTACTCATTTTGGTTAGGTTAGGTTAGACTAGGCTTATATACGTTACGTTATACAGTAATACCTCCGCTGACGAACGCTTCAGCTCACGAACTTTTCGCCTCACGAACATTAAATTCGCGAGCATATAGTCTCGGCTCACGAACTAGTTTTCGGCGGACGAACCAAGCCACGGGGTCGAACAGCGCCACGGTGGCGGCCACGAGAAGCTGACGCACGCTCACGGGGTACCAGTTCGTCACCGCCTTTCGTCGAGTGCACACGTGGTTTGTCTTTGATAGATATTTTGGACCATATTGAGTGTAGTTTTGCTATTATGGGTCCGAAAAAGACCCCACCACAGGCTAGTGTTGAGCCTAAGAAAAAATTAAAGAAAATTACGATCGAGCAGAGGAAGGAGATCATTGAAAAACACGAACGAGGTGTGCGTTTGTGTGACTTAGCGTCCCAGTACCAGTACGCTAAGTCTACTATTGCTACCATCCTGAAGAACAAGGAAGCTATTATGAGTGCGTGTGTGGCTAAGAGTGTTTCTGTGTTGTCTAAGCAACGGTCTCAGGCAATAGAAGAGGTCGAAAAACTTCTGTTGATTTGGATAAATGAAAAGCAGCTAGCAGGTGACAGTGTGAGTGAGAGTATCATCGCCGAGAAAGCACGGCAACTTCACTCGGATATCATCAAGATGCAAGCTGGAAGTTCGTCATCGATTGATGATTTCAAGGCTAGCCACGGATAGTTCGAGAAGTTTAAGCGTCGTACAGGGATTCACAGTGTCATTCGTCATGGTGAGGCAGCCAGTTCTGATGATATAGCTGCCGAAGCTTACAAGGAATCATTTCTCAAGATGGTGGAAGAAGGTTACGTTCCTCATCAAGTGTTTAATGCTGATGAAACTGGTCTTTTTTGGAAAAAGATGCCTAAGCGGACTTTCATTACACAGGAAGAGAAGTCCGTCCCTGGGCATAAACCTATGAAAGATAGGCTAACCCTCCTGATGTGCGGCAATGCCAGTGGCGACTGTAAGATAAAACCAATGTTGGTTTATCACTCAGAAAACCCAAGGGCCTTCAAGAAAATCAGGTGGTTAAATCCAAGCTTCCTGTAATGTGGAAGTCCAACACCAGATCTTGGGTTACTCGTCTCCTGTTCATGGACTAGATGCATGATGTCTTCGCTCCTTCAGTGAGGAAATATCTCGAGGAGAAAGGACTCCCTGTCAAGTGTCTTCTTCACCTTGACAATGCCCCAGCGCATCCACCAAGTTTGGAGGAGGAACTTCAAGGTGATCTTGAATTCATCAAGGTCAAATTTCTCCCTCTCAACACAACCCCCTACTGCAGCCCATGGACCAGCAAGTGATCGCAAACTTTAAGAAGCTTTACACTAAGGCTTTATTTACTCGGTGCTTTTACGTGACCAATGAAACCGATCTATCCCTTAGGGATTATTGGAAGGACTATTTCAATGTGTATCATTGTGTTCAACTGATAGAAAAGGCTTGGCATGATGTTACCTTTCGAACTTTGATAGCAGCATGGAAGAAGTTGTGGCCCGCATGCATCCTTGAGAGGGATTTTGAAGGATCTGATCCTCAAGACTCTGTTGTTGTGAACGACATTGTTTCCATGGGACAGAACATGGGACTCCAAGTGGATGCAGATGACGTCGAGGAGCTTGTTGCTGACCATAATGAGGTCCTCACCACACAGGATTTGATTTGTCTTCAAGAGGACAAGCAGAAGGAAGCCATTCAGGAGTTGTCATCTGAGGACGAGGAGATGGCTGCAGCATCAAGTGAGAGCATCAAGACCATGCAAGCTAAGTGGAGTGATGTGCAGGCTTTTATCGAGCAGTATCATTCAGAAAAGACTGTGGCTATGAGAATCATCGACATGATGAATGATAATGTGATGCCTCAGTTTCGTAAGACCATACAACTGAGAAAGCAACAGGTGTCAATTAAGAGGTTTCTAGTCAGCAAAAAGGATAAAGAGTCACCTTCTAAGAAGCAAAGAAGAGAAGCCACACTGGAGGTTGAGTTACCTACAGTGCTTATGGAAGCTGACTCTCCTTCCAAAGAGTAACTCACTCCCTCCCTCTTATTTCTGTTATTACAATTCGTTCGTTCAATACAATTATTTTATTACAATTCGTTTCTTTTATTACAATTCGTTTCTTTGATTATTTTCGTTTATTTTTTTAATTACAATACAATAAAACATTTATTATACATAAAATAAGGTATTTTTTGTAGTCTTAAGGCTTACTTAGTAGAAAATTATGTTTTATGGGGACCTGGGAACGGATTATTCTGATTTGTATGGTTTCTTATGGGAAATAAATGTTCGGAAGACGAACTTTTCGCCTTACGAACGCTTTCTGGGAACCAATTATGTTCGTGAGCCGAGGTATCACTGTACTTATACGTTATACTAACCATCACTCTTCATACAACCATTCACCACTAGGTGCGCCTATGATTATTGGACGACCAACGCGAGAGAGACAGAGTACGGGAAAATGCAGCTAGGATGGTTACAACTAGGGTTTCTCCTCGCTCTGTCTGTGTTGATACCATTGCGTCTCGGTTGCAGTTACGCCCAGGCACATAGAAAGAGTATGAGAGCTGGGACTGGTGTAGAGGTAATTGTTCGTAGTGGTAGTTGTACTAGCTCCGTTTTATTTGAGCGTGATAATTAAATATGATGAAAAAATTCAAAATCTCACAGGAACAAAATTAATTTCGCTATGAAGCAATTGCCGTATTTACCCAAAAAAAATGTTTATAATATAATAATCACCGAAATTTCTCTTCACAGAGGGCGTGGGTGCAATGCGCTTCTCGTGATTTCCGTCAATTCCACGAATTCTACTTCTACGAAAATTTTTTTCTCCGTTTCTCCAATTTGTCTGTCTAGAATCTCTATTAATAATGTGCTTGTTAAGAATTCAAAATGTGAAATTTTTCCTGGTGCGATGCATACTAAAATTGTTTAATGTTTATTGCTTTCAAAACGTGTTTTTTGTGGATAATATGCCTTGAATTCTTCTATCTTATTATATTGTGTTTTTATGCCTAATTTTGGGTGTAATTAAAAATTTTTGCGGCGAATACAATAAACAAGATCACATGCATTTTTTCTTTTTTTAACCCATAAAATGAAAACACAAACATTGCATTCTATCAAGTTTATTTGATATTTCTATTAATTTTGTTCAGTTGCAAAAAATAGCTATTGTGAATGCACATTTACTCAAATTTCCAATTTTTTCGCTAAATTTCACGGGCACTCTCTTCATCTGCTCCTCGTAAATTTCTGTAAAGAAAATACACACAGTCATAAAGACACGCTTGCAAAAATGATAAAGTTAATCTAGCATATTTGCGCTCTGACCTAGTAATTTTGTATGTTTTCCGATCCTTGTCTTGTCGTTAATATTCTGTTTTTAGTGCCATTTGTACCGGATATAGATCTTCATTTGTTGTGTATTAATATAATTTCATGCAACGCTCACCAGCAGATACACACGCACACACACACATGCATACACACATACATACACATATCATACATACATACGCATAGTCTGACAATTGAAGTACAAGTTACGAAGGGATCTATAATGTACTTAATAACTCAACAAAACACAGTCAAGTTAGAATTAAGCTAAAATATTCAGGTTATTAAATTATATATATATACTAGCATTAAACCCGCCCGTTGTGCGGAGCAATTCATAACATGAAATTCATATTCAATTCATAAAAAATGGAAAATTAAAAATGAAATAGGGTACACTCATAAAAATATTAATCAATTGAAAATTCTAAGTTTAATTATTTTAATTTCGACAAAATATTTCCCCTCAGTCCGCCTGAGTCATTTTTAAACCCGCCCGTCGTGCTGAATAATTCAGAACTCGAACACGATCCGTTCTGGATCTTGAAGTCAAATCCATTGGTTTTGTGTATGGATTAATTCTACAGGGGAAATTGAACGTTCTATTGTCTATAGTTGCTGCCCGCGGATCATTTTTGCTTGTTAAAAAATTATCTTTTTTTAAATGAACCATTTGAAAAAATGAACTAAAAAAACACTTTTTTAAACCCGCCCGTCGTGCTGAAGAATTCATGCAATAAAATTTATATTAAATCCATAAAATATAATGAATATAAATTGAAAAGCAAAAATATAACCTATAAATATCTTAACCAAAATAAAGTCTAAATGTGAAAATTGTTGTTTTTATTTTGACAAATATTATTCCTCAGCCCGCCTGATATATAAATCTGCCCGTCGTGTGGTATAATTCAGAACACAAACACGAAACAAACAATGAAAGATGATGAAATCTTTTCATCAGAATGTTTCCAAACAAAATTTATTACTTAACATCATTCCCCAATATCATTTGCTTAAGTACTATTTTACTTTTACCGCTATAATATTTATTGCTAAAATTTATATATTTCCGCTATCATTAAAACCCAATATAACCTGAGTTAAACCTACCCAACCCAACCCAACCATCCAATCTTGACCGTACTCAGCCTAGTCTGAGGTGATTTAACTTATTAGTTTGTGATCACAAAATATACTGATTCGATCATAATTTGTAATCAGAAGACTGAGATTATCTACTTCAGGGGTCCCAAACACGCGGCCCGCCAATACTTTTCTCTCAACCCGCCAATATAGTATCGGGACCAAACTGTAAGGTAGCTAAATTCACATTTGTTGCATAATGCGATATAATTATACACCATTATCATATTATATCATAATTCCCGGTTAATGCTTCCACTAATGCAACATATTCATACAGTTGTTATTTTTTGGATTGCACCGATATTTCAACCCTTGATATTGCAGCCGATATTATATTATGCAATCTATATTCTGCTACGTATTATTCCTAATACATATATCATCAGATCGCAAAATATATTTAAAGGTTCACATCATTCTCCAAAATCATTTGCTTAAGAGCTATTCTACTTTTATCGCTAGAATATTTACTGCTAGCAAAATATCATATACCTCGCTATCATTTAAACCCACTCTTTATAGATACATTCAAGCCCGCCCGTCGTGCGGAACAGTTCATAAAATATAATTAATATTAAATTCATAAAAAAAATAGTGCAAATTGAAAAAGAAAAACAAACCCATAGGAAAGTTTTAGCCAAAATAAGAGTCTAAATGTGAAATTTATTTTTCAATTTAGAAAACATGTTTTTCCACAACCCGCCTCATATTTAAGGCTGCCCGTCGTGCGGAAAAATTCAGAACTCAAACACGAAACAAACACAAAGAAAATTGATGAAAAACGACCAATAGAAAAAGTCAAATTTGTAAATTCTTGTTTTAGTTATTGACGAAGTTTTTTTCTCTCAACACTGCTCAAATTCTCACCCGTCCTTCGTGTGTAGTAATTCAGAAGTGTAACACTATCAAGACAATGAAACTTTCTGTCATCTCCATAATTTCAGATTTATGCGTCCGCTAAAACAGCATATTCATATAGTTGGCATTGCATGATATTACAACCCATATCATTATGCAACTTAAGCGTATGCAACTTGAAATTAAACCAATTAAATTACACAGTAAAATTCAGTAGTTTACTTTGTTCCCAGCATCATTTTACCCGCCCGTCGTCTTAAATTAAACTGTACGCAATAAAAACACACATGTTTACACAAACATATGACCACATAAACACAGTACAATACACACACCCTATAACTTAAACACACCCTATAACACCCCTAATAAACACACCCTATAACTTAATATATAATATATATAACTTATTATCACCATCTAGCATTAAAACCCGCCCGTTGTGCAGAACAATGAATATAGTAAAATAAATATTGAATTAATAAAAAACGATTAGAAATTAAAAAACAAAAAGTAAACCCATAACAAGTCTTAACCAATAGAAAAGTATAAATATGAATGTTTTTTATCCAATTCGGCCCGAAGAGCCGAATTGATGGTAATTTTTTTGAACTGCACTGATTGCAAATTGTCTAAATGTCTGTTTGTATCGTATCTCCTCCTAAACCACTGGACCGATTTTGATGAAACTTGGTCCCTAGGGGTAAAATGGATGCAAGAAGGTCATAGGCTAGGTTTTGTTGCATATAAACATATAAACCAGCATATAAACCTGATAATAATCAAAACGTTATTCTCTGTGTGTGTGTGTGTGTGCACAAACGAGTTTTTCACATTTTGGGGATTTTATGCCACGGGTTTGAGAAAAACTGCTCAACAGAATTGACAGTTTTTTATATCCACAGATTGAAAATTTTGCCTTCTACAAGATGATATATTTTTCAAATATTTAGTGTCAATATTCCAAGAGATATAACTGTTTATTCAAGACCATTTCATTTCCACCCACGACTGAGATTTTACAGAGATCAATGGAGACAATGGCGGATCCAGGAATTTTGCAGGGTGCTTAGCCTCTTCGATATACGTTTTTAAAAATGTCCCTCACATGCAACGTGTACCCCTAATTTTGATATATCTTCTAAAAACATTTTCAACAAGCCAATATAAAATATTTAGCCCCACTATAAATATTTACTTCATCCGCCTATGATTTATCGCTGCTGCGAAATCAACATCAGAGTTTATGTGCAAAGCGCATGACGTATTCGCTAGGGCGCTAGCGTTCAGGACAAATCTAGCTAAAAATCTAAAATTAAAACATTCATATTTAGACTTTTGTAATGGTTACTAGTTATGGGTTTACTTTTTTCTATTTAAATTTGTATTTGTTTTCTTTTATGAATTCAATATTTATTTTATTTATATAATATTTGTTCCGCACAACGGGCGGGTTTCAATGCTAGATGGTGATGTTAAGTTATAAATATATTTTGGAAACATTATGATGAAAAAGTTTGGTCATTTTTCGTTGTTTCGTGTCTGAGTTCTGAATTATTCAGCACGACGGGCAGGTTTAAATATGAGACGGTTTAAGCAAACTATTTTGTCAAAATAAATATAAAAATATAGAAATTTATGCTTTTTATGGGTTTACTCTTTTCTTTTTTAATTCATATTCCATTTCTCTTATGAGTTGAATACAAATTTAATAGTATGAAATGTTCCGCACGACGGGCGGGTTTATATTCTAGAATTTCATTGTTTGTTACGTGTTTGTGTTCTGAATTATTCCGCACGACGGGCAGGTTCATATATGAGGCGGATCGAGGGATATTTTATTCAAATTAAAATGAAAAAATTCACATTTAGACATTTCTATTGGTTAGCATATTTACAGGTTAATTTTTTTACTTTTAAATTTGTATTCATTTTATTTTATAGATTGAATATGAATTTCATGTTATGAACTGTTCCGCACGACGGGCGGGTTTAAATCTATATCTATATGAGAAATTCTATATCTGTCTGTGTGTGTATGTATGCTTGAATATGAGGTTAAAATAACTGCGCGGGCTCAATGATATAGATCAGTGGTTTTAAACGTAAAGAAGAGATGTATCATTTTTATGAAATAAATATGTCCCGCAGACAGCAACTATAGACAATAAAACGTTCAATTTCACCGTGTAGAATGCATTCTTATACAAAACTAACGGATTTGTTTTCAAGATCCAGAACGGATCGACACGATCCACAACGGGTGGGTTTATATGCTAGACATTTAGGTTAGGTTACGTCAAGAAATGATCACTAACTAGGGGTTGAGTTTGTGTCGGGTTGAGTTTGTGTGTGAGGTACTAGACAATAAAAGCATTATAACTTATTGCTATGTGTATCTTCTGGTCCCAAATTATTGAATCATTTTGCTTCTTCTTTACCCTCTTATGTAATCTGTCCATAATGTGTAGTTGGTTTAGGATATCAAGGCCGAATTGGCGGTATGCAGCTTTGGATCTGGTTTGTGGCCAGACAAAGCTGCACGTCTACTTAATTTTAGATGTGGCAAAATATTTTCTCTCGAACAGCCTCGTATTTAAACCCGCCCGTCGTGCGTAACTATAAATAAAATATAATGAATCAAAAAGCAAAAAGCTTATCCAATAAAAAGTATAAATTTGTAAATTTTTGTTTTAATTATTTACGAAGTTTTTTCCCTCAACACTGCTCAAATTCAAACCCGTCTTTCGCGTGTAGTAATTCAGAAGTGTAACACTATCGAAACAATGAAACTTTCTGTCATCTCTATAATTCCAGATTGTTGCTTCCGCTAAGACAGCATATGCATATAGTTGGCATTGCATGATATTACAGCCCATATCCTTATGCAGCTTAAGCTTATGCAACTTGAAATTAATTACACAGTAAAATTCAGTCGTTTACTTTGTTCCCAGTAGCATTTTACCCGCCCGTCGTGCGGAACATTTGATGTGTAAATATTGAGACAATAAAGCCTTTATATTCAGTATAATGTATCATTAATTAAACTGTACGCAATAAAACCACACCATCCATGCTTGGAGCTAATATGATGTATTCTTAACTGTGATTGGGCTTCAGTGAAATTTAATCAGTGTGTATTCCTGTGT
Organism: Sacculina carcini; assembly: GCA_916048095.2. Taxonomy (NCBI): domain Eukaryota; kingdom Metazoa; phylum Arthropoda; class Thecostraca; family Sacculinidae; genus Sacculina; species Sacculina carcini. The sequence continues at coordinate 5,332,331 of OU696595.1, forward strand.
AGTCGCAAGTACGCATAATAGCTGTCAAATTGGCAACATGACAATTTGAGTTTGCACCGCCGTAACTTCCTTCAGATATTCTTTGGAAAATTAAAAATTATACTGCATTGTAGAAAACATAATTTCCAGCACGATAGTATACTTTATTTTAACGTGTAACAAATATTTACTGAGAAATAGTTGAAAAATGAATACATTTTAGTCGCCCGGTGTTCATGTGTAATTTTGGATGTATTTGAGAATTTTGCCAATTTTACATGTTTTTGTATCATTTGTGGGTATAAATTATAACATATTTTGTAGAAAACAACATTTTATACACAATAGGATACATTTTAAAGTTGTAACATTGCTGGCTTATGAGGAATAGATAGCGGAATATTTACCAAAATATTCACGTTTTTAGTGCTAACTTTGCCTTTTTGACTTTGTCATTTTTATTTCACACCGATGTAACTTTTTTCCCATACATTTTGGAAATTTAAGAATTATACTGTGTTGTAGAAACTAAAATTTCCAGCATATTGATAGTATTTATTTAGATGTGTGATAATTAGTTTAGTTGCTGAGAAATAATGAAAAAATTAAAGAAAATCGGACGCCCGGAGTTTAAATAAGATTTTGAATGTAGATTAAAATTTTGTCATTTTTACATATTTTATATTCAATTTTTGGACAAAAATTAACATTTATCTTGTTGAATGGAAACTTTTCTACACAGTGCTATAATTTATATTGCGGTATCATTTCTGGTTTAGGAGAATTTAATGGCAGAATAATGACCCAAATTTTCGCATTTTTCAGGGTTCATTTTGTCTTTTTACCGCTATAATTTCTTTTGGTGTCATTTTTAAAGTTAAAAATTTAACCTCAAGTGTAGACAAGAAAATTTCCAACGTGATGGTATACATTTTTTGCGGGTAGGCTATGTGGTGGCCGAGTAGCAGCTGATAGAAAATGGAGCAAGGAGGGTGGGACAGACACACACACACACACACACACACACACAGGCACACAGAGGATCTCTTTTATATATATAGATATTTTTCACGTGCATTTGTCACTGTCAATCCTCCAGTTTGTTGTTTAGTTTGGTTTATTTTCAGATTTAATATTTTCCCACACACCAAAAAACTAATTCTGGTCTATCATATAAGTTTATTTGAGTATATGACGGACATGAGAATTGTCTTGAAAATTGTTCAACATTGGTTTGATATTAACCGTGTAGATGTGAACTACCGTGCGATAGCTATGTTGCTAGATTTTCAACACAAGTAGATTTTCAACATTTTGAAAATCTACAATATTTTTGTTGGCTCACCGTGGATTTTTATCCGAAAAATTCGCTGCAGGCGAAAAATCACAATTTGACACTTTTACAAATTACATTGTTTACATTAAATGCCCATTTTTAATGCAATAATTATATTTTTGTAATTAATTATTATCTCCATCAAAACAGTAAAATATATGGGATATAAATTTTATATAAGTGATATATTTGTACATATTTTTAATTACATTTGATACATTCCATCAAATATCATCAAATCATTAATTAAATATGCTGTATTTTTATAATATTTTCTGTAGTTTTTGTTAAAAATATTATACACGGCTAAGTCGTATATGTCATTGAAAGATTTGATTTCAATCCTTTAAAAATGTCTTCACTTTATTTGGTTTTGTATATGAGGGTTATAATTATTACAGTAATATGTTTTAACTTATTTTTGGGTTCCATTTACTGTGTTATAATATATTATCTAATGCAACTTACCGTATTTTACTGTAATAACGCAGTGTACTGTACTGTACTGTAATGTAATGTAATGTAGTGTAGTGGAATGTAATGTAGTGTAATGTAATGGTCAATGTAATGGAATGTAATGTACTGTAATGCAGTGTAGTGTAATGTAATGTACTGTAGTGCAATGTAATGCAATGTAATACAGTATAGTGTAGTGTAATGTAACGCAATGTAGTGTAATGTAACGTAATGTAATGTAATGCAGTGTAGTGCAGTCTAATGTAACGTAATGCAATGTAATACAGTTTAGTGTAATGTAATGGTCAATCTAATGGAATGTAATGTCATGTAATGTACTGTAATGCAGTGTAGTGTAATGTAATGTAATGTAATACAGTGTAGTATAATGTAATGTAATGTAATGCATTGCATTACATTACTTTGTATATTGTTTGTTTAATTGTTTGCATTACAATGTTTATTGTTCCCTCATGTTTATTATTTGTTTAAACAAACAATAAACATGCGGGACTAAGCGGTGACACTTGCCAATGTATAAGTTTTATGAGAAAAGAAAACAATGTACAAGTTTTATGAGAAAAGAGACACATAAAATTGAACGTGCAAAATGTAATCTTTTTTTCTTTTTTTTATTATTTGAGACCGATATTACAGGAGAAATCAATCTTTAATCAGTGCTTATTTGATTAAATTATCATGTTAAAATGAACATTTATGAGGAGGTATTTTTGCAGAAGATGTAATAGACTTACGCAAGACTGTCGACAAATATTGTTGTCACAATTTTGAACACGCCATTCTGAAGTGACTTTGTCAATGCGATTTTCGCTTTGTAATTCTGAAAAATGTGCTTACTGAGCTTAATATACCACAACATTATATATATTTAGGCAAAATATTATCACGTATACACAATTGTATTAATTTTGCAAATTGAATTACTCTTTCTTCGGTTGACTATATATACGAGTGTGTATATATATATATATATATATATATATATATATATATATGTATATTTGTTATTTCTTATAATCTTAAATCGATGTAGATTTGTTTGTGTCTGTACTGACTTGGTTCTGAATGTGCTGTAAGCAAGGAAAAATAAACAGGAAATAATAGAGTAATAGTAAAAATGATAGCATAAAAATATAACAATAACAAATTATTCTTAATAAATTACACTTATTATAATTAATTAATTATAATGCAATATGATATAATTACAATTAGTTAAAACATTTTTGTAGATTATAAAGCAAATTATATAATTATTATATCATATACTGATAATATTAATAGGGAAGCCTAATTTAATGTATATCTTACATTTATTTCCTTTATGACATTATCACGTGTGTGTGTGTGTGACAACTTGATCTCCTCTCTTATAAAACCTCATCTCTTTCTCTTAGGTCTTCTAACGATCCTTTTCTACTAGTTGAACCTTCCTTTCCTTCTAGGCATTCTCACTACAATCGTTGTTTCTCTATATTAGGACCTAGCATCTACAATAGACTATCTCCCTTAATACGCTCAATCAAATTTCTATCTCTTTTCAAAAAACATACTAAAAATTTATTTCTCACTAAGTCTTATTACTGTCTTAATAATATTGTATATATTAGTACTGAATATAAGGTCTGATTGTTTCCTAATTCTGTCTTCTATGTGTATGTGCTTCATGCGTGTGTTTTCCGTTCTTGTGTCTGTATGTTTCTCCATTGTATGTTGTCTGTGTGTTGTTGAGTTGAGCTCTGTTATCTGTGTTTGTGTGTCTGTTGTGTTGTCTTCTCTGTCTATTTGTTTGAGTGTATGTCTTTGTGTGTCTGTTATGTTGTGTTTTCTGGTTTGTATTTGAGTGTATATTGTGTTGTGATTTGTCAATCTGAGTGTATGTCGTTGTATGCCCGCTGTGTTGTCTTCTGTGCTGTATGTCTGCTGTGCTATCTTATTCAATATGTATGTGCGTGTGTATTTTTGCGTTTTTGAGTATGTAAACGTGAGTGTATGTTTGTGTTTGTGCGTATATGTACTTGTCTGTTTTGTGTGTGTGTTTGTGTGTGTGCATGTAGTTGAGTGTGTGTGTTCGTGATTGTGTATGTGTATGACTCTTGTGCTTGAGTGTGTGTGTGTGTGTTTGAGCGCTTTTGAGACCCTCGGGTGAAAAGCGCGATATAAATGTATCAATGTAATATAATGTAATGTCAGTGTGTGTCAGTGTGTGTCAGTGTGTGTCAGTGTGTGTGTGTGTGTGTGTGTGTGTGTGTGTGTGTGTGTGTGTGTGTGTGTGTGTGTGTGTGTGTGTGTGTGTGTGTGTATGTGTGTGTGTGTGTGTGTGTGTGTGTGTGTGTGTCTGTATGTGTGTGCTCAAACGAACTGACGCCGAATCAAAAGTGAAGAATGTCATTGTCGCCATGAAGAGAAGCAGGAAGAAAATGAGAGCAGTCTGAAACAAACACAATTAACATATCTCTCTGTCACATGCATACGCACATATATATATATATATATATATATATATATATATATATATATATATATATATATATATATATATATATTATACTTTACATATACTATATACATATATATATATACTATACTACTCTATACTATACTATTACTATATACATATATATATATATATATATGATTATATAATACATAATCATATATATATACATACACATACACATACTCTCCCACATACACTCACGGATACACATACACACACATTACATTACATTACATTACATTAAGACATTTATATGGCGCTTTTCACCCGAGGGTCTCAAAAGCGCTCACACACACACACACTCACACACACACAACACACACACACACACACACACACACAAGAGTCATACACATACACAATCACGAACACACACACTCACCTACATACACACACCCATACACACACACAAAACAGACATATAACAGATATTTAGATAAGTACATATACGCACAATCACGAACATACACTCACGTTTACATACTCAAAAACACAAAAATGCACACGCACACACACACATACATATTGAACAAGAAAGCAAAGCCGACATACAGCACAGAAGACAACACAACATACAACACATTAAGACAACACAACAGGCATACAACGGCATACACTCAGATTGACAAATCACAACACAATAGACACACAAATACAAACCAGAAAACACAACATGACAGACACACAAAGACATACACTCAAACAAATAGACAGAGAACACAACACAACAGACACACAAACACAGATAACAGAGCTCAACATAACAACACACATACAGCATACAATGGAGAAACATACAGACACAAGAACAGAAAACACACGCATGAAGCACATACACATAGAAGACAGAATTAGGAAACAATCAGACCTTATATTCAGTACTAATATATACAATATTATTAAGACAGTAATAAGACTTGGTGAGAAATAGATTTTGTGTATGTTTTTGAAAAGAGATAGAGATTTGATTGAGCGTATTGAGGGAGAAAGCCTATTGTAGATACGAGGTCCTAAGATAGAGAAACAACGATTGTAGTGAGAATGCCTAGAAGGAAAGGAAGGTTCAACTAGTAGAAAAGGATCGTTAGAAGACCTAAGAGAAAGAGATGTGGTTTTATAAGACAGAAGGTCAAACAGATACGCAGGCTTACGAAGATGAAGAGCTGAATGAATAATTAAACAAATACGATACTCAACAAGAGCCTTAATGGGAAGTAACCTAAGTTTTTGTAAAGAAGAAGATACATGAGAACCCGAAGGAAGATTAAATATCATACGACAAGCTTTATCAATAATAGATTGAAGTTTCCTAAGCTGGCGGTGGTTGAGAGATAGTAGAAGAGAACAGCAGTACTGAGTTCTACTAAAGATGAATGATTTAGCTAACTTAATGGCAGCAGAGATGGTTATATATCTACGAATGGAATAGATACGCCGAAGTTGATAGTTAAGTGCCGGAAGCCAGACTGTTCAGGAAAAAACAAATTGTTAGATTCAAGATATTCAGATATCTGTATGTAGGCAGCCATTTCAAGAACCTTAGACAGCCAAGGAATTCTAGAGATTGGTCGATAGTTAGAGAGCGTGTTAGTATCTAAATCAGATTTCTTAAATATAGGGAGAATACTGGCAGTTTTAGATGCAAGAAATTCCCCAAGAGTGAAAGAAGCATTGATGAAATTAGCTAAGAAAGGGAGAAGTAATTCAATGGAGTGAGGAATCCTGGAAAGATCAATGGGATCGAGAGATGAAGAATGAATATGAACACGTCTTAAAATAGTCCTACAATCAGAAAGGGCAACTGAAGTAAAACAGTGAAAAACAGAGGAGGGTAAGGGCGGAGAGGATAATGGTAGAGCAGCAGGGAACAAGCAGCGAATCTTATCGATTTTAGACTGGAAGAAATTCTTAAATAAAGAAGGCAACCGATTAGAGGCAGAATCTGGGAAAACAAGACTACGGGAATTACCTGAAAGACTGTCAAAAAGCTTCCAAAGTTTCTTAGAGTTAAGACATGAAGAAATTTTTGAATTATAGTAAGATTTCTTGGCGGAGTCGCAAAGAAGATGATGATGACGGCGGGCAGAACAGAAACATTGCCAGGAAGAGTCAGTCTTGAGACGACGCCATTGGAGCTCAAGCCGACGAAGGGAGATTTTAGAATTTTTAATATCAGAGTTAAACCAAGGACAGCGAGTATTAGTGGAACGAAAGACTTTAATAGGAATAAAGGTTTATTTGAGAGAATCTAGGGATGAGTTAAAGTATCCTAAGAGAGAATTAGGTTGTATATGAACGAAACATTCAGTAGCAAAAGACAAATGCATATTGACATAAGGAGAGTCCAAATCAGCGTTACGATAATCCGAGAAACTAATAAGTTTGGGAGATTTGTAAGTGATAGGGAGGCAGGCAGAAAATTCAACTAATGAATGATCAGAAATGAAGGAATCAATAGGAAAAACAGTGAGATCTCTAATAAGAATAGTAGAATCGGAGAAAGAAAGGAGGAGATCAAGTGTGTGGCCGTGAACATGAGTAGGGCAGCAGATATGATTACAAAGACCTAATGAATCGATTAATTGTAAAAACATAGAAGAACAAGACTTGAGATGAGGCGCATCAACCCAAAGGTTGAAGTCACCACAAATCACTATTCTAGAAGAAAAAATTGGAAGAAGTGTGTCTATAAGAGAAGAAAACTCATCAAGAAAAATTGTACACATACACATACACACATGGGACCATAGAGGACACAATACATGTCTACAGCAAACCCGGGTATTAAGGGATATAAAGAAGTACAGTTTCCTAAGTAGGTGTATAGATATATGGAACCGTCTGGGTGAAGAATAGTTCAATTAAACAGTTCAAGCATAGGTTAGATAAATGTGGGTATGGAGACAGGACAGCCTGAGCCCTGCTCATTTCCTGTAAACTACAACTGTGAGTACAACTGTGAGGACACAGACACACACACATACTTGTACACATACACACATACAGACACACATACACTCACACAAACACACATACATACACTCACATACATACGTTAACTTGTTTGCACTTCTTTTTTCAACTATGTGTGAACTTCAAACTTCAGTGTTGAAATATATCGTGTTCACAAACCTACCTATTTTACGTTGTTAATTAATTTTGACAATAATAATTAATTAATAATTTGAAAGTTGGAAAATTTACAGTACTCCTTAGCAAATATTTCAAAGAAATACCAGTAATTTAAAAGAAATATTCATTATTTTAAAGAAATACCAATAATTTCAAAACAAATACCAATATTTCTGAGAAATACCAATAATTTCAAAAAATAATAGCAATAATTTCAAACAAATACCATTGATATTGAAATTTCTCACCATTGATGAGGTTCTGCATGCATAATATGCGGAATCACCATAACGGGGCAGAACCGACACCATCGCTGCGATTGACAACACTGGCAACACACCCACACACAAACACACACACACTGACACACACACACTGACACACACACACACACAAGCACACCATACACGGGGAACATAGAAACAGCGCCACAAACATGATGCGGATGAATTTTCAACTATTAGTTGAAGAACTATTTGTAGTCATTTGTGAAATTCTGTTGCGCTGCTTTCTGTTTTGACTTACAAAGAGCGAATATTGGAAAGAGTGGAACTATGCCGTAAAAGATCTATGTGGTATCTATGTGGAAAAGATCTATGTGGTACCTGTGGTATCGTTCAATTAGACGGTACCGTCTCTATTTTTCCACTAGCCTGTCATAATTCACGAGAAGACAGGGTAAATTTTATGCATGAATCAATAACCAGGTAACATAGGCATATTTAGCATTCTAACAAAATACACAAATACACAGGATGATTACTGGGTAATTAAAGACAAATTCTCCAATAAAAATCAGTCAGTCATAGCTATGGTCAAAAAGAGAAGAATTAATCAAAGTGACTTTTAAATAGAGGTGTCTTTCAATTAGAGATGTTACGGTAAGTTCAATTGAGCATACAATTCATTTTTGTCTCTTTGACAAGAAAAGGAGAAATTAAAGATAATAATAATAATAACAATAATAATATTAATTAAGTTATCAATATTTAGTTTATTAACAAATTCAGCTGTTCTTTGTTATTACACGATTAAATTGC
>OU696595.1:5343294-5348294 GCA_916048095.2 Sacculina carcini
GTATGTGTGTATGTTTGTGTGTATATATGTGGATGTATGTATATGTGTATGTGTGTATGTATGTGTGTATGTGTGTATATGTGTGTGTGTATATGTGTGTGTATGTTTGTGTGTAGGGGTGTTGTTCCCCTACATACCGCCTGGTTGTTCCCCTATTGTGAGCAGCTGTCTGTGTGTGTGTGTGTCAGTGTGTGTGCATGTGGGCTCCATCTAATTCTCCTGTCCTCACTCGTACTATTTCCCTTCCTATATTCTATTTCTCTCTCTCTCTTACACTGTTCTTCTCCAATACTCTTTTTTCCTATATACACACACACATACACACACACACATGTGTATGTCTGCTCGCGTATATACTAATAATATTTGCTAGTTTATGAGGTGCATATATCCATTACAAATCTAATTTTATCCTGAAAATTTCGTATGTATGGGCAGAGTTTATTTATTAATAGATTTTCGCAAATTTCTCTAATGGGCGCAACATATTATTGGACTTTTTTGTCATTCACAAAAATGAGGATTTGATTGACTAACTGTCAAATTGTTTCAAAAACATAAAAATAAAAAATATTGCGTCGAAATTTTGGGCAATATTTCAAATTTTCATATGGATCTATCCACTTATATCACATACACAATCTATCCACTTATATCACAAATCAATCTCTATCTAATAATCTATCCACTTATATCACAAATCAATAACAAAATTAATATAAACATTTGCTTCATAAAATCATATTTTTCATATGGAAGTTATTTTCATGAAAATTTAGCAGACAATTATGCACGTGTTTGTACAAATTTAGCCTTACATCTGATATAATTGCTTATGTATTTATCAACAGGTCTAGTAATCAACATATTTCTCCCGAATATATTTTTCTCTCAACATATTTCAATGAAGTCATCGAACCAATATGAATTGTTCAATTGTCTAGTTTGACACACACACACACACACACACACACACACACACACACACCTCTCTGATGCAATCTATCTCTCTCTCTCTCACATACTCTCACTATACGCGTGTGTGTGTCAGTGTGTGTGTGTGTGTGTGTGTCAGTGTGTGTTATCAGTCGCTATGTCGCTGTGTGTGTGGTGTGGTGTGTGTGCGTGTTTGTGCCAGTGTTGGTGAATTTCCCTAGTATTTTAATTATTTTCCAGTTAATTTAGTGTCCGTTGTCGGTTTTATTTTAAATTTAGCTTTGTCTGCCTATGATACCCATCTTGGCGAATCCATCATTCCACCATCTCACTCATAGCATTCCTTCAATTTGTTCCATCCATCATTTTGACATAGCACAAATATCACACAAGTGCCGAAACACTAAAGTCACGCGGACAAACAGTTTTTTTTGTGTCAACAATGAGATGTGATCTTTTTTCGTTTTCATCAGATTTTTGAAGAAATGACAAAATTTTCGATTCATTCCATTTTGAAAACGTGCCGTGAGTATAACACTGTTCATCTGTTTTTTGCCATATAATTAAATTTACTTATAAAACTAAACCTAGCTTTTTAATTTTTACTATATTTATTTATCTTTTCTTCATATTTTTATCTTTCTTCATTTTCTTTATATTTTATTTATTTATTTGTTTTGTGATGACTGCCGCTTCAAATATTTTTCACAATTCTTCTCAAATGTACAGTCAATTATATTTTAGGTTTGTAATATTTGTTCACTTTGCTATTTAAAAAATGATACCCCAGCTTATTGGTATATATGTGTGTGTATATGTGTATGTGAGACACACACACACACACAAACATGTGCGCTTAATGAAGTGAGGAATGTTGATGCAGTTAGTGTGACCTTTGTGACCTGACCTCACCTGACATGACCTCAACAATAAACGCTTTCTAATGCTTTAACTCGTTGTGATAACTCGCTTGCACACAAATACACACACACACACACGCACACACACACACACACCTTAACACTCAATAACTCACACTCGCATAAGTGGAAGCACACACACAAACACACAAACACAAACACACAAACACACACACACACACACACATGCGTAGAAACCCGCATACAGTTTTGGATTTCAATTATTTATCATTAATTATTTATTAAGAGCGATGACATTTAAAGGTATGCACGTGATATATTCCACGATATCAGCTGATTATTTTTCCATTTTTTGCATATTTTCTTAGATAATTTCATTTTATTGCGTATTAGATTCTTAGGTTTTTAGATTTTTAAGTTTTTCGATTAGATAATCAGATTTAGTATTAGATCTTTATCAGATTTCCTTACGTATTATATTTCCTTATTACAAATTTCATTTTTAGCTTGTATGTGTGTATGTGTGTGTGTGTGTATGTGTATGTGTGTGTTTGTGTATGTGTGTGTGTGTTTGTGAATGAATGGAAAACATATATTGACACTTTTACTAACAGTATATCTTCTCACAATAAACATACATGTGTAGAACACAATGTAAAACCAATTTGAAACCATTTTCAAACCAAGCAATACAAAAATTATACACACACACACATGCATACATACACAGCACACAAATATAATACAAGCATAAACATTGTGTGTGTGTGTGTGTGTGTGTGTAAGTAATTGAGTATGTAATTAAGTATATTTTGCCACAATAACATGCATCATAAGAAAACAAGAACAATTTCAACATAGAAGTAGCACAAGTACATCGGGCCGCAGCTCCTTGATGCACATATCATTTCAATAATTTTCCACTATTGTGTGTGTGTGTGTGTGTCTGTCTGTGTGTGTGTGTGTGTGTGTGTGTGTGTGTGTGTGTGTGTGTGTGTGTGTGTGTGTGTGTGTGTGTGTGTGTGTGTAACCGGATTTCATGAGTTACTAGACGAGGGTAAATGTTGATCTGTCTAACATGCACATACACACACATATATATACACACATATACACACACATACATACACACACATTGATACCTTCAAACGCCAGTTTGTTTGTGCATAACCCGTTTGCAATCTAATTTAACACACACACACACACACACACACACACACACACACACACACATACATGAACAGACACACACACACACATACATGAACAGACACACACACACACACACATACATGAACAGACAGACACACACACACACATACATGAACACACACACACACACACACACACACACACATACATGAACAGACACACACACACACATACATGAACAGACACACACGAACAGAAACATACACTGACACACACACATACTTACACATACATATATAACTGTATATAAGTTTGCAGACACACATATCTGTACACACTTGTAGCCTGATGGATAAATTTAAAAAAACGACAAATTATTTCACCAATCAAACATCAGCTTGTTGTTGAAATATTCTGTGATTCTATAGTGTTTATTTTTATTATAAATTTCTCTACAGTTTTATAGAATATATTTGGTAACTTGAAGTATATTATTATATTTATGATTTATAGCAGAGTTTACCAGCCAGTGTGAGGCGATCCCCCCTAGGGAGGTCGTGAGGTCACTTCAGGGGGTCGTGAATGCCATGTGGAAAAAATTGGCCTCCGTCAAAACTTGCCCACAAAAAGTCCATTTTATGAACCTTTGAAATTCCATTGAGTGACATTATGCAGTGTTATCGGATGATGGCTGATTATTTATTGTTATTTATTTATTATTTTCCTTCCAACTTTCTTTCTAGACTTTTTTCTTTTCGAACTCTCTTTCTCTCTGAATCTTTTGGGCGCTTCCGGTACATGGGGCCACCTTAGGGTGGTAATAGTGCACTTGCACTCTTCCCCCATGCTACTGGATTTGCCTGTAATTAATAATAATAATAATAATTACAAATAATGTTTTTTCTTTGTATTTTCCAATACATTCAATAACGATGGTATTAAAGTATTGAATGTGATAATAATTCAGTATAAAGGTGTTTTTTTAACTTTTCTTACTTTACTTACTTTACTTTACTTTACTTCTTTCTAACTTCTTACTGGGGGTCATGAAGTTCTCCGTATCTGCCCTGGAGGTCGCGGAGTCAACAATGTTGGGAACCCCTGATATATAGTATTAATGTAAATGCTTAATTATAATTTAGAACGAAAAGTGTTGTTTTCGTTTTTTAGTATGAGTGTCTAGAGTGTGAGTATGTCTAGAGTATGTCTATCGCGGTAATTTATTTCTTAATTTTTCAAGTTTTCATCTATTTTTTGAGGGAAAATATTTGCACAAGCATTCACCATTTTGTAATATGAATTATAAATGCTGGGTTGTAATTCACAGTTGGCTTTTCGGACTAACATTTTAATTTGCTTATTTTAGAATTAAATTAGAGAATTAGTTAGTTAGTTTATTTTAAAGGTCTTCCTAACAGAAGTCAATCGGCCCTCTTAAGTTGGAAGACTCCAAACTACGTTTCCACGTGCCCTCGGGGATCGTGGCTGCTCTTTCCAGAGGTGATTTGTGGACTCCGTGGTGTAGTGGTAGCACACCCGCCTCACAAGCGGGAGGTCCGTGGTTCGAAACCCGACGGAGCAGAATTTCATTGGGTGAATTCTATAATCCCACAGTTCCTGTCCACCCAGCAGTAAATGATGGTACCAGATATCAGTCATGTGTTGTGTCATGCATTCTGGGGAGGTGGCCCTCTCTGATACGTCTTCCGTCCTTGTGGTGTCATAGTGTGGAGAGGGTCGGTTCTGCGGTGACAGCGAGCTGCACGGGACACACCTGTGTGTGTCTTTATAAGCTTCGGCTTCCTCCCGTGTAGCAGCTGTCACTTAGGCTTTCAAGCTTCAACCTTATAGAGGGCGCAGAATATATTTTCACTTCATCTCAATATTGTATAGAGCAGTGGTTCTTAACCTGTGTGGGAAATTCCCCTGTCTGGTGGGGAATGGAAGAGTTGTCAAGTGGGAAGCTAAAGGTCGGACAGAACAGGACAACTATGTGTGTTTTTATCAATTCAAATTCGTTTATTTCAGTTT
>OU696595.1:5353294-5368294 GCA_916048095.2 Sacculina carcini
TGGAGGCTGCCTTGTCTCGCCTTGCTCCGTCTTCCTCCAGCTTTGCTGCCTCTTCTGCTTCTGCCCCTTCTTGCTCCTCATTCGCTGCTAATTCTGCAAGTGGTCCGCAGCAGTCAAGCAGTGTCGTCGGTCAGTGGCGTCACAGCGTCGCCAACAATCAGGATGGCTCAGGTCAGATCGGACGATGCAGCTGTTATGATGGTGAAGCAAACAGAGGCTCGTTTTTCTCGATTCCAACAAAGCAGCCAGCTTCGTTGTGCTGTAATGCTTCCAAGAGTGGCTGCCACGACCATCAAAGATGCCCTCCTTCTATTATCACCGCTAGTCACTCGCTTCGTGGCGAGCTAGATCCTGGCGTGGCTGTTGAACGTCTTCAAGCAGCAGGCTTGGCCACAGTTCCTGAGATCTGTTGTGGCGACTGGCGCGTGCATCGTTCTAGCAGGTCGCGTGTTGCTGCTGATGATGCTAGAAAGTCTTCAACATGTTCACGCTCGTTTGCCGATCAACAGGACGTTGTGATTCGGCCTGGGAGTGGTCGTATTTCGAGACCTTCATCAGATTCAGCGATGGTGCCGTCGATAATGGCCAGCTGCATGAGAGCAGAACCGAGTGCTTCCCTCAACTCTATGCATTCGTTATCACAACCTTTCTCCGTCGGCGGCTCTTTCAGCCAGACCAACAGGAATCAACAGGTCGATGGAGAAAAGATCAAGAAGCAGCAACATACAGAAGAGGTTCACTACGCTGTACCCGTGCCCAGTTCAGCAGGAGTGCTGCCTTTGGCACGTGATTCTCTCTCCACTGATCAACGTCATCCTTGTCTTGATCACCAACGAGTTTTACAGCGAGAAGAGCAAGAAACTGGAAGACAGTCAGTTCATCCACATCGTTCGAGATTTCGTCGTTCCAATCGTTTCCGACGCTCAATCAGTTGTCAGTCGTCCAAACATCCAGCCATGAGACGTGGAAAACATTCACTTCCTCATGATGCTGCTGTGGTGCGACATACGGCCAGTGATCTTGATGTAGCACGAACCTTCATCAGTCGTGGTGATCGGAGTGATCTTGTTTCTGCTCCTGATGATGTTCAATGTCATCATCATCATTATCGTGGAAGTCAAGAATCAGTGATGTTATCAGCGAGGGATAATTCTGTACGCAGTAGTTGGTGTAGTCTTGATCGTTGCTCGGTGCGTTCCTGGTGTCTTGCGTCATCTTCTTCTCACAACAACAACAACAACAACAACAACAACAACAGTTCAGTCCTGATCAAGCAGAACGCTCAGCATCTTGCGTGGGATTCGCACAGTTCCCGCATGGCAAGGAGTCATAGTGTTTGTTGCGTAGCTTCAACCAGAGCAGCCTCTTGCTGTTCTTCTGCTCCTGTCGAAGGGCACCACGTCGATACAACCACTGACGCAACTAAAGATTCGAAGATCACCAGAAACGCCTTTCGTCGAAGCGTTCGAGCGCTAAGTGGAAGCTGGAAAAGTCTTGTGCGTCAAGGTGGGTCATAATTGAGGCTTCTTGTCAACCTTTGTCACGAGAACTTTGCGACCAAAACGACGTTCAAATATTACTGCTACTTGACATTGGATATGGAATAAAACAAATCATATATGTATATATATATCATTTATTATCATAATATCATGATTTTTTCTAAATGACTGAAAAATTTCCATAGAAGCTACGAAGATACGTGAAGAATATAAGCAAAAATATGAAAGAACAATTTGAATTTCAACATTTCTTTCATTTTTGACACATAATCTGGGCTCATTTTCATTGCATTGCCGTTTTCTACAGTAATCTCGTGACTTTTATCATGTGAATACTCCGCCATTCATATAATGCTCTATGCATTAAACTTTACACGACCTGTATATGTGCGTGATGTGTGTGTGTGTGTGTGTGTGTGTGTGTGATGTGTGCGTGTGTGTGTGAGAGGGCATGAGTTTACACCATGTTCGTTCGTGATGCGTGCGTGTGTGCATGTCTTTACTGCGTCGTATGCTCTTGTATGTCTGTATGTAAGTGTGTGTGTGTGTGTGTGTGCTGCAAATGACCCTACCAGCTGCAGGCACCTCATTTACTCTTTCTTTCCTTCCCTCTGTCTTTCTCTGTCTAACTCGCTTTTCTTCTTCTCTCTTCGTTCGTTCGTACGTTGTTGGTTCGTGTACTCTTATAAGCACAGGCTTTATACGCAGTAGCGTGTTGATTCTGTGTGTGTGTGTGTGTGTCAGTGTGTGTTTGTGTGTGTGTGTGTGTGTCAGTGTGTGTTTGTGTGTATGTCAGTGTGTGTTTGTGTGTGTGTTTGTGTGTGTGTGTCAGTGTGTGTTTGTGTGTGTTTGTGTGTGTGTGTGTGTGTGTGTGTGTGTGTGTGTCAGTGTGTGTGTGTGTCAGTGTGTGTGTATGTCAGTGTGTGTGTGTGTGTGTGTGTGTGTGTGTGTATGCCAGTGTGTGTTTGTGTGTGTGTGTGTGTCAGTGTGTGTGTGTATATTTTGTGTGTTTTCCTTCTAAGACCCATACATTACATTTACATTTGGTAGATACACACACGCATACACACATATATAATGTTGTTACCGTTTTTCCTGTTTTGCGTCTGTATTTGTGTGTGTGTATGTGTGTGTGTGTGTGTGTCAGTGTGTGTGTGTGTGTGTGTGTGTGTGTGTCAGTGTGTGTGTGTGTCTCAGTGATCGAATGGGTTTATAATCATATATCCGGTTATTTTTCGAAGAAACTCTCACACACACACACACACACGCGCATATACACACAAGCAAGGGATAATATAACGCAATTACCGTTTGGCCATAAACACAAGGAACTCAAACTAGGACAGGCTAATGTGTGTGTGTGTGTATGTGTGTGTTTCATCGCAATCAGATTAGGCCAATCTATGCATTTTTATCTGTCAATTTTCGTTAATTCGCACACGCACACACACACACACACACACACATTTCACATGTGTGTGTATGTATTTTTCAATTATATAACTTGTTCTTTGCTATATATCTGATTAACCTTTTGTCTGACTGGTCAAACACAAGCTTAATCAGCGATTTATCAGGCGGCAGATCTTGTTGTTATTGTTCACGTGATTTGTGTTAATTTAATGCACGCCAGTTCTCGTGCATTGCTTCTATAAGACACCTTCACTTGGTTTTGTGATTGAACTTTTTCTAACTAACTTCCCGCGTGTATTTTTAAGTTTTTTCCTTAGTTTTTTGTTGTTGCGAATTTCGTATTGAATACTATATTTGTGACAAAATCATTTACGAACTTGTATACGTGTGCTAGTCAGTTTCTTTAGTCTTAGTCTTAGTAAGAAAATAGGGCAGAAAAGTTTATCGAGCTCTTTGACCAACTTGTTTTCATAATATAGCTGTATAAACCTCATGAATTGTCAGATTTATTTGTGTATATGTATGTCTGTGAATATTTTGCTTCTTGATTTAGTATTTATCTGATGTGTTGTTTTTATGTTCGACTCTTAGTTTATTTATTTGATCAGACAAAAATATGGCTGATTTTCTCGTGACAAAACCTCTGTGGATCCACTATCACTATGTATGTGTGTGTGTCAGTGTGTGTGTGTCAGTGTGTCAGTGTGTGTGTGTGTGTGTGTGTGTGTGTGTGTCAGTGTGTGTGTGTGTGTATGTCAGTGTGTGTGTGTATGTCAGTGTGTGTGTGTATGTCAGTGTGTGTGTGTCAGTGTGTGTGTGTGTATGTCAGTGTGTGTGTGTGTGTATGTCAGTGTATGTCAGTGTATGTGTGTGTGTCAGTGTGTGTGTGTGTCATTGTGTGTGTGTGTGTGTGTGTCATTGTGTGTGTGTGTGTGTGTGTCAGTGTGTGTGTATGTCAGTGTATGTGTGTGTGTGTCATTGTGTGTGTATGTGTGTGTGTGTGTGTGTATCAGTGTGTGTGTGTGTGTCTCTTGTCATTTGCTTGTGCATGTTTTTATAGCTGAAATGACAAGAAGTTATGAGCGATTTACAATCAATTGAACACCAATCTATCTTAAACACATACACACATACACAAGCACATACACACGGTTAAATACATTGTTTTTTCTTGAAGTACCTACTTTTTAAAATATATGTATATCTGGTCGGTTTTATAATATTTAACTATAACAGCAGTAAGTAATATATGAAATATGTTTTTTTTTTTTGTATTTTCTTTCGGCTTTCTCAGTTTTCGTCTTCTTCTCTCCTTATGTTTGCTTCGTGTGTTCTATACACACACACACACACACACACACACACACATACATACACACACACAGGTGTGCACATGTAGCGAATATCACTAAGAAGCGCATAGTGGGCACACACACACACACAGAGAGAAGATGGATGCATAAGAAGAGACACACCCTAATGTATGTATGTTTGTGTGTGTGTGTACTCCACCCAGATTTTAATTCGCTATCACACACACATGCATACATACACCTACACAAATGCACACACACACACACACACACATTTATATACACGCACATACACACACATTTATATACACACACATTTACACACACACACATTTATATATATACACACACACACACAGACAGACACACACATTTATACATTCATACCTTGCAAAAGTCATCTACTATGTAATGTAATGTGAGGTAAATGTATGTATATATAATGTAAATTATACATCGCCTGCGCGTAATGTATAATGTATCGTTCTATGTCTTATACAGTGTTTCACAAAATCTCCATTTTGTGTGTGTGTGTGGGTGTATCTTGTATATGGTGTCGTATATAAACACACACACAAACATACAGGCACACAGACATACAAATATTGGCTGCTTTGTGAGTTTGTTCGTCGTGTTGTTTAGATAATCATGTCTTTATGTGTGTGTGTGTGTGTGTGTGTGTGTGTGTGTGTGTGTGTGTGTGTGTGTGTGTGTATGTGTGTGTGTGTGTCAGTGTGTGTGTGTTAGTGTCAGTGTGTGTATGTGTGTGTGTGTTTATTGTATATCACACAGGCGTTTACATAATTCAGTCACAATACAACATACACCAATAATACATCATTTTCACGTGCATCATGTTGTGCTGCACTGACATGTACATTTGAAAATCATTCATGTCTCTTTTTTATATCTCACTTCTATTATTTATTTAATAATTTACTAATATTTCACATCGATGCTAGGTGTTATATTGTAAATTACTCAAATTTACAGAGTAAATTTGAAGTAAGATTTGAATAAGTATGAATATTAAGATTAAGATAATATAAACAAACAATCATTATAGATAGATAGATCATTAGATAATAGAAGAATAAGATTTGAATAAATTTGAAGTAAAATTTGAGTAAGATTGAGTAATTACAACACACACACACACACACACACACACACACACACACATTGACATAGAAGGCACACACAGACATACACTTATTGGAGGCTAAACAATTATAAATAAATTAAGAATAGTGTGATAATGTGTGTGTGTGTGTGTATGTATTTTCTAATATTATTACTCTTCTGTCTCTCTCTCTCTCTCTCTCTGTGTGTGTGTGTGTGTGTGTGTGTGTGTGTGTGTGTGTCTGTCTGTGTGTGTGTGTTTTTGTTGATGATCAAGATGCATGGAGATTGCAGTTGCATGTAATATTTATAACTTCTTCCCATATTTCACCACTTGTTAATTTATTTTAATATTAATAATGATTATATTATTTGTCGCTTTCTGGTTCACGTGTTTTTGTTATCTTGATTGTGTTATTTGTTAAAATAGTTTCGCTGAAATGCTGATTTTAATCCTCTTCTCATTTTGTCTCCTGAAAACGTGCCTGGCTTTTTTCGATTCCTCCTCGTTTCTTATCGAGTTTTGCTCAACTTCTATTATTCTATTATTATACTTCTATTATTCTACCACAAATTGTATTGTTTTATTATATTGCGTAATAACCAATATTATTAATAATGCATAATAATACTGTTGTGCATTATTGTGTATATTGTGAATGTTCCTATCTATCCATCATATACAGTATTCTCCTTTACTCTGTAACTGACTCTCTCTTTGTGCATGTGTGTGTGTGTGTGTGTGTGTCATTTGATGTCATTCAATTACTGGCAATAAACACCAGTTGGCTTCTATTATTGTTTCTCTCTCTCTCTCTTATCTTCTCATTCTATTACTCTCTCTCTTATCTTCTCATTATATTTATCTATCTCTCTTATCTTCTCATTCTATTTATCTATCTCTCTTATCTTCTCATTCTATTCATCTATCTCTCTTATCTTCTCATTCTATTTATCTATCTCTCTTATCTTCTCATTCTATTTATCTATCTCTCTTATCTTCTCATTCTATTTATCTATCTCTCTTATCTTCTCATTCTATTTATCTAGCTCTCTTATATTCTCATTATTTTTATCTATCTCTCTTATCTTCTCATTCTATTTATCTATCTCTCTTATTTTCTCATTCTATTCATCTATCTCTCTTATCTTCTCATTCTATTTGTCTATCTCTCTTATCTTCTCATTTGATTCTCATGTCGTGTTTTTTCTCTTATTGTCTGTGCTTCTATGTCTTCTTCTGTTGTCGTGTTTCCAGTGATGTGGTCGTCTTTCTTTATCATGCAACTCCGCATAACAACACGCACCATTGGTTAATTTCACTTGGGTTTTTATCGATTATTATTTGGAGGTTTCAGTGAGTTTATTTTGATTTTTTTTCTATGTCGACCAACCGTTGGCACACAATTAAACTAATGGAAAACACAATATAATAATTTAATAATTTGTTTATTTGTGAACTCCTGGAAGAAAAACACACATCATTTCACTATTATTATTATTATTATTATTATTAAAATGAATTAACAAGTGGTGAAATATGGGAAGAAGTTATTAATATTTCATGAAACTGCAATCTCCATTCATCTTGATCATCAACAAATATACACACACACACAGATAGACAGACACACACACACACATATATAGAAGAGATATTAGAAGAAATAATTTGAACAAATCTAAATTTGACTTATTTGTAAGAATCACTTTATGATATTGAATATACACAATTATTAATATTTCTCATAGTTTTTGTTTATCTAAATTTTCATTTGATTTGTAGCATCTGTGGTGATTTTGTCCTTTCTCTCTATTGTTCGCTAATTTTCGCTTCTTTTTTTCGTTGGCTGTGTGTGTGTGTGTGAAGTAAGTAAAGTAAAGTAAATTGCATTTATTGCACATCCATCAAAATTTACATTTGAGGCTTTTCAGTACAATATATACATATATACACACACCCACATATACACCCACACACATACACACACACACAATCATTCATGTATACAAACTATAACATAACATCAATATACACATATTAACACGTACTCAGCAACAACTTGATATATAAGCTCATAGGAAGTAAGGTTTGTGTTTGTGCGATATTCAAGTTGTGTGTGTGTGTGTTTTCATGTGAATGTTTGTGTGTGTGTGTGTGTGTGTCTTTTGTTTTGCTAGAAATTTGACTGATTTTCTGTGATTTATTTGTCGTTTTAATTAATAAATTCAGTTTTGTTAATTAATTCAGTGTTTAATTTCGGCTCAAATGAATTTAATATGAAATATTGTAATATATATTATAATTACCAATGTCTTATTTTGCTGCTGATGAAACAATAATTTTCTACGCTATATATTGCAATTATGAAATTGTGTTTACAATTGTAAATGTTCTCTATCGCAATCTGTGTTAATATCAGTAAAATCAATTTGATTTTGTTTGTTTTATTCTGAAAAATAGATGTTTTTTGTAGTTACATCTCACTAACAATTTGGTGTGTTGTGTGTGTGTGTGTGTGTGTGTGTGTGTGTGTATGTGTATATATATCAGTAGTCTATACTGTGTGTGTGTGTGTAGTATTGCGTTTATTGTTGAGTTTACTTTACTTTATTTTATTTTACAGTGGGAGGTACAATGAGTCATCCGAGATCCTTGGTTGATAAGCCGCTGCCTCAGGCGAAATGTGTAGCACCGCCCACAGTACCGTACGCTACTACTACATCAACAGTACCACACGCTACTACTACATCAAATGCATCCACTGTCATCTCTTCAATACCAGGTGTGTGTGTGTGTGTGTTTGTTTGTGTGTGTGTGTGTGTGTGTGTTTCAGTAATGTGTGTGTGTGTGTTTGAGTAATGTGTGTGTGTGTGTTTGTTTGTGTGTGTGTGTGTGTGTGTTTCAGTAATGTGTGTGTGTGTGTTTGTTTGTGTGTGTGTGTGTGTGTGTGTGTGTGTTTGAGTAATGTGTGTGTGTGTGTGTGTGTATGTTTGAGTAATGTGTGTGTGTGTGTTTGTATTTGAGTAATGTGTGTGTGTGTGTGTGTATTTTAGTAGTGTGTGTGTGTGTGTGTGTGTATTTGAGTAATCTGTGTGTGTGTGTGTGTATTTGAGTAATGTGTGTGTGTGTGTGTGTGTTTGTATTTGAGTAATGTGTGTATGTGTGTGTGTGTGTGTATTTGAGTAATGTCTGTGTGTGTGTGTATTTGAGTAGTGTGTGTGTGTGTGTGTGTGTGTGTGTTTGAGTAATGTGTAATGTGTGTATTTGAGTAATGTGTGTGTGTATGTGTGTGTATTTTAGTAGTGTGTGTGTGTTTGAGTAATGTGTGTGTGTGTGTGTTTCAGTAATGTGTGTGTGTGTGTTTGTTTGTGTGTGTGTGTGTGTGTGTGTGTTTCAGTAATGTGTGTGTGTGTGTTTGTTTGTGTGTGTGTGTGTGTGTGTGTGTTTCAGTAATGTGTGTGTGTGTGTTTGTTTGTGTGTGTGTGTGTGTGTGTTTCAGTAATGTGTGTGTGTGTGTGTATTTGAGTAGTGTGTGTATATGTGTGTGTATTTAAGTAATGTGTGTGTGTATTTGAGTAATGTGTGTGTGTATTTGAGTAATGTGTGTGTGTATTTAAGTAATGTGTGTGTGTGTGTGTGTATTTGAGGAATGTGTGTGTGTGTGTGTGCTTTATTTCGGGCATTTTTTCATAGAATATTTTGTGCTCATTCATGTTGTTTTTTATTTTTAATAAACTCGGTTTTTTGTACTTTTTATAATTGATATTTTTTATTTCTCCTTTCTTGAAGATGAATTGGAGGAGAGTTGAATTATACGGTGATGTTTCTTTTCAAATTTGTTTAAATCAAAAGTTTGCTTCAGATTTTTATCTTTACTCTTTTTATGCACACAAAAATCAAATTTCTAAGCACGCAGGATCTTGATAATTTTAATTTTCACTTGCGGAATTGTGTTGTTATTATAGATGGCGCTGGTGGTTATGGCTCGTTGCTAGGCAACCATTTGGTGGCCAGCAGAAATAACAACAACAACAACAACAACACGACTTCTAATGCTGCTTACACTCAGGTCGTCTCTCTGTCGTCTTGCTATTAGAAAAACAATATAAACAAACTAACTAAACTAACTAACTAAACAAACTAACTAAACATACTAACTAACTAAACAAACTAACTAAACTAACTAACTAAACTAACTAACTAAACTAACTAACTAAACTAACTAACTAAACAAACAAACTAACTAAACAAACTAACTAAACAAATTAACTAAACAAACTAAATAAACAAACTAAATAAACAAACTAACTAAACAAACTAACTAACTAAACAAACTAAACAAGCTAAACAAACTAACTAAACAAACTAACTAAACTAACTAAACAAACTAACTAAACAAACTAACTAAACAAACTAAATAAACAAACTAAATAAACAAACTAACCAAACAAACTAACTAAACAAACTAACTAAACTAACTAAACAAACTAACTAAACAAACTAACTAAACAAACTAACTAAACAAACTAAACAAACTAACTAAACAAACTAACTAAACAAACTAACTAAACAAACTAACTAAACAAACTAAATAAACAAACTAACTAAACAAACTAAACAAACTAGCTAAACAAACTAACTAAACAAACTAACTAAACAAACTAACTAACTAAACAAACTAACTAAACAAACTAACTAATCAAACTAACTAAACAAACTAACTAAACAAACTAACTAAACAAACTAACTAAACAAACTAACTAAACAAACTAACTAAACAAACTAACTAAACAAACTAACTAAACAAACTAACTAACTAAACAAACTAAACAAGCTAAACAAACTAACTAAACAAACTAACTAAACTAACTAAACAAACTAACTAAACAAACTAACTAAACAAACTAACTAAACAAACTAACTAAACAAACTAACTAAATAAACAAACTAAACAAGCTAAACAAACTAAACAAACTAACTAAACAAACTAACTAATCAAGCTAACTAAACAAACTAACTAAACAAACTAAATAAACAAACTAACTAAACAAACTAACTGAACAAACACTACCAAATCGCAATCACTTTCTTTCACCAATGTTAAACTCACTTTTCACGACATTTTTGATTGTTCGGTTGCCATGACAACCAGCTGATCAACGATTAAAAAAATACTCAAACTAAATGTACACTGTTAACACAACAGTCTTTTGGAATTCTTCGAACTTCGGTGTTTTAGCGGCGGCGTTTTGAATCATCCAAGTTTATTTTAAGAAATCTAACTACGTTATGACTTCATTTTAAGTAAGGTAACTTCGTTTTTAATAATATAACTTCATTTTAAGTAAGTTAATTTCGTTTTAAATCATATTACTTTATTTTAAGTAAGGTAACTTCATTTTTAATCATATTACTTAATTTTAAGTAAAGGAACTTCGTTTTTAATAATATTACTTTATTTTAAGTAAAGTAACTTCGTTTTTAATAATATTACTTCATTTTAAGTAAGGTAACTTCGTTTTGAATCATATTACCTCATTTCAAGTAAGGTAGCTTCCTTTTTAATCATATTACTTAATTTTAAGTAAGGTAACTACGTTTTTTAATCATGTAACTTCATTTTTAGTAAGGTAACTTCGTTTTTAATAATATTACTTCATTTTAAGTAAGGTAACTTCCTTTTTAATAATATTACTTCATTTTAAGTAAGGTAACTTCGTTTTAAATCTTGTAACTTCATTTTAAATCCTGTAACTTCATTTTAAATCATGTAACTTCATTTTAAGTAAGGTATATTCGTTTTTGAGTCATATTACTTCATTTAAATGATCATTCATTCTTCATTTTATTTACTTATTCATGGTTGTTTGTGTTGCTGCTTGTTGTATTATAGATGACAGCACATTCTTGTGATGGGGTGACAGTGCGACATTGTCACAATCACGTGCTTCATCACAACAATCCATCATCTTCTTCATCATCATCATGTCTTCCCGACGATCAGGGCATCGACCTGCAGGTCTGTTTGTATGTCTGTCTATCTATCTATATATCTGTCTATATATCTATCTATTTATCTATCTATTTATCTATACATATTTATCTGTCTATCTATATATATATCTGTCTATCTATCTATCTATCTATCTATCTATCTATCTATGAATGATGTATGCAAAATGCCAACATGCTAAATATAATACGTGTTTCTAACAAACACACTGACACACTAACACACACTGACATACACTGACATACACTGACATACTGACACACACACACACACTGACACACTAACACACACACTGACACACTGACATACACTGACACACTGACATACACTGACATACACTGACATACACTGACATACTGACACACACACATACACTGACACTAACACACTGACACACACACACACTGACACACACACACTGACACACACTGACACACTAACACACACTGACACACTGACACACACTGACACACTGACACACACTGACACACACTGACACACTAACACACACTGACACACACTGACACATTGACACACACTGACACACACTGACACACTAACACACACTGACACACTAACACACACTGACATACACTGACACACACTGACATACACACTGACATACACTAACACACACACTGACACACACTGACACACACTGTCACACTAACACACACACTGACACACACACACACACTGACACTAACACTGACACACTGTTATGACACAGAGTCCTGACACGGACGTTGTGAGCGGCTCTGGTGTCAGTGTTGGTGTCAGTGTTGGTGTCAGTGGTCAGGATGCGGCCAGTAGATACAGTAGCAGTAGTCTGGACTCAGGCAGGGATTCATACGACACTGTCAGATCGCTCACCGGCTCCAATAACAGGTCTCACTCTTACTTCCACTCTCTCTTACTCTCTTTCTCTCTCTCTTACTCTCTTTCTTACTTTCCCTCTCTCCAAATCTCTTCCTTACTTTCACTCTGTCTAACTCTCTTTCTTACTTTCACTCTCTTCAACTCTCTTTCTTACTTTCACTCTCTCTTACTCTCTTTCTTACTTTCACTCTGTCTAACTCTCTTTCTTACTTTCACTCTCTTCAACTCTCTTTCTTACTGTCACTCTGTCTAACTCTCTTTCTTACTGTCACTCTGTCTTACTCTCTTTCTTACTTTCACTCTCTCTTACTCTCTTTCTTACTTTCACTCTGTCTAACTCTCTTTCTTACTTTCACTCTCTTCAACTCTCTTTCTTACTGTCACTCTGTCTAACTCTCTTTCTTACTGTCACTCTGTCTTACTCTCTTTCTTACTTTCACTCTGTCTTACTCTCTTTCTTACTTTCACTCTGTCTAACTCTCTTTCTTACTTTCACTCTGTCTAACTCTCTTTCTTACTTTCACTCTGTCTAACTCTCTTTCTTACTTTCACTCTGCCTTACTCTCTTTCTTACTTTCACTCTCTCTTACTCTCTTCCTTACTTTGCCTCTGTCCAACTCTCTTTCTTACTTTCACTCTGTCTAACTCTCTTTCTTACTTTCACTCTGTCTAACTCTCTTTCCTCCTTACTTTCACTCTGTCCAACTCTCTTTCCATCTTACTTTCACTCTGTCCAACTCTCTTTCTTACTTTCCCTCTCTCTTACTCTCTTCCTTACTTTCCCTCTGTCTAACTCTCTTACTCTCTCTCTCTCTCTCTGTGTGTATGTCTGTCTGTCTGTGTGTATGTTTATGTGGGTATATATGTTATGTATGAACACACACATGTATGTATATCTATATATATTATTTTATTATTTGAGATATTATTATTAGTTTCTTGCGATAATTATTTCTCTCTTTGTCTTATATTAATATAGACATTAAAATGGATATACATTTGGATTATATTGATTAAATATCGTGATTTACTTAATATGGATTTGATTGTTTAATTTTACTGTGGTTGAAATTGGTTTATTTTTTATCAGTTGATTATTCATTATTGTTCATTTTAACGGTCTTTTTTCATGTTTAATTTATCTTACATTTTTTCACGGCACCTTGTCTTTTTCTCGATGTCATGTTTGTTTGTCTGTTTTTGCTGCTAGGTTGCCAGTTCAGCCGTATGCAGTTTATTGTTGCCAACAACAGCAGCATTTTTCAGACAATTTTCCCGGTGATGACGTCATTTGCCAGTTGGATTTCAATCGAATGTTGACAGATGGTTTGTCGGTGAGTGAAGATTTCTTGTCTTTTATTATATTTTCTTGTCTTTTTGTTAGATTTTCTTGTCTTTTTGTTGGATTTTCTTGTCTTTTTTATATATTATCTTGTCTTTTATTCCATTTTCTTGTCTTTTTTATGTTGTCTTGTCTTTTTATATATTCTTGTCTTTTATATTGTGTTATTTATATGTTCTTGTGGTTTAATATCTTCCCCCTTCCACTGACAAATAATTGTTTTTGTTTGGTTGGACATCTGAATTTATCATATTTATATCAGCGCTTTTGTGTGGAAAATTAAATGTTGATTCATATTGAGAAGAAGAGAGAAAAAATATTACACAGCTAAATTTTGCATTTTCTGCTAAAAAAACATGCTTATTTTTCCCATGTGTTTTTTTTATATCTGACGGTTCATAGAAATTTAACGCTTTTTTATAATGTTATCAAACCAATTTCAACATTTCTCCAATATTTATGTGTATGTGTGTGTGTGTGTGTGTGTGTGTGTGTGTGTGTGAAGGAGTGTGACGTAATCAATTCTTGGCTGAGCAGTATACATTTTGCCGAGTACTACCATCACTTTGTCACTGCAGGCTACGATATGTTCACCATCTCTAAAATGACCCCCGAGGTAAATTATCTATCTATCTATCTATTTATCTATCTATATATCTATCTATCTATCTATATGTCTATCTATCTATCTATCTATCTATCTATCTATCTATTTATCTATCTATTTATCTATCTATATATCTATCTATCTATCTATCTATCTATCTATCTATCTATCTATCTATCTATCTATCTCTTTATCTGTCTGTCTATCTATCTATCTATCTATTTATCTATCTATATATCTATCTATATATCTATCTATCTATTTATCTATCTGTCTATCTATATATTTCTCTCTTTTTCTTTCATCAACTTCTTTCTTGTTTCTTGCTGTGCCAGTGAATTCTTCATTTCATTTGACTCAAATTCAACTCAATTTTCTTTCGGCAGAATTATACGTTATTTTTTCTTCGTCCTGTTTTTACGTTAACATAACTTCTTTAATTTTACTTCACTATAATTTCCTTTCCTTTCAAATTCAACTTGCCTCACTCACTTTCTTATTTATCTCTCATTCCTTCTTTCATTCAGCTCTTTCAATTATTCAACCAATCAATAAAACAAATTGTTCAATAACTGCTAAATTATTTATGCATATAAATTATACACATACAGACAAACGCAATAATAAAACATTGTTTTATTATTTCATTTGTCTTATCTTGCGCAGGACTTGACGGCAATTGGCGTGACAAAACCGACGCACCGGCGACAATTGACAGCAGAAATTGGCCGGTTGCACATTGCAGACCCCCTGTTGCATCATTTGCCCGCCAGTCTTGTTCAGTGGCTGTGTCAGTTGAAATTGG
>OU696595.1:5373294-5443294 GCA_916048095.2 Sacculina carcini
TGCTACTCGTTGTACTTTCTCTATTCTTGCTATATCATTTTTCTTGTGCGTACCCCATATTACTGCAACATGTATATATACGCACTCACCGAGTTGTTCTACAGGATTTGAGCTTAAGCTCGAGCTGACCTGTCTCTCAACCTATCAATTTTACTTTTAAACTCTGATATATGTTTTTACTTTCGACAATATCCTTGGCTAGTTAATTCCAAATATCTATAGCTCTGTATGGGAAGCTGTACTTCTTTATATCCCTTTTGCAACGGCGTTTCCTTAATTTAAACTTGTGTCCTCTTCCTTTCATCTGCTTATAAAAACCTGTAATTACTGGAGTAGCCATCTCTTTCATATACTTAAATATGTTTATCAAGTGTGTCTGTGTGTGTGTGTGTGTGTTTGTGTGTGTTAGGTGGGAGTTTGTGAGGGCGACGGTGGTTCGTCCTGCGATCTTTACTTCCCGTTCGCCAAAGATAACGCCGGAACAATTCGTCAGAAACTGAAACAACAGCAACAACATAATAATAATAATAATAGTAACAATTATGAACACACGCCAAAGGACGGAGGTTCTCATCGCCAGCAAGCTTGCACGTGAGTGCTAGCACGCGCTTCTTATTAATAAGCCAGCGTTAACTATCAGAACTATTACACTTTTATTCTTTTTTTAAACAGCATTGGTTTTTTGAGTAGTTGTTTTTCGGAAGTATACTTGTGTGTGTGTGTGTGTGTGTGTGTGTGTGTGTGTGTGTGTGTATGTGTGTGTGTGTGTATGTGTGTGTGTGTGTGTGTGTGTGTGTGTGTGTGTGTGTGTGTGTGTGTGTGTGACGAATAAGTATACGTTGAATTAGGAAAAGACAGTCAACACCAAAATATCATCATTGATATTTCCTCTTCTAATTGGTTTCATTTTTCTACACTCCTAAACGGAAAACTATACTTTTTATCTATTCATATAAACATCTTCAAGACGCGCTTAATCAATTGTTCTCAGTCTGTTTGTTTGGACTCGGTGGTGTAGTGGTAGCACACCCGCCTCACAAGCGGGAGGTCTGTGGTTCAAATCCCGGCGGAGGAAAATTTCTTTATTGGGTGAATTCTATAATCCAACAGCTCCTGTCCACCCAGCAGTAAATGATGGTACCAGATATCAGTCATGTGTTGTGTCATGTATTCTGGGGAGGTGGCCCTCTCTAATACGTCTTCCGTCCTTGTGGCGTCATAGCGTGGAGAGGGTCGGTTCTGCGGTGACAGCGAGCTGCACGGGACGCACCTGTGTGTTCATAAGCTTCGACTTCTTGCCGTGTAGCAGCTGTCACTTGAGCAGCCTTTAACCTTCTGGTAAGACATATTTTTCAAGTTGTTTTGTGTGTTTGTTGGTGTTTAGTGAGGCTGTTGAAGCGAGTGGTGATGTTCTCGGAGATATTGACTGCATGTTGTCCGGTCTGACACAGGAGTTGGACGCCATGATCCATCTAGAACAACAACAATAACAACAACAACAACAACCACATGCATAACGCTGCACAAAACTGAAAACACAAATCATAAAAATATTTGCATTTATCACAGAAGCCAATATTTCACATTGTGATGGATTTAATTTCTCATAATATCTCATACCAAGTGTATACGTTTTTGTGCATAAGTGCTATATTATATAATTAGCACACACATTATATAATATGTACCATATGTGAATGAGGTCTTTCTGTTTTCTACGTTTGTGTGTATGCGTGTTTGGTAAGTTTATATACTTTGTATGTATGTCTGTATGTGTGTGTGTGTCGGTGTGTCAGTGTGTGTGTGTGTGTGTGTCAGTGTGTGTTTTTCACTGTTGACATGTCATTTACACGCCACTTGAATACATTATCTATAATCTTCGACTGTTTTCATTCATTCATTCATTCCCCGGCGATAATCGGAAACGTACAGTTGAAAATGTCAAGTGTATAATGATAATTAAATTGTGTCTGTGTGTGTGTGCTCATAGTTCATAGTTTATTGCCCAGAATACACAGTACAGTATGACAACAGAATAAAACACAAATATGCAAAAAAGTTGGTCAAGCTGACGTTTTTTGACGAACAAGAATTCAAATTGTTATATATAAACCACATGACATTACTGGAACATAATACTGTTAATTATATATTTTGATGAACATCAAACATTTTTGTTGAAAATTGACACATACATTCTCACATACTTCATGCACAATTACACTCATACACACACACATACATACATACACACAAGCATACACACACTCACACACACACCCACACACCCAACAAAATACAAACACACATCTACACAAACACACATCTACACAAACACACATTACATTACATTACATTAAGACATTTATATCGCGCTTTTCACCCGAGGGTCTCAAAAGCGCTCATACACACACACACTCAAGCACAAGTCATACACATAATCAATCACGAACACACACACACTCACCTACATACACACATACACACACACACACACACACACACACAAAACAAACAAGTACATATACGCACAAACACAAACATACACTCACGTTCACATACTCAAAAACACAAAAATACACACACACACATACATATTGAATAAGATAGCACAGCAGACATACAGCACAGAAGACAAAGTTTCACATCTACACACATACACCCATGTCTGTGTGTGTGTGTGTGTGGGTGTTGGTGGGTGAGTGTTTGTGTGTTTACGTTAGTTGCCCAATCAGAAGCATACACAATAACATCATCTTCAACAAGTTGTATGAGTGAATATTAAATATAAATAGAGTTTTATTATTACGTCATTTGTATTTTCATTGTTATTTTCAGCATCAGTTGTGTGTGTTTGTGCATGTACAACATTTCAAGATTTAATTAACGAAAAACAACCACTATCATTTCGAGTTATCCATATTCACACATACATTCACACCTCACTACAAACACCCACGATAAAATATATATTTTCGCCTGTGTGTAAGTAAGTAAGTAAGTTTATTGGTCACTCATACAAGCAGTTCAGTCAATAGTATATACGAGATAAAAGCACATGTGACAATAGTCCGACAAGCTCACGCTTCTTTTCGGACTGATACTTAAACAATAAGCAAGACTACTACTATTTGCTAGCTAGCGCCACATTCATTCTGATGTATTTATATAGTCGACAACAATCAAATAGAGATCACACGCAAGATGAATACATGCATACACGCAGGCTTGTGTGCACACTCGCACGCATGTACATTCATACAGACACATATACAGAGTTTCATATAAACACACAATCGCATATACTTGCACATATATAAGCATCACGGTACACTGGAGTATTGTTTGGCCAGTAAATGTTTTCTTAACTCTTTTTTGAATTTGGTAAAGCTTCCTCCTATAAGAAGTTGTTTTATCTCTGACGGCAGACCGTTGAATATTCTTGGTCCGTCGTATATAATACTGTTCTTGTATATTTGTGTTCTATATGACGGTACTTCCAGGTCTATGTTGTTTGATCTTGTCCGTCTTTCTCTGTTCAGCAATTGAAACGGTGATCCACACCGTATT
This sequence comes from Sacculina carcini, assembly GCA_916048095.2. Classification (NCBI taxonomy): domain Eukaryota; kingdom Metazoa; phylum Arthropoda; class Thecostraca; family Sacculinidae; genus Sacculina; species Sacculina carcini. The sequence continues at coordinate 5,376,865 of OU696595.1, forward strand.
GTTTTATGTATCAGCAATACTGCGAAGTATTGGCGTATGGAGTTAATGTTCAGTATGTTTTTGTTGTGATAAACTTGTTCCGTTGATTGGTACTTTTTCATGAAGTAAATGCACCGGAGGAACCTGTTTTGTGCAATTTGTATAGTTTTGAGAAAACTTGGCCAAGTGTTCGCCCATATTGATGCACAGTATGTTATATGTGGATAGAAGAGTGAATAGTACAGGTTCATCATTAAGTCTGCGGATAAATTGTGTCTTGTGCGATAAAATATACCAGTAATTTTTGAGAGTTTGCTGTCCACTTCCTCAATTTGATGTCTCCAATTTAAATTTTCGTCGATGTATAATCCAAGGAATTTGGTATGTTTTACCATAGATATAGGTTCTCCGTTGATAGATATTGCTGGAAAGTCAAATTGAAGTGATCTGTTCTTGAATAAAACACATTTTGTTTTACTGGTGTTTATTTTTAACTTATTGTCTTGTACCCATCTATTAATTTTTTCCAATTCCTCAGTTAAAGTGGTGTGCAGCTTGTCCAGTGAGTCATCTTTTAGTAACAGAGTGGTGTCGTCTGCATAAATGGTGTAGTGAAATTTCTCGCTGGCGTTTATTATGTCATTAATGAATATTAGGAACAACGTTGGCCCGAGAATTGAGCCTTGTGGAACTCCATTTTGAATAGCAAGAGCCGGCGACACCTCATTATTGCATGCGACGAACTGTTTCCTATCGCACAGGTAGCTTTTTATCAATTTTAAACAAACTCCTCTGATACCCAGGTTTTCCAATTTGTCGTACAGAATGGTGTAATCAAGACTGTCAAAAGCCTTGGACAGATCAATGAATATACCCATGGATATCTCTTTTTCCTCTAAGCATTTGTATACTTGATGAACGAAACTTAATATTGCTTTTTCTGTGGATCGGTTTTCTCTGAACCCAAATTGCTGCGTTATCAGCAGTTCATTTTTTTCAAGGTAGGAGCACAGTCTCGAGTTAATGATAGATTCAAAAATTTTGCTGAATGCGGGTAGAATTGATATTGGCCGATAGTTATTGACTGCGGTTTTGTCCCCTGATTTGTGTACCGGTAGAACTCTTGCTGTTTTCATTTGGCGTGGGAAATAGCCGTCCTTTAATGATAAATTTATTATATGGCATAGGGGTAAGGATATGTAAGGAGATGTTCGTACTAACACTTTTGGTGGAATGTCGTCGTATCCGGGGGAGTTGGACTTCATTGAAGAAATCACTCTGTTGATCTCAGCTTCGGTAGTGGGTTCCATAAACATGGAGAATGTGGTTGGATGCTTCAAGTAACGTCTGTGATCAGTACGTGTTTCTGGAGTTGCAAGTGAGGTTTTCAGGAAATGAGTGTTGAAGGTTGCGGCTGTGTTCGCGCATGGCGGATGCAATTCGATTGTTTGAGATTTGTTCTGTTTTCTACCCATTAGTAAATTTAGAATAGACCATTGTTTTTTCGGGTCGTGCCTGTTCTCGGTGAGTTTGTTTTTATAGTATTGATTCTTTGCAGCACGGAGTATGGTAACTAGTTTATTTCGGTACTTCCTGTATGTTTCCCCGTGTGTGTGTGTGTATGTGTGTGTGCCGGTGTCTTATAATGTTTTCTTATATTATAATTGTTATGAATTTCAACCGAAATTAATTGAAAAGTAAAAAACTTTGATAATATATCAGAATAATTTTTTATTATCTCTCTTTTTCTTACAATAAGCGTGCAGTTTTTTCCTAACATCTCCCTGGAATTGATTACTGCACGTTGAAATTGATTCAACGATCAAATATATATCACCAACAACAAACCAGAAACCAACAAACCAGAAACCACACGATGCTAAACACCAGGGCTAATTGTCTATGTAAAGTACAATAATTATATACTTGTGTACTGTCTACACAAAATATAACAACTTATCATAATTTGCACAACAATAGAGAATAGTGAATTTGCAAAAAGCCAATTCTCAAGTGTATAAAACATAATAAACAAGTATATAATAATTTGTAATTTCAGTAGTAATCAAGCCAATAGAATTTAGCGCAGATATATTTTTTATATATATTTAAACACTATGGACAAATTTAGCGGAAACATTGTGTGTGTGTGTGTGCGTGTGTGTGTGTGTGTGTGTGTGTGTGTGTGTGTGTGTGTGTGTGTGTGTGTGTGAGTGATTAGTTGTTATTTCTTCCGCTAGGGGGCGAAGGAATCAAGTGTACGTTTTTGGCTAGCACTTCGATGACTGCAGTGTTTTGGTTGTATTGTTGATTTGTGTCGAGTTTAACTTGAGAAGTTCATCATGTCTGTGCTTATACAAGAGCCAACAGATTATATACGAATGCCGTTCGATTTGGAACGTCCAACACCGGACTACTTTGTACTTGTGAGTAATTTTCACTGAATTCCTTGCGTATATTGTATATCTACAGTGATCACTTACAGAAGCAGAGGGTTGGCTTTTAGTCGCCTCTTACACGACACACAGCGGGTACGGCGGCAGTATTCTTATCTCCTACCTCAGGGGTTGTTAGCTCTACTGTAGCCGTCAACATTTTCTGCTTCTTGAAAAACCCAGTGAGGAAAATACAATAATTGTAGGGGAAACATAAACCGACCTCTCTATTTGGACGCTCAAACAACTGAGTACATCTGAAAACTTCCTGCTATCTTGGTAGAAGTCGACATAACAAAAAATATGTATAATTATCACGTGATGCTTAAAGCGATAACCTTCCTATATATAATTAATTAAATTCACATACTGTAGGGAGAGCAACTTTGATTCCGTTTTATTTTGCTTTTTATTTACTCAATATGTTTTCCAATATGTTTTCGCTAATCTCTCTCTGTATTTGTATATTTGTTGATGATCAAGATGCACGGAGATTGCAGTAGCATGTATTATTTATAACTTCTTCTCATATTTCACCACTTGTTAATTTATTTTAATAATAATAATAATAATATGTGATAAGGACAAATATATTACTACTTAGCTTGATGCGCCTTACAAAAACGTTTACTAAACTTAGGCTAGAAAGCGAAAAACTGTCCACTCTAATCATAAATCATCATAAATCATTGGAAAAATCATATATTTTTCTAGAAACAAATAACACACTAAAAGCCTGTCTTTCATTTCATTTGTCAAACAATAAAATTGAACCAAATTTCGACATAAGGATGTGTGTATATACAAGCATAAAAACTTCAAACACAAAAATAACTCACGAAAAACGTTGATGTATAAACTTATTTTAGCAGGATATTTCATAGAATTGTTATAATGTTAAATTGTCACATGAGGTTTTGTCAATTGTGTGTGGTATTATACTATTGAAATATCATTAATGGGGTTTGTGGTGTGATCGGTTTCTGCTCGGTGGTTGGTCGAAGTGACGATGACGCCAGCTGATACACACAGTAGGTACCGGCGGTACCTACTGTGTAAGGCGCGTGCGGTGTGTGTGTATGCGAGTGTGTATGTATGTTTGTCTGTATGTGTAAGGCTAGTAGCGCGTGAGTAGTTAGTGTACTAATGACTGTTGGCCTGTGTGTTGGCTGCGTTCTGACCAGTGGGGAGTGCAAATACAAAGTGTGTTGTGCTGTTATCTGCGAGTAACTACAGGGTTTGCATTTTTTCAATCACTGATCTTACTGAACTAATTGAAAAAGCTATCAAGACCGAAACTTTTCACTACAGTAACTTTGTGTGTATGTATGTGTGTGTGTGTGTGTGTGCGTGTGTGCGTGTGTGTGTGTGTTATTTTCACAGAATTTGGTTTTGTTTGGACTTTTCTGCTTCATTATTTTCGTTCTGTTCGCCTCGTTGGATACGAAGTAATTTTCTGCTATAAATTCCTTCACTCGCCAATATCTACTTGTTCTGTTTATTGCAATCAATCAATTTATCAATGAATCTATCAATAAGTATGTTTCTTGCAGGTATTTAAAATGTCACCGTAAAATCTCATAATTCAAACTTTTCTTAACCCTATAACGCCGGAATTTTGATCGGATTTTGCACAAAAAATCGCAGGTTTTTTGTTGTTAATTCTGATGTTGTTGCATCTATTGCCACAAAACAAAATTACCATCATTCCACTATGATCGATACAACGTTTAGAAGTCGTGTCAGTTTTATAGGGTTATAATTTTATATACGCTCTCGTATTTTAAAAATCTGTTGGCTTCTGAAACTTCGCAACTTCATGTTGAATCATAGATTATTATTACAATTTTTTCGTTGAGTGCTAGGTAGTGATTCAGACTGTTTTTCACTGAACATTAACACCAAAAACAAAACCAAAAATATAGACGTTAATTTTTAGCCAAGAAGATCGGCAGGTTATTTTAATAAACCAAAATTGTTTTTTGCCAATCAACAGAAAGTCAGCTAAGAAGTAAGAAAATTTTATTATTAAATATTGATAAATTTGTTAATATAAGAAATATTGATTGATAAATATAAGAAACACAATATAAGAAATATTGATTGATAAATTTGGATTATGTGTATTCAAAAGCACACTCACTCACTCAGTCACTCACTCACACACACACACACACACACACACACACACACACACATACACACACACACACACACATTTCTGATTTTTTTTTCAGAATAAAGCTTTCTTTCCGAGTTGATCGAATAGCTGCCTTCAATGTTTTGCCTGCTTCAAGTAGGATATAATCAACATTGAGTGTATGGACTGCACGAATGTCTGAATATAATGTCCGCCAATCTGAACATATCAATCTTAACTTAATAATAAACTTAATAAACTTGACTACAATAACTTGTTACCGGCACAGGATTAAAGAGTAAGTGAATAATCAGAAAGCGAAAGCATGCACCAACAAACACAATCACACACACACACACACGCACACGCACACACACACACACACGCACACACAACACACACACATTACATTACATTACATTAAGACATTTATATCGCGCTTTTCACCCGAGGGTCTCAAAAGCGCTCACAATCACACACACTCACACACACACACACACACAAGCACAAGAGTCATACACATACACAATCACGAACACACACACTCACCTACACACACACACCCATACACACACACACAAAACAGACAAGTACATATACGCACAACCACGAACATACACTCACGTTTACATACTCAAAAACACAAAAATGCACACGCAGACACACATACATATTGAATAAGATAGCAAAGCCGACATACAGCACAGAAGACAACACAACATACAACACATTAAGACAACACAACAGGCATACAACGACATATACTCAGATTGACAAATCACAACACAATAGACACACAAATAAAAACCAGAAAACACAACATATCAGACACACAAAGACATACACTCAAACAAATAGACAGAGAACACAACACAACAGACACACAAATACGGATAACAGAGCTCAACACAACAACACACATACAGCATACAATGGAGAAACATACAGACACAAGAACAGAAAACACACGCATGAAGCACATACACATAGAAGACAGAATTAGGAAACAATCAGACCTTATATTCAGTACTAATATATACAATATTATTAAGACAGTAATAAGACTTAGTGAGAAAGAAATTTTTTGTATGTTTTTTGAAAAGAGATAGTGATTTGATTGAGCGTATTGAGGGAGAAAGCCTATTGTAGATACGAGGTCCTAAGATAGAGAAACAACGATTGTAGTGAGAATGCCTAGAAGGAAAGGAAGGTTCAACTAGTAGAAAAGGATCGTTAGAAGACCTAAGAGAAAGAGATGAGGTTTTATAAGACAGAAGGTCAAACAGATACGCAGGCTTACGAAGATGAAGAGCTGAATGAATAATTATACAAATACGATACTCAACAAGAGCCTTAATGGGAAGTAACCTAAGTTTTTGTAAAGAAGAAGATACATGAGAACCCGAAGGAAGATTAAATATCATACGACAAGCTTTATTAATAATAGATTGAAGTTTCCTAAGATAGCGGTGGTTGAGAGATAGTAGAAGAGAACAGCAGTACTGAGTTTTACTAAAGATGAATGAATTAGCTAACTTAAAGGCAGCAGAGATGGTTATATATCTACGAATGGAATAGATACGCCTAAGTTGATAGTTACAGCACCTGATAATGTCAGATATGTGTGGATCCAAAGAAAGAGAGCTATCGAGAATGATACCAAGACTACGTACAGAGCAGGATAGAGGTATACTAAGAGAAGTAGTACTATTAGAAGATGGAAAGAGAATATACTTAGTCTTATCAGGATTAAGCTTGAGATGACGAGTGAACGCCCATCTTTCTATATCAGATAGGATGGTACTGACTGAAGAGTGAGAAATAGACTCAGACGAGAGAAGGATTTGAATGTCGTCAGCGAATATTTGGAAGGACACATCATGACGTCGAAGAACTTTCCCTACAGAGGTAAGATACATATTGAAGAGAAGAGGGCCTAAGACAGAGCCTTGAGGTACACCACAAGTTAGTGGGCAAGCCTCACTACACGAATCAGCAGAGGTAGAAACAAACTGAAGTCTATCAGAAAGATAAGAGCGAAAGAAAGAGAGAGCTGTGTCGCTAATGCCTAAATCTAACAGAGTATCAATAAGAAGCAGATGATTAACAGTGTCAAATGCAGCAGAGAAGTCTAGTTGTATAAGTAGAACATCATTACCAGAGAGAGTAGATTTGAGAATAGAATCATAGAGAAAAATTAGAGAAGTTTCAGTAGAGTGAAAGTGCCGGAAGCCAGACTGCTCAGGAAGAAACAAATTGTTTGACTCAAGATATCCAGATATCTGTATGTAGGCAGCCATTTCAAGAACCTTAGACAGCCAAGGAATTTTAGAGATTGGTCGGTAGTTAGAAAGCGTGTTAGCATCCAGAGCAGATTTGTTAAGTATAGGGAGAATACTGGCAGTTTTAGATGCAAGAAATTCCCCAAGAGTGAAAGAAGCATTGATGAAATTAGCTAAGAAAGGAAGGAGCAATTCAATGGAGTGAGGAATCCTGGAAAGATCAATGGGGTCGAGAGATGAAGAATGGATTAAAACATGCCTTAAAATAGTTCTTCAGTGAGAAACACACACACACATACACACACACACATACACACACACACACACACACACACACAAACACAAACACAAAAACAAACACAAAAACAAAAACAAAAACACAAACACACACACAAACACAAACACAAAAACAAACACACACACACAAACATACACACAAACACACACAAACATACAAACACACACACACACACACACAAACACATACAAACACATGTAACAGATACACACAAACACATATAAGCACACACATGCAAACATATATACACACACACACACACACACACACATTTAACATTAGAAAAATATCTCAGAAAAAAAACTCTATAAACTCTAAACTACCTAAATGTATACTGTAAAACACTCTCTCTGATTTCAATACCTAGTATTTTCGATGCTTTCATTTCGGAAAATTTACCAAAGGAAACAGATGGTTCTGATCAAAATTGAATGGAAAAAAATGCACCAATTATTTGTAGAGATCAGTACCAGTTACAGTCCAGTAAAAATATCTGCTTCATATTTAAACAACTGGTTTATTTGCTTTTTATCAAGGTTTAACGGCATATTTATGTAAAACTGTAATTACACAAAACTTTTCGATCATTTTCCAAAAATATTACAAATATTATAATTTCCAGAATGATTCAGGAAGAGTAAGTTAATTCACTCATTCATGTATATTCCAGTGTTCAATTAAACTGAATCAAAATATGTCATTAAACAAAAATTGTAAAGGCAATTTAAGATAAATATCTTGTGTTGTCTGGGTTAAATCAAATTGCTAATACGATGCAATTCATACACGTGCACATAAAATCATATTCACACACACCAATTTACTCATCTAAACACTGAAACATCTAAACAAGTTGATAAACCATTTATGATCAATTAAAATTGAAATTATTAAGAGCTTATTTGTGCGTAAAATTTATGCTGAATTATTTTTTCCTGCTTGACGCATATGATACAATTTCCTCCATTCTGCGTGACATAATTTATATTATTTTTTCAATTAAATTTCACTTGATCTCAGCAAAAACAGGTTGAATTTCAGTATTTATATTGGCGTAATTTTCGTGTATTTGGTGTGATTGTGTAAATATATATTCTTGTAATCATGTAATGGTAAAGCTATGTACTTGAGTAATTGTAAAATTGTGTAACTGTGTAATAGTGTAATTGTAAACTTATTGTATTTGGTAATTAAGTAATTGTAAATGTAAATGAAAATGTAATAGTAATTGCGTACAAAATCCATAGATATAATATAACAAAAGGAAGCTTATATAAATCCATTAATTAATCATTTAATCATTTACAAAAAAATATATTTAATTCAACTTTTTATTTTCTATTATTGTTGAATTTATGCTGTTGAATTTCTGTGTGAATTTATACCGCAGACTTGGGCGAGTATCAAATTAGCCTTTACAGATGTGAAGTAACATATCAATTCACTAAAAGATACATGCTCATTTGTGTGTAATTGTTCTACTATATATATTCAGATATCAACATTTAACTTATTCTTCAATTTTATTAAGTAATATCTTTCTGGTTTGTTCTTCACTTTTTCTACCTCCTTTTCTAGACCAAATTTCGTAATTGCCGTTTTCTTTTTGTTTGTGTTTATTAACCTTTATTAACGATTAAACAAGTGTATTTTCTTTTTTATTGTTGTTGATATTGTTACGTATGTTGCTGTGATTCAATTAAATCCTAAGCATCATAAAAACCCCATATATACACAACATTATGCGTCCAAGGTTTGCGAAAATACACTTGAAATGTGCTCATAATTTATTATGATTATTTATTTGGTAAAATATACTTAGCAAGTAAAAGATACTTAGTAATATTTAGTAAAGATACTGTGGTAAAGACACTCTTGCTGATTCTTATCATCAATATTGTGCAAATTACAGTAATCGATATATTGAGTGAGTTTGTTTGTTTTACCTGCTGTAAAGCTCTCAATTACTCGTGTACAATCATTTCTCTGATATATCAAGTCCTTCATAACTTGTATTTCTCTGTTTCTGTATAATATCCAATGTTTTATTTGAAAAGTTTTCTTTGTAGGACATTCGCTAAATTTCAAAATACCATAACGGTATCATTTTAATAATTAATGTTTAATTCGTTCAAATTAATCATGAATTTTCTTGATTTAGTCTTGATTTTATTTAAGGTTGGATGTTGTTCTTTGATATTTTAGTTTTTAGTTATATTTAATGAATGATTGGTGTGTGTTTTTAATTTGAATTATGCGTGACTTGACTTAGCTAAATATATGCTGATGATTAATTCATTTTCAATATCGTGTAATAAAATTTCAATTAAGTGTTATTTATCGAGCGTGTGAGGATGTGTGTGTTCCTGTAAGGCATGACATTATCCAAATGCGCTATTTTGTTATAAAATAAACATTACCATCACTTGAGAAAAAACCACTATGTACCGGAAAAGAAAAACAAAATTATATTTCGATTTAGAGTAGCAAAAACAATGCTCTTTCTCAAATGTGTTGAATTGAAACGTTTAAGTTAATATTAATTCATATGTAGGTAGTTATATATTCAGTAGAATATATGTTTTGGTTTAATTTGAATACAAATATCGCAAAAACACAACAGACATAAGTAATAGGAATAAAAAATGACCATGCTGCTACTAGATTTGAGATTTGCAATTAATGAAATCCGTTCCAAAAATATACATGAAAATATCCGAATTCAACACATTTTTGCAACAAGCATACATTACATTACATTACAACAATATAAATTACATTACATTACTTTAAATTACATTCATTTATATTATACCACTTTACATTGTTCTATATTACATTAATTTACATAATATTACAATATTTTACATTATATTACTTTAAATGATTGTATAGTACCTTTCTTTACATTATATTACTTAACATTATGTTAAGTTACATTACCTTACTTTAGCCATGCGTTTCGTGTATCCGTTATATTTATCTTTTAAATTCAATTACTTTTACAAATTGCATTAAAATCGAATATATCTTTATTTATCAAATTACTGCATCTAAATTTGAGTATGATTATATCAAATAATTCTACACATTTTCATAATATATTTAAAAACAGTAATTATATCATTATTGATTAATTAAATTGAACAGATGTGATTAAGACAACAAATAAAGTATTAATTTTATATTCAAGTTTAAAATTAGTTGATTATTTGTTCAGTGTGTATAAGTAAGTCATGTTTTTGTTGCTTTTTCTTCCTGCTCTGAATCAAATTTCATATAGGAAACAATATGTCTCTAATCAAATGCAAAAAAATTAAAATTTCTTCATAGACATATTTATGTTGTGTTTTAATCAATATAAATTATATATACTTGATCAACTGTGTTATGTCAGCTATGCTTACACAACAACACACATTCACACGGAAATTTCACCTTTTCACTTTTATTTCCACCGTGTCCTCATACACCAGTGGTTCTCAAACTTTTCCACTATTTGCACCCATTTCAAATGAGAGGTCGGTTCTCGTACCACCTGGGGTTTTATGGCTATAATAATGAAAAAGTTAAAAATCCACACGACGTAATAACAAGGTTTTCTTTCAATTCAATTTTCATTCATACAGTAAAAAGTTCCTGTAATATAACATTATTTTTAGGGAAGCATATTAGGCATAGGTAAAAAAGGAGTCTCCTTTAATTTTCACAGGAATTCTGGCACCCTTTAAAAGCTAGTCGGAGACCCTTGTTGAGAATGCCTGTCGTCACCGTTGTTGGCATTTGTGTAAATACTGTCGCGAGGGACCACCGTGTTTGCCTGTCACCTGACCTGACCTGACCTGACCTGACCTGACCTGACCTGAACGACTGGCTTGGCCACCTTCAACAGCTGTTGCCTGTAAATATGGCCAGTTACAGCACAGGATACCCCTTATGCACCCCCTGTGGTAGGAGATAAGAATACTGCCGCCGTACCCGCTGTGTGTCGTGTAAGAGGCGACTAAAAGCCAACCCTCTGCTTCTTACCTCCCTGTACTGCCATGTTCAAGAAGGAGGGATATTTTAGCAGGGTTGGCACCCCCTGGGACTACTGCAGCTGTCTTCTACCCTATCTTTACTACTGATTATTATTATTATTATTAATTACAGGCAAATCCAGTAGCATGGGAAGAGTGCAAGCACTATTACCACCCTAAGGTGGCCCCATGTACCGGAAGCGCCCAAAAGATTAAGAGAGAAAGAGTGTTCGAAGAGAAATAAGTCTAGAAAGAGAGTTGGAAAGAAAATAATAAATAAATAACAATAAATAATAAACCATCATCCGATAACAATCCATAATGTCACTCCGCCCACGTTCCTCAATAAATAATAACAATCAACAATATATATGTGATTCATTAAAAAACAGCCATCAATAAATAAGAATAAATATTAATAAATAAGTAATAAATAACAATCAAGAACAATACATATGATTAAAAAAAGAAACATCCAACAATAAATATAAATATGATTCAATAAGTAACAACAACACAAATAAATATGATTCAATAAACAATAACACCAATAAATATGATTCAATAAACAACAACAACAATAAATATGATTCAATAAACAGCAACAACAATAAATATGATTCAATAAACAACAACAACAATAAATATGACTCAATAAACAGCAACAACAATAAATATGATTCAATAAACAACAACAGCCAACACTGAGTAAAAGTATAATTTAATAAATAACAACAACCAATGATAAATAGTAATAAATAGACAGTAAAATAGGAATAAATATAAATAAATAGAAAATAAATAACAATAAGCATGAATAAATAACAATAAATATGAATAAATATACAATTAATAAGACTCAACAGTCAAATCCGCTCTTTCAGTAGCATTTCATTTACTTTGGCCTTGAATTTGTTCAAATTGTTCTGCGAGAAAGCCTCCTCCTTCAACGTGTTCCAAGTAGACACAGTGGCCGGAAGAAAGCAACGTTGGAATTGTTTTGTACGACAACGAATTGGAGCCATGCACTGGGAATGCTGTTTGGATGTAAACCGTGTGCTTCTTGCTGCCACGAAATCATCAGGAATTGACTTGCTCATCGGATGATGGTCGTTGTGCTTGATCTTGTACAGCATGCACACACTGCTGACCTTTCGACGATGGCAAAGATCACCAAGAACCAAGTCACCACAGAGGAACTTGCAGGTTCTAACAACTCTGTTGATGAGATTGAGGTGACAATCCGCAGCAGAAGACCACACGGGGGCGCAGTACTCCAGAATAGGCAAAATGAAACAGCGAAAACAACTTTTTGAGATTGTGCTGCTACCGAACATCCGATATGCCTTTCTTATAATTCCCAGTTTCCGCGATGCCGAACAAACTAGCTTCCGAATGTGACTCTCAAACGTGAGCTTTGAGTCTACATGTACTCCCAATATTTTGAGCTCATCACACACGTTGAGTTGGGCGTCATTTATGAGGATAGCTCCATGTGAAGGCTGAACGGTACGTGACCTAGAAACCAACAAGCATTTAGATTTCGAAGTGTTCAGCATCATATTCCACCTCTCACACCATTTCAGGACGCTGCTGAGATCGTCGTTGACCGTTTGACGCACCTGTGGTCTGTCCGAAGGAGATGAAATTACAGCCATCAAGGTGATATCATCAGCATATCCATATACAGGGTTGCGTGTGGTTGTGTACAGGTCAGCGGTGTAAATGTTGAACAAAATAGGACCCAACACACTTCCCTGCGGCACACCGGACACAATGCTCTGCCAGCCACTGTATGCTCCATCGATGGCAACACGTTGTACGCGATTGGATAGAAATTGATGCAAAACACTTAGCAAACGGCCGCCGACTCCAATCTTTCTCAGTTTTTGCAACAAGCCCTGGTGGCTCACACGGTCAAATGCTGCCGAGAAATCCAACTGCACAATCCAGGCCTCACTGCCTTTGTCTAGCACTTGCTGGAGCTCGTGCGTGATAGTAAGCAGAGCGTCAGTCGTGCTGAGTTTTTTGCGGTATGCAAATTGGTTTTCCGACAGCAGATTGTTGCTCTCCAGGTACTTGGACAGTCTGGAAGATATCAAGTGCTCGAATATTTTGGACAGAATCGGCGTAATTGATATTGGCCGGTAGTTTGCAACATCAGCTGAATTGGTTCCTTTTGGTATGGGCGTGATATTCGCAACCCGCCAACATGATGGAAACGAACCAGTCTTCATCAAGCGCCTGAAAAGAGCACTGAGCTTCGGAGCTAGAGTATCTGCCGTGTTCTTGAAAAATAGCGGAAACATATTCAGAGAGTCTGTTCCTCCGTGGGCATCAAGGTCTTTCATGAGATTCGCCACTTCTTTTGATCGGAAGGCAATGCCTTTGATTTTCGGGGCGAGGACAGATGAATCGTCAGACGGAATGGACCCTTGACATTGCTTGGTATTGAAGTAATCCATAAGCAACTCTGCCTTCTCTGTTGGGTTGATTTTGAGCTCACCGTTCGCTGAAAATAAAGGAGGGACAGACAGGTCATGTCCAAACACTGACGATTTCAACGTTGACCACCATTTGTGGGCGTCATTGGCAGATGTTAGCTTTTCAGCAAGTCACAATCACTGAGCCCAAAAATCACATGCTAATATGAGATATGGCGGCATTAATTCATGTGGCTGGCTCATTCTAGTCGTTTGCCTTCTTATTTCAATGCGATTCATTCGCACCAATTATACACTAATTATCTATTTGAGATATGAAGTTGTTTCCTACAACTATTATTAGAAAGTGTGAGTGGTTTGATCAGATAATAATATTGGAATATTAATATTAGAAAACGTAAATGCTATAATAGCATATACGTTAAGGTATGCTATATAACGTAAATGCGTAAATATTAATAATAGAGGGTCGGCTTTTAGTCGCCTCTTACACGACACACAGCGGGTACGGCGGCAGTATTCTTATCTCCTACCACAGGGGGTGCACAAGGGGTACCCTGTGCTGTAACTGGCCATATTTACAGGCAAAAGCTGTTGAAGGTGGCCAAGCCAGTCGTTTAGTTAATTAAATACACACACACACACACAACTGAGCTAGTCGTAAAGTGTAAGTATCACTCACATGTATTTGTTGTACTGTTGTGGTGGTCTTCAGAATTGTTATTCAATTGATGCACAAATTATACACCAATTGAGTACATTTCCACACACATGTGTTAGTTGTGTGTGCATAGCGACAATTTACTTGTTTAGCTGTTTAGCTGTTTTTGTGTTTAGCTTTTTTATCTTTAATTCTTAATATTCTTAATTCTTATCTAATATTCTTAATTCTAATATTAATATTCCATTATTATTATCTATCTAATAATATTCTAATAATTTAATAATTAAATAATAATTTAATAGTAATCTAATAATGTTCTAATAATAATTCTAATATTCTTAATTCTAATATTCCAGCTAATATTCTTAATTCTTAATTCAGTAATATCTTTAAAATTTAGCTGTTTTTGTGTACATTATGCGGTTCACTCTTGTTAGCTCACTCGTGATACGACACAAGCAGCTAAAGTTATCTCAACTGTAACGTGATTACTGCCGCTTCGAGTACATACGCTTGTACGTGTATTTCAATATTATTATTATTATTTATTACAGGCAATTCCAGTAGCATGGGGGAAGAGTGCAAGTGCACTATTACCACCCTGTGTGTGTGTGCGGTGGACTCATGTGTACCCTGGAAGCTAACCAAAAAATGTACAGAAAAAGAGAGTTGGAAAAGAGAATAATAAATAAATAATAATAAATAATAATCACATCTTTGTTGTATTGCGCTGTACTGGGCTGCGTCTTGTTATACTTTTATTATTTACTGTTGCCTTCAATGAATATGTACTGGGGTTCTGTGGAATTTTATTGAGGTATCGCCAAACGTTTATCTTGTGTATGACACACAGACACACTCACACACGCACACTCACTCATGAGAGATGATTCCCTGTCAATGTGTTAATGTTTTTATAAAGGGTTTTTGTTCAGACGTAAGTTAAATGTGTATCATTTCATTTCTCAACCAATTTTATAATTACCAAGCAATCAACACACATATATACATACAAACAACATGCATACAACACACATATAATATAACAACATGTTATGAAAGAATTGATTAAATATTACGCACTGGAGGATTCAGAGGGGGACTCAGGGGGTTAAAGCCCCCCAAAATGTTTCCATCAATTCCTCATAACCAAGATATTCACTAATAGAGGTCAAGAAAATATATATTTCTGTAGACTTTGTTGATATAACCATTATATCAAAGATGTTGCATAATGATGCATGTACATGAATGATCTCATCCAGACATTAATTCAGCCCCTGCCAAAAGTGTATTCTAGATCCGTCACTGGGATTCTTATTATTATTAATAAATTATTATTAATAATAATATAATTATTAATAATGAAAATTATTAATAATATAATTATTAATAATATAAATCATTAGTAATATAAATTATGAATAATCTAAGTTATTAATAATATAAATGATTAATAATAAATATTATTATTATTATTCTTAACGTTTATTTGTATAGCGCACATTAAAACACACGCGCGAAAAGACAAATCTTGGTGCAAAAATTAAAACAAATAAGTAAGACACGCCGCTTAGGGAAAGCAAACATGCGGACAATACACACACCCACAAGCACACACACAAACACACATACACAATGTTATAACCAATGTAATATTAGTAATAAAAGATAAGTAAAGTAAAATAGGTAAAGATGAGATAAGTAAAGATAATATAAGTAAGATATGTATTTAAGATAAGTAGACATAAGTAAGGTAGTAAGCAAATATATATGATAATGTAAGCATTTACAAATCAATTGTTTTTGTAGTAAAAATATATTTTCAACACGCAAACAGATTCTCGTAAGTAATTCAGCTAATTTTATATGTAATATAATATATTATAAGCTCAGGTTGAATAAACACAACTATTAAGCCACCAAAAATATAACAAATTTATGCCGTAAAACAAATTGAATCCAAAAAAAGTTTTACTATAAATTTTAACTGAAAAATTCACCGTCCTATTAATAATATTAAATATAATAACCATAATAATTAAATTATTTATATAAATCATATTGAAAATGATAGAAATATCATTTTTATAAATGTCGGTCCTAAAATTTTGGCATTTTTGATTAAAGGAATTCTTTGAAATTTACTTGGAGCAAAAACAAATGAATTATAGATGTTTCAACAATAAAAAATGGCTGAAATGAACGATATTAAAAACGTTTTTGTAAAAAAATTCACAGGAACTTGCTAATATGCGGAAATTTTCAAGACATTGTGGCTTTATTTTGCCCTTTTCCAGGGACACTTTCGTCAAGTAAGAATCCAATTTATATCCTGACTTTTGTCACAAACATTCTCAAGATCTGACCAAGTTTTAGGAAATATTTATTTCAATTTATAAATATATTATTCTGTAGTGTCCGCCTAGGACCGATAGCAAACAACTGAAGACAAACAACTATAATAAATCACTCTCAGAAAACAGCCTTACAACGCAACAGACCAAACCTAAATGACTTAAATCAAGTTAACTACCTGACTAACTATTCGCAACGGTGCAAGTTTGTCAATAGTTTCAATCACATTTGGCCAACACCACACAACACAACATATTCTAAAAAAACTTGAGTTTTGTATAATTTCCAAAATTTTCGTTCAATTGATTGTTCATATTAAAAGTGAGAATTTGTGGACTTATTTATCGACTTAAAAACGAAAATAAATAACTCTGTTTCAAATTATAAATTTATTGAGTTAGAAACGAAAATGCATTGCAAAAACGCAATTCACATGCAAAATTATTGTTGATTGAAACCGTAATATCCTTTATACATATTTTTATATTTCTTTTTTTCGTTAGGGTAGCCACGTAAGTGAAATATATTTAGCTTTCAAATATCTAAAATATATTTGTGCGTACACTTCCAAATATTAAATATAAATTCAGACTATTTCTTTATATAAATTGACATCTGAGAACTCTTTTCATCCTATTAAATTTGTATATTTGATTTAATTAAATCATTAAGTGCAATAACAACTCAATTGTAAATTTTATATTCAACTTAAAAAAGTAAGGAAATGTATTGTCATAAGAATAGAATTATTAATTTCACAGATATTTTCAAAAATTGTGGGCCAGACAAAATACAGCTAAATATTTAATGCATTTCAATGGCGTCACAATCGTTCACATACATGCACATACATGTATATACATAAACCCACATACACATTTGACATAGGAATAAATCAATACAAAAACATAGCGACAGACACACACACTGACGCACTGACACATTGACACACTGACACATTGACTTACACACTGACACACTGACACTAACACTAATACTGCCACTGACACACTGACACTGACACACTGACACTGACACACTGACACTGACACTGACACCGACACTAACACTAATACTGCCACTGACACTGACACACTGACACTGACACACTGACACTGACACTGACACACTGACACTGACACTGACACTGACACACTGACACTGACACACTGACAATAACACTGACACACTGACAATGACACTGACACACTGACACACTGACACTGACACTGACACACTGACACTGACACACTGACAATGACACTGATACACTAACACTGACACTGATACACTAACACTGACACTGAAACACCGACACTGACACACTAACACTGACACTGATACACTGAAACTGACACACTAACACTGACACTGACGTTGACACACTGACACATTGACACACTGACACACTGACACACTGACACACTAACACTGACACTGACGTTGACACACTGACACATTGACACACTGACACACTAACACACTGACACACTAACACTGACACTAACACACTAACACTGACACTAACACTAATACTGCCACTGACACTGACACACTGACACACTGACAATGACACTGACACTAACACTAACACTGATACACTGACACTGACACACTAACACTGACACTGACGTTGACACACTGACACATTGACACACTAACACACTGACACATTGACACACTGACACGCTAACACACTAGCACACTGACACATTGACACACTGACACACTTAAGCGGCCCATACACGTTCAATAATATTGTGCAATGTAGATTGTACAATATATTGACGGTCGTCCATATACGTTTAATATTACGGTACAATATAGTTTGGTTTTTGTAAAATATTGCGGCGTGTTGAGGAGATATTAAAGGTTGCACAATATATTTCACAATTCTGAGTAAACACACACACCTTGGACGAAATATTGCACAAACACACGAACTCATTAAAACGTTCACAAAATCTCTCATGTTCTCTTTCTCTTTTATTCATGTAAAATTATTTTACATTATATAGCAAAATATATTTTAAATTTTGCCACATATTGCGTGTTCATTCGAAAGATATGTTTTTTTGTTTTGAAAGGCAACTTTATTTTCTTCTAACAACAGATGTTTTATTTCACAGGGAAGCTTGGAATGGGTGAATGTTTTTTCATAAAATAAGTAAAAATAACAAAAATAGCTACATTGCGGCTGTTGGAGCATTTACAAATTTATTAAAAGTTTTGTGGAAAAATATATCATCACAAATCAACAAACATATAACATGCAAAATTGACATTTTATATTTGCTTAATTCGCTATTTTTTAAATTTTCTCTGTACTTTTTTTCAGAATTACGTACGTACAGCTATATGATAAAAAATTGAAAACCATAATTTAATTTAATACAAAAATATTATATGATTTAAGATGAAGAGCTAATATTTATTCAAACAAAACTCACATATTATTGATTATATTTGTTTTCTCCTATTTAATTCAGTATTTTTGCTATGCATTTTTAATAATTCCTTGATATTAACATCTCTATTGTTATTTTAAATAATAATATTTAGAGTTTTGGAATATTCTTAAACATTAAAATTAATAATATGTTATTAATTCATTCTTACATGCATTTTAAATTTTTTGCCCTTAAATTGGTTATAGGTATTTGTATATGCGATAACCTATAATATACCAAAAATTATCCTCAAAGAAAAAATGTATTTGAAATATTTTATTTCTAAGAATATTGTTGGGAAATTATTTATAATATCATTTAGAAAATATATCGAATAATTATGATGGAAAAACCCCATATACAAAATCATGAAAACTTGTGTGCTTTTAATGTACATTGCAGAATAAAAGTGGTTTTATAATATTAATAATAATATATTTTTATAATAAAATATTTTTATAATAATATATTTTTATAATAATATATTTTTATAATAATATATTTTTATAATAATATATTTTTATAATAATATATTTTTATAATAATATATTTTTATAATAATATAATATTAATAATAATATATTTTCATAATAATATATTTTTATAATAATATAATATTAATAATAATATAATATTAATAATAATATAATATTAATAATGATATAATATTAATAATAGCTCAATGAATAATAACGAAACTAATCATAACTCTTAAAATTATTAATTTAAATATTGTCAATATATTTATTATGTTTCAATATGCAAAAAATAAGTTGGATTTTTTTAATTCCAGCTGTATGCTGATATAAGAATAATGTATTAATTTTTTTTATTTGATATAATTCAAATATAGAAATCACAAAAATACTATATTTATATTTTATAGTTTTATCGCGGATATCAGTAACATAATATTAATTGTATTAAATATTAAATTTTGGTTTATGTAAAATGCTTTATTTTTTCACAGAAAAGTCTCAGACGTAAGTGTTTACACATATATCATATTATTATCATTATTATTATTATTATTGTTAATTACAGGATAAATCCAGTATCATGGGGGAAGAGTACAAGTGCACTATTACCACCCTGTGTGTGTGCGGTGGCCTCATGTGTACCTTGGAAGCTAACCAAAAAAATATACAGAAGAATAATCCGAAAGATACAAGTAATGATGAATGACATCCGATAAAATTAAACAAAATATATCAATATGTCACTTTTTTATTTATTTTATGCCCAAGCAGAAAGACATGGACATCAACATTGTGAATATAGTAGATACATTGTGTGTCATTTTGTTGGACGTGAAAATTATGTTTGTGCATGCATTATTTCACATCAATAATGAGATGTCTGCTATGCACAGGTACTCGAGTGAGTTTGCTCACACACAATCACTCGCGGAAATAGAAACACATTAGTTCTATATAGTAGTATAGTATTTATGGTTCTATATAGTTCTGTATAGTAGGAAAATGTGTTTTTGTGTAATTGTGAATGGACAGAGAATGGATTTACCTTTGAGAATGAATTTTTCGTCATTAAAATAAGATGAGCAAATGGTGAAATATGGGAAGAAGTTATAAATTACATGCAACTGCAATCTCCATGCATATTGATCATCAACAAATACACACAGACACACACACACACACATACATATATATTGGTGTAATTATATAATTTTATCAGTATTGCCATCTACATGTACACTCTTTATCGATTTCGATTAAAATTTGAGTTCGATTTACAATCATTCTTAATATAAACTATAATATTTTGTTTTAATAAAGCTTCATTTCTATCTTGGCTAATATTTTTTATACAATTTGTCATGAAATAATTTACTTCGCAAGGAAATAAAGTATTAAATGTTTTTGTATAATATATTTGATTCATGTTTTTTGTATAATAATTATCACTCAATGGATTTCCTCCGTTTTTACAGCACTTATAAATGCTAAGTACGAAAATTATCGTTTTCTTTCATATTCATTCACTTTTTGCTTAGCATTTTTAGTTCACATTTTGCATGTCTCTGCTCATTTCTTCGCTGATTTTTTGCCAACAAGAAATATTTTACCAGCGATTGGATGCAGCTTTTTTACTTATATTTCTGGCTAAATTTGAGCAAGCATTTTGTTGTATTTTCTCGTTGTTTTTTTACGTTAAAAAAAGCTGAATTTTCCTCAAAATCATGATAAAAATCTTATCTGATTCTTGCTTAATTTTGTTTATGCTTGAATATACTCGTAAAATTTGTCAATAATTACTAGGTACATATTTATTGTTTTTTTAATTTTATTTATTAATGTATTTTAAATATTTTTTGGCTGCTTACAGGGTACATGGGACCAGAACAAGGTGGTAATAGTGCTTGCACTCTTACCATGTCACTGGTCTTGCCTGTAATTAATAATAATAATAACAATAATAATTACACATTGAGATAAGGCTAAATCGTCGAATTATCGATTTTCATCTGTTTCCAGTACCATTATATTATCATGCTCAAATTAGTCACTGTATATTTTTGATAATATTTCTCATAATTATTTCTGATTCGACTATTGAATTTCGAAAACGTATTATTGACATTTTTTCTACAAAAATGATTTCGGAATGAATTAGATTAATTGTATTTACCATTTTCAGTTATATTGCATATTTCTTATGAAGACAAGTGGATTGTATAATCATCCACCTCCTGGTGATTTATTGCATTTTTGTTTGTAAATTCGTTTTTATTCTGTGTTTTCAGCTGGTCTGGTGATGATTTGTGCACAGTAGGAAACATCGCTGCAGCAATATCACACAGTGAAAATATCTAATTTTCCGCAAATATATGAATATTTTTGAAATTGCAATTTCTTTGGCTAGTTGGTCAATTCTGCTGTACCAAATTTTTGTAAAATTTATATTTCATAAATATCATGACTGTGTTATTTGAAATATAATTGAAAAATATTTGTATTGAGCTATTTATCGGTCAAATTTAACTTAAAACACGCATTAATTATGTCTTTTTGTTTAATTTATAGACAAAATTGTCCCGATACTTCTAAATTCAACTGAATCATCTTCCAGAATAGTATAAATGTCGACATATTGTCCTGTTACGTAGGAGGCATACAGAACAATAGTTGAAAACACATACATTACCATATCTTCAGCAGAAGCAGTGAAATACAAAATACAAAACTGAATATCAACATTCCAACACGTGTCTAAGCTTCCACAGTCGCAGCACACACACACACACACACACACACACACACACACACACACACACACACACGCACCCGCTCATTCACTACGCCTGCATCTACACCTAGGTAACAAACAACAACAACAACAATGTATTTGTATAGCGCTCACATAGAAACAAGTGCGAAAGAGACAACAATGAGAAGCAACAGTACATGATATCAAGATGTGAGAAAATAAGTAGAAAATTCACATGAAGGAAATATAAATGGAGATAAATAAAATGAAAAAAACATGAGTAATTGTAAAGGTAGATCTGCCAAACATGAATGCTGCAGAACAACGCAATATCACTATATTCAGTGAACCCTGTGGTAGGAGATAAGAATACTGCCGCCGTAGCCGCTGTGTGTCGTGTAAGAGAGGTGAATGAAAGCCGACCTCTATCCCTGTACTGGCATCTACAAGGGGGAGCGATAATTAAGCAGTTAGCACCCCTTGGACGCGGCTGTCTTCAGTCGTATCCCTCTACTTGGAAATGTGGTGGCGTAGACCACATTGAATTTTAGAGTCAGATGCACAACAAAAGTATATTCTTATCACGGCAAATACCAGCAAACAATTGCCTGGTGACCGGAATTGTGCCGGGTTATATATGCTCGGTCACATGACCTTTCACACGGTCACGTGACCATTCACACGGTCATACTCACACACACGCTCACACGCAGTCAACAGTACAAGTGCATACACACAGACATACCAGTTAAGTAGACACATACATCCAGAACACACACAAGTGACCGAAGACTAACTACACACAAACATACTATTCACTTGGCATACATACACACCAGACACGCACACAAACGGGCGAAACGTACACACACCACAGGACACACTAACACACGCTCGCAAACATACAAAGTATGACGACACAGAACTATCAGAATAAAATCAGTGGTGGCATCTATAACAACAACAAGCAACAACAAGCGTGTATTTGATATAGCGCACTAATCAACAAAGGCGCGATAAACATGAAATATAGATATACAAGATAATAATTACATCAAAACGGGAGCTCAGAAAGAAGAAAACAAGAGCTAGCAAGGACAAAAATATAACAGGGAAGATAAACACCGAATTATTTTGTGCTGAAAAAAAAGAAAAAAAAGAAGATAACAATCACTATACCACTGTGATCACTACAACGTCTATTAAATCAAAATCAATATTAATCTCATAGCCACTACATCACCTCACAACACAAAACAACACAAACAGAAACATAAAAACAACACCAAGCACACTTTACCACAGACAAATTTTCACATCACTTCCACCAGCTCCCCCATGCACATCAATCAAGAAACACATACACACAGATATCGCAAGTAAAGCTATACACTCACTACAACACAATACACTCCTACAAAGACACCCACCGGACATACACAAATCAGAAAACACACTCACAAGAGAATACAAGGTGCATCTGGCCAGGTTGAGATGCGGTCATCATCCTGCCCTTCTGTCATATCAGAAAAGGCTGAATGACTCAATCGATGACTCCTGTCCAGATTGCAATTCAGCACCACACACCATCGCACACATCATGCAACACTGCACAGCACACACACAACTCAGACGTCAACACAAAATCAACTCAATCAGGGACCTGTGGAACGACCCGGTCGGTGCCGTGTCTTTCCTCAGGAGCTCGAGGTTACTCGGCAAACAGCCTGAAGAACAAAAACAACAACAACAACAACAACAATGGATAACACATTGTTTTGCTGGACTCGGTGGTGTAGTGGTAGCACATCCGCCTCACAAGCGGTAGATCCGTGGTTCAAATCCCGGCTGAGGAAAATTTCTTTAGGCGAATTATATAATCCAACAGCCCCTGTCCACCCAGCAGTAAATGATGGTACCAGATATCAGTCATAAGTTGTTTCATGCATTCTGGGGAGGTGGTCCTCTCTAATACGTCTTCCGTTATTGTGGCGTCATTGCGTGGAGAGGGTTGGTTCTGCGGTGACAGCGAGCTGCACGGGACACACCTGTGTGTGTTCATAAGCTTCGGCTTCTTGCCGTGTAGCAGCTGTCACTTGAGACATTAAGCCTTTAACAGTATTGTACCAATTTATGCATAGTGAGTACACACACAGACAGAGGCATTGTAGCTAAATCGGTACACACAAACACACACACACACACACACGCTGCAATGTTTCGTCACTTTGAATTCCAATTTTGTTCTGTAGCGTGTTATACATGTGTATGTGTGTGTATGTATGTGTGTGTGTGTGTGTGTGTGTGTGTGTGTGTGTGTGTGTGTGTGTGTGTGTGTGTGTGTGTGTGTCCGGTTTGAACGGAGCAATAAGTTGCATTCACTCACGCACTGGCTAAGTTTCGCGTGAGAGTGTGGGTTTGTTGGCATGTAATATGGCGAGGTGTTGAGTATTATTCAGTGAATCAGTCGCACTGTGAGTCTATGTGTCTGTCTGTCTGTGTGTCTCTGTGTGTGTGTATGTGTGTGTGTGCTTGTGTGTGTTTGATGGTTGTTCATCGTACGATTCACACACACACACACACAAAGCTAGTCTGTCGGGTAGACGTATTGGGAGACATACAGAAGGCAAGTGAGAGAGTGGTGATATTAAGCAAGACAGATAACTGAACTGGTCTGTGTGTGTGTGTGTGTCTGTGTGTGTGCCAGTGTGTGTGTGTGTGTGTGATTTACAATTACCCAGGTAAGATCTCTCTCTCTCTCTCTTTCTCTCTCTCTCTGTGTATTTCTTACCTTCTCACAAGTAGTTCTCTTTCCAAGGTTATCATACACACAAACCACATTATGCGCGATTTTTGTCGATTGTAGTCTATTTGCTTTGTGAATTTATTTGGTTTTATTTTGCTGATTTTAATGTCAGTGTTGATGCAGGGTGTGTAGTCGTGAAACAATGGCATTTTCCACTTTGAACTAGCATGGATTGTGAGTGTTTATGAGTAGGTTTATCTCTAGGTTTATGGGTAGGTTTATGGGTAGGTTTATGGGTAGGCGTATGGGTAGGTTTATGGGTAGGCGTATGGGTAGGTAGTTTTGTGAGCAGGTGTGGTTTATTCATTTCTCTTTTCTGTCCATTTCATTTGCACACATTATTATGTATCTATTTTCAAGTATGTTTTTATAACTCGTCTGTGTGTGTGTGTGTGTGTGTTGTTATGTGTTTCTTTTGTATTTGCATATTTGTTGATGATCAAGATGCATGGAGATTGCAGTTGCATGTAATATTTATAACTTCTTCCCATATTTCACCATGTAGAATGCATTCTTATACAAAACTAACGGATTTGTCTTCAAGATCCAGAACGGATCGATACGATCCACAACGGGCGGGTTTATATGCTAGACATTTAGGTTAGGTTACGTCAAGAAATGATCACTAACTAGGGGTTGAGTTTGTGTCGGGTTGAGTTTGTGTGTGAGGTACTAGACAATAAAAGCATTATAACTTATTGCTATGTGTATCTTCTGGTCCCAAATTATTTCATCATTTTGCTTCTTCTTTACCCTCTTATGTAATCTGTCCAAAATGTGTAGTTGGTTTAGGATATCAAGGCCGAATTGGGGGTATGCAGCTTTGGATCTGGTTTGTGGCCAGACAAAGCTGCACGTCTACTTAATTTTAATAATAATAATAAGGATATCAATATATTTGTACAGGTGAATATTGTACCAGTGATTATTTGTACAGGTGAATATTGTACCAGTCTGTTTGACCAGGTGCTAAATTGGATCTGCCGATGATGAGAGCTCATCTTGCTGCTCCTCTTGGTTGCTTGCTGTTGTTTGTGGCACTATGCACTCAGCCCTCGGACTCACGACATAACAGCACTATCAAGATGACCCTCTCTAATTTCCGACCACCAGCAGATGCCCTGTCAAGCGATGCTTTTGAGGTACTGTAAATGAATCTGCTTGGTCTATCTAAATCGTTCTTTTTCCGCCTCGCGCCTCTACAACTCCATCCCAGCTCACATTACTTCTTCTCTTTCCTACAATTCTCTCCGCTCTAAGCTCTCCAAACACCTTTTGACTTTCTCTTTTGACCCAGTCTCCCACACTCTCACACCTTTTGCATCACTATAACCTGTTACTTTAGCCTGTTCTTAATTGTATTCCTTCCCTCATTTGCATGCTTACTTTATCTACGCTCGGACTATATTGTCTCGAGTATTTTGTTATATTGTACTAATGTCTGTCTACAGTACACTTGTTCTGTTCAATTTTACAGCATGAAATATGAAAATAGTGCACTTGCACTCACTGGAATTACCTGTAATTCATAATAATATTAATAATTATAATAATAATTATTATTATTACTATGTGTGTGTGTTTGTGTGTGTGTGTGTGTTTGTGTGTGTGTGTGTGTGTGTGTTTGTGTGTGTGTGTGTTATTAATTACAGGGCAAATCCAGGGCAAATACTAATTATTGTTATAATAAAAACAATAATTATCATTATTACAGGTGCTTGCCGAGCGCTACAACATTACCGTGCCAGATCTTGTGCCAACACAGCCAAACAACAACAACAACAACAACCACAACAACAACCAAGATGTGGAGATACTGGACCTGGAGCAAATCGGACCGGATCATTTCAATTGCACCTGTACAAACTCCTTGAAATGCCCACAAAAGAGAGTTGTACAAACTGGCGCCAGGTGTCGCTCAAATCGCGTCTGCTGCAGTCATTCAGACTATGTGAGAAAGTGCGGACGTCCGTATCTCGAGGTGATTTACCATAAAAAAATTAGCATTTGTCGTAAAAACTGTAATATGAGTGCATAATAAACATACTAACACATACAAACACACATGACTCACCAATGACTCACCAATGACTCACCAATGACTCACTAATGACTCACCAACGTAGAATTTAAGCTTCAGCTGGTATCTTGTCCCTGCGGTCAGGGGATAAGAATAATGCCGCCGTACCCGCTGCGTGTCGTGTGAGAGACGACTAAAAGCGGACCCTCTGCTTCTTCCCTTTGAGCAACTACTTTCAGGACCGGTGGGGGCGCGATAATTCAGCAGAGTTGGTGCCCCCCCCCCACTGTAACGGCAGCTTTCTTCTGTCCTATCTTTCTCCCGGAACTAAAAAAGCTGGTATCTCTCTCCTGATCGTTGAAGGTAGTTATGGCAGAATGTCTCGTCACAACAGGTTCTCTATGATGCATGTAGAGCGTTGGTTCTTCCTTCCACCATCTGCCAAGTCGCTTCTTAAATTGGTTGATAGTTTCACTATCTATCACTGCTTCAGGTAGACGGTTCCAATCTATCACCACTCGCTGACTGAACGCCGCCTTCCTTGCCTCGCTCCTGCAGAACTTCTCTTGAAACTTTTGACTGTGTTCTCTTGTCCGTGTCTCTAGGTTTTGCTCAAAGAAGATCTTCTCATCAAGTCTGTCTATTCTTTTCACTATCCTAAATGCCTGCAAAATTGATGTTCTTTTCCTTCTATATCCAAGTGATGGCAGCCTGAATTTTTCACGTCCAACAGGATATTTTTCATGCCACACAGAGTGAGTGTAGTCATAGATATATTATATCGTAAAACCTGTATTTGAAGGTAAAGGAAAAGTACATAAAGACGCTAAAACACTTACTTCCACGTGTGAAATACCCTCAAATTTTAAAGCGATAATTCAGACCAAAAAATATCAATTATACACAGTAAAATACGACAATTTTTTTAATAAAAACAAATGCAAAATCTGTCATAAAAATGTATGAAAATTCATAATAATAATATTGTAGTCATAATTATGAAATAATTACAAGGGAAAAATTAATTAGACTTCGTTTGAATAAATGAACTAAGAAATCATATATTGAATCACAAATTGAGTAAAACATATGGGAAATATGAATGATTTCATTTTGGTTTTGACGTATTCACTGCTTTTTCTAATTCAACATATACCTATACCTCACACACACACACACACACACACACACACACACACACACACACACACACACACACACACACACACACACACACACACACACACACACACACACACACACACACACACACACATACACGATACGACACGACGTGCTAGACTGATATATCCAGCGATAAAGACCAATGCCGGCATGAGAAGATTAAACTACGACGCTACTCGATTTCTGTACGTTTTAGCCAATTATGAAGTGAACGTGGACTCGGCATATATAATACTATAATGTATATTGCGCGTTATACCTGTTGTCTTTTCAGAGTTGTTCGTTTATGAAGATTGTTGTTCTGTTGTATCGCGTGTCAATTGATTGTTTAGGACACATGAGGGTGTGTGCAGAGCTGTTGCGAGGAATTATGAGCCCCCCCCCCCCCGAAGGCAACACTTGGGGCCCCTCCCGAAGGCAACACTTGGGGCCGCCAATTATAAATCAACCATCAAATAATGAATTCATATATTATACAAAATCACATAATACAATCTAAGGTGAAAACATCTGAACAAAAAGGTGAAGGCTATACATAATATGATAAATTGTAATGTCATACGTGAAGCAACGGGGCCCCTCAACACTCGGGGCCCCCCGGCCGGGGGGTACGGGGGGCGGTTGCTACGGCTCTGTGTGTGTGTGTGTGTGTGTGTGTGTGTGTGTGTGTGTGTGTGTGTGTGTGTGTGTGTGTGTGTGTGTGTGTGTGTGTGTGTGTGTGTGTGTGTGTATGCAATTGTACTGAAAAGCCATTTTTGGAGTGCAATAAGTGCTATTACATTACACAAACACACATATATATTGTGTTGTGTTCGAAGCAGCCTTCAGGAACAGTGCCATGGATGGCCAGTATTATGCTGGCAGTTAGTGGTGGCCACCTGGTGCTGTGTGCCGGATCGCTGATCCACTCGTCTGCCGTCGTCACGGCAGCACGATGCTTCGACCAGTGAGTACTCATTTGTTGAAAGGTTAAAGCATGCATCAAGTGACAGCTGCTGCACGGGAAGAAGCCGAAGCTTATGAACACACACAGGTGTGTTCCGTGCAGCTCACTGCCACCGCAGAACCGACCCTCTCCACGCTATGACACCACAAGGACGGAAAACGTATTAGAGAGGACCACCTCCCCAGAATGCATGACACAACATATGACTGATATCTGGTGCCATCATTTACTGCTGGGTGGACAGGGACTATTGGATTATATAATTCACCCAATGAAATTCTCCTCCACCTGGTTTTGTCATTAACATTAGTGAGTGATTTGTCTTGTATGATGGAGTTGTTTCCCTTCTATATTTGTTTTGGTTAAGCCTGTGATCACATACTAAATAAGTTTGTTTTTCTCAAATTATCTACATATTTTGGTTAGCTTCCAGTACACGGGGCCACCACGCAGGGTGTAACAGTGTTTGCTTTCCTACAATGCTGCCGGATTTACCTGTAATTAATAATATTGTTGGCATGTTATTCGGGACATTATTCTGAAGACATGTATGACAGACCAGCACAGGGGTTCTTCAAGGGGAGTGCTCGCATCCCTGGCAGTGCGAGCCTAGTTCCTATGGGGTGATAGAATTTGCGTTAAAAATCAAGTAGAATGAAGGAAAAATGACGGAAAATCAAGGAAAATATATGTTTTTCCTGGAAAATCTTGAAAGAAACTTGAAGGAACTTTGGGCTATAAGAATGAATAATGAATAGAAACATTTTTGTAATTACGTTGTTTGTATTTTTTCCTTTTTTCATATAGATATAAAAAATACAGGAGGGTGTGAGGACTGAATAATGATCTGCTGATTTTAAACGCACGTGATTTAAGCTAACGGGACCCTTCGTACATGACCATATATTCTGTAGGTGGTCTTACTAGTTGTTCTTACTAGTTGTCTTCGCAGGAATGAGTCAGAGGCTCGTGACTCCCGCTTTCCAGTTGTCATATGTCTTCTTAAACAGTTGTGTCGTTGGTTGGTGTACGACGTCGCTTGGCAACATATTCCATCTATCTACTACCCTGTTTGGAAAACTATATCTATGACTTAACTATAACTATGGATGTCGTTTTTACTCCTGAGTTTTTGTAGGCCAAAACTGTGATTTCTATTAGATTTTGACAATTGTGTGTGTGTGTGTGTGTGTGTGTGTGTGTGTGTGTGTGTGTGTGTGTGTGTGTGTGTGTGTGTGTGTGTGTGTGTGTGTGTGTGTGTGTATCTAGTTAGTTGTAAGCTTGCAGAAAATAAGCTGATTTCAAACTGTCCTGCCACTCGAATTCTAATCCCATATACAGTCTATTACTTCAACATGATTATATTGTTTGACATCACACTTTCTCCAGGCAGAATATTGCATTGTTCTACGCAACTAACACTGTTACTGTCCACTTCTACTTATTACTTCCTAATTTCTACTTCATATTTCACCCTTGCTGCACTAAACCGACATCTCCTTTGTGCTCATCTTACCTTTCAAACACTTATAGACATTAACGAGATCTCTTCGTCCTCTTCCCACTCCATTCGCATGTATGTGTGTGTGTTTGTGTGTGTGTTTAGTTTGAGCGATAGTGAGAAATCGAGATTGATTGTTCGTCTTGGAGATGACGATCTTTTGCATCCAAATATCACCTCGCCTTTCCAAGATATCCAGGTGTCAAACACACACAAACACACACACTGAGAAAGAGGAAACTAGACTTATTGACAAATAGAGGAATAAAATTTATATATATATATATATATTTTATGAATTGTGTTCAATATTGACCAACTTGTTGAATAATTATTTGCTATATGAAACGTTTGGCATATAACAATTTAAATTTGCACTTCAAAATTATTCTACTGAATTATTTTTTGGGTGAATTTTAATTTTTGCTTTTGCTGAGCATTTAGTCAATTATGATTGTTGGATTTAAAGTGAATTTAAGGCTGATAGTGGTGAATTAATTATTCCCGCAGGTGGATCGGCTGGTATTGCACGAGAACTACACATTTGACTCCAAACAGAACGATATAGCAGTTGTTTTTCTACGCGAGCCGGCTCAACTGGGGGATCAGGTGGATACTAGCTGCGTGCGCCGTGACGTCACTCACGCTGCCGACCAGTGTTTTTTGACAACGTACGGACTTGAGCGGCAGCACTCTGAAACAGCCAAATTATACCAGAATTTTGACAACGCGTTGAAGCAGACTCGCACACCACTAGACCATGCTGACTTTAGCACGTGCCAATCTATATTGAGATCCTCCAGTAAATCGTTTGATTTTGCACTGCACGAGACGTTTTTCTGTTCACGTGCCGAGAATGCGTGCGATTTGAATGTGGATAAAGCCGGTTCGCCAGTGACGTGTCGCGATGTTAAGACTGGGGAGCATCGTCTAGTGGGCTTGGTCTCGTGGGGGGTGGGATGTTGGAGCAACAAGCAACCAGGGGTGTTCACCAATGTTTCTACACATTTCATGTGGCTAGACAGAACCCTGGTTGAATATTTCGACTATATCGAGTCTTATTTTTCGTTTATACAGCAGTGAATATCCTATCGCTATTGCTGAATCAACACTGAATTCAGTTATTTTTTGCCTCATACTTATTTTCCGCTACATATTTCTGCTTATGTATCTTGAATTGTGTCGCTTCTACAACTGTGCCTTGATTCTGCTTTCTGCAAAACTCATCTGTTAAAATTCGTGTGTGTGTGCGTGTGTGTGCAACTCAAAACGTGTAGCAAAATCGTACAGAGTAGAAATTGTTAAGACAACGCTAGAAATATTTGTGCTTGTATGTGTGTGTGTGTGTGTGTTTTTGCTTATGCTTTTTTTGTGTATATATATTTGCTTGTGATTGTGTGTGCTTTGTGTGTGTGTGTGAGCTGATGTGTATGTGTACGTGTTTTTTGCTCTTCTTATGGTGAGAATACAACGTTATTCAAGTGTTGTTTTTTTGTGTTCAAAAAATAAAATGTGCTATCAATCGTTTTTAGTAAAATAAAAGAAATATATTAATATTAACCCATTATCGAATGAATTATATTTTATATATCTTTTTTTCTTGTCACTATAATAAATTAGTTCTTAATTTTATGTGTTTTTGAGTGAAATGTTTATACTATTGAATTCTTTCTGATTGGACAAATTTCTTATTTGGAAATTCACCGGTCAAACTGCTACAACAATGCCCCTGAATATTTCGTAACACAGAAAGTGAATTACTAAATTTCTACATACATATGTG
Source organism: Sacculina carcini (assembly GCA_916048095.2). Classification (NCBI taxonomy): domain Eukaryota; kingdom Metazoa; phylum Arthropoda; class Thecostraca; family Sacculinidae; genus Sacculina; species Sacculina carcini. The sequence continues at coordinate 5,409,406 of OU696595.1, forward strand.
TGAATTTAAACTGCATTCCATAAGTTTTGATATTACTGAGTATAGGCGAGTATTTCTTATCCTGTTTCTCACTGATTTCTCACTTCTTAATATGAGCCATCTCTTCTTCATTTTCCACACACAACACAGCGCAAATAAACTTAATAAATTCAGTTGTTACATCATAAAGTAAATGTCATTAGAGGTCATTAGAAACAAAAATAAACGAATTTGAAAAAACACACACATAGTTGTCCTGTTCTGTCCGACCTTTAGCTTCCCACTTGACAACTCTTCCATTTCCCACCAGACAGGGGAATTCCCAACACACAGGTTAAGAACCACTGTTTCATACTGTCAAGGCGAGCTAATACACCACTGGCCTTTCTTGTGATTACAGAGGTCAATAACCGCATGTCCAACAGATACTGTACTATTGAAGGTGGTGGGATTAACTATCACTGGATTATTGTCATACCCGTGCATCTAACATCCTCCTGTCTATCACCTTGCTCTCTCTCTCTCTCTCTCACATACACATGCACACATGCATACATCTACAAGGTTAATGGTCTCAAGTAACAGCTGCTACACGGGAAGAAGTCGAAGCTTATGAACACACACAGGTGTGTCCCGTGCAGCTCGCTGCCACCGCAGAACCAACCCTCTCCACGCTATGACACCACAAGGACGGAAGATGTATTAGAGAGAGCCACCTCCCCAGAATGCATGACACAACACATGACTGATATCTGGTACCATCATTTACTGCTACTGAACCACGGACCTCCTGCTTGTGAGGCGGGTGCTCTGCCACTACACCACCGAGTCCACAATATATTATTATATAACAATGAATGATTAATGGTTGCATAGACACAAACACACAAACATACAAACACGTTTCAATTGGCCTAATAACGTTACGGATTAGCCTGTGTGTTTGTGTATGTGTGTTTCTTTGTACGTGTGTGTGTTTGTGTTTGTGCGTGTGTGTGTTTGTGCGTGTGTGTGTGTGTGTTTGTGTGTGTGTTTGTATTTTTCTTTCTCTCTGCTCCTCTCTGTCTATGTTTGTGTGTGTGCTTGTGTATTTGTGTTTATGTGTATGTATGTATATGTGTGTGTTTATGCGTGTGTGTGTGTGTTTGTGTTAGTTTGTGTGTGTGTTTTTTTTTCTTTCTCTCAATTTCTCTCTGTCTATATTTGTGTGTGTGTTTGTGTATTTGTGTTTATGTGTATGTATGTATGTATGTATGTATGTATGTATGTATGTATGTATGTATGTATGTATGTGTGTATGTGTGTATGTGTGTGTGTAGGTGAGTATATGAGACGCCACGCTGTGAGCCCAATATACAGCCTGGTAAACGCTTATAGACTCAAGCAGGGAGGTGTTTATAAAAAAACACACCCGGGCCAGGATTCGAACCGCCAACTGGTAGAGCTGATTTTTTTAGTCGATTTTTGTAATCAATGTGTTCAATTATATAGTGATATCTCACGGGACTAAGTTTTTCTGGAGCCTGGTGATACCCGGCCACTGTATACTTGCTCACAAAAAGGTTGGGAACCACTGGTCTAGATATTGTACTATACTGGTCTAATACAAGCGGAATCCGTCAATGAAAATTATTTCCCACTGAGATTATCAAAGATTCAATTTTAAAACTAAGATTCCAATGAAATTCAATTTGATATACCAAATATCAATTGAATTAGCTAAAAAATTTGTTGCATAAAAGCCAATAGAAAGAAAAGTTATATTTTGTATATCAATTAAGTTTCATTATAATTCATTCATTCATTTTATTTCAATAATTTGATTTCATATATTTAATTAATTTTAAATAATGTATATAAATATTTCTCCTTAAATTTGCGGCATAATAGACGCACATTCAGCAGATATTCAATTACTTTTACTGTGGCTTTGTATTATTTGTGGTTTGTTAGGTTTGTTTAATTTATCTGGTATAATTAATGATTTACGGTCTTTATGCTCCTTAGGATGGCTTTTAGTTCTTTTATCTAGTTTTCAGCGTCGTATATCACCAGATTTCAATACTATGGCTTAATTATATCGTTTTGTTGTATATACATTTGAAACGCAATGATATTTCACGACTAGTTTCAATGGTAAATCAAAATTCGTAATGGATATCTGGTATTTTTCTTTTACGGTGCATGCTATTATGTTAAAGATAAAAAATCAAGTGAAAATATGATGGCTAGACTTCACACAAATATCCAGAACTTACAGAAAATTGATTATTTGTTGGATTCACACCACACAAACCCACGAATGTACACTCTCACAAACAAATATTACAACTAGATTTGTTTATTCTTCATCAAGTACAGTTGTATAGCGGTTGGTGACAATTATTCACCATTACACCTTGCTTATTCACCAGTACACCTTGCTTATACACCATTACACCCTGCTTATGCACCATTACACCTTGCTTGTACACCATTACACCTTGATTATACACCAGGACACCCTGCTTATACACCATTACACCTTGCTTATACACCGTTACACCTTGCTTATACACCATTACACCTTGCTTACGCACCATTACACTGCTTATACACCGTTACACCTTGCTTATATACCATTACACCTTGCTTATACACCATTCCACCTTGCTTATACACCATTACACCTTGCTTATACACCAGTACACCTTGCTTATACACCGTTACACCTTGCTTATACACCATTACACCTTGCTTATACACCAGTACACCTTGCTTATATACCATTACACCTTGCTTATACACCAGTACACCTTGCTTATACACCATTACACCTTGCTTATATACCATTACACCTTGCTTATACACCATTACACCTTGCTTATATACCAGTACACCTTGCTTATACACCATTACACCTTGCTTATACACCATTACACCCTGCTTATACACCGTTACACCTTTCTTATACACCATTACACCTTGCTTATACACCGTTACACCTTGCTTATACACCGTTGTACGGCAATTATTTTCAGACACCAGGTTATGCGGTTGTGAATTGCCCATTTGTTGTGTCAGGGGATGTTAGGCCTTATATTCTATGACTATCATAGAATCATACTATGAATTTTTTCGAGGAAAACTGACTTTCAAGTTAGTTTAGGTTAATGTTTTCATGTTTTTGTCGGCTAATTTTGTTTTTGTTTATCGTGGTGTTTTTTGTGTGAACATTGGACGATAAAATTTGCCTTTTCTGGCTATGTGTATGTTTGTGTGTGTGTGTTTGTGTGTTTGTTTGTGTGTTTGTATTTGTTTGTGTGTGTTTGTGTGCTTGTGTTTGTTTGTTTGTTTGTGTATGTGTGTTTTTTGTGTTTGTGTGTGTGTGTTTATTTGTTTGTTTGTTTGTGTGTTTGTATTTGTTTGTGTGTTTGTTTGTGCTTGTGTGCGTGTGTGTTTATTTGTTTGTTTGCTTGTGTATGTGTGTTTGTTTGTGATTTTCAGGCGTATGTGTGTGTGTGCGCATTTATATATGTGTGATAATATAGATGTGTGTTTGTGTGTGTGTTATTTGCAGGTGTGTATGCTGGATGGATGGATGGATGGATGAAGCAATGAAACACGCGACACACATGGAATGCACCTAGAATGGCGTGTAGTGAGCAGATTGTTTCTCCGTCGTCCGTTTGTAACATAGAAAACAGTGTCGTTGGTGAGGAACTGTTTCGCCGTATAGATGGCGCTGTGGAGACATTCTGGCGACAGGCTGCCGTTGTGAAGTGTAGCGGCGCCGGCGCTGATAAATGCTACGATTATCTACTGAAAATACTGCTGGTGGGAGATAGCGACGTGGGAAAGCACGAGATTTTGAGTTTGTTATCGGCTGAACAGCGAGAACCAGCGTTCATCACCAACGCTAGTCCAGGTCAGCGGCCAATGCCAGAACAAGATTAGCTCTTTCCCGACAATTGGCTGGCTAGCCACCCATAGGACTTGATGCAGTTTTTTGTCAACTACACACGGAGCAATGGTGACAGAATTCCTTGAGCGATGGTGACAGAATATCTAGATTAAGTTTCTTCCATTGCTGGGGATCTAGATATTCTGTCACCATCGTTCAAGAAATTCTGTCACCATTGCTCCGTGTGTAGTTGACAAAAAACTGCATCAAGTCCTATGGGTGGCCAGCCACCCAATTGTCGGGAAAGAGTTAAGAGAAAGGAGAATGATTGGAAGAAGAATAAGAGCAAGGAGAATGTGATTGGATAATGATTGAAAGAATAATATGAGATTGGATAATGATTGAAAGAATAATATGAGATTGGATAATGATGGCAAGAAGAATAAGTGATTGGATAATGATTGAAAGGAGAATGATGGATTGGATAATGATTGAAAGAATATGGGATTGGATAATTTATTGAAAGAAGAATAGGTGATTGGATAATGATTGAAAGGAGAATGAGGGATTGGATAATGATTGAAACCAGAATAAGAGATTGGATAATGATTGAAAGAATATGGGATTGGATAATTTATTGAAAGAAGAATATGAGATTGGATAATGATTGAAAGGAGAATAAAGCAAGGGATAATGATTGAAACAAATATTGAGGGAATGGAGATTTAGGGGAAAGGAGAATGATAGAAAGAAGAATCCGATGAATATATATATATCTCTCTCTTTCTCTCTCTCTAAGGTCTGATTGTTTCCTAATTCTGTCTTCTATGTGTGTGTGTGTGTCTCTCTGTCTCTCTCTGTGTGTTTGTGTGTGTCAGGATGTCGCACTACTGTCATACTGTTGGACGGCAAGCGGGTCAAGTTACAGATGTGGGACACATCGGGACAGGGTCGTTTCAGCACTATTCTGCGCTCTTACTCACGTGGCGTGCAGGGTGTTCTTCTCGTCTACGACATCACCAACAAGTGGAGCTTCGACTCACTGGCTCGCTGGCTCAAAGAAGTCGACGAGGTGCGAGGCAGCAGTAATTCGTGCCTTCCTCAAGGGGGACTTTGTGAGCAGTCATTTGTGCATGCACGGGTGCTAGGGGGATGGAAGATTCGATGGTTTTTGTGCTGCTTTCGAACCAGTCTTCAAATGGGAAATATGGATAACGCAAAAGATATGGAGACGAATTCAAGACAAGATGACTTTTAAGGATGGGGTTGTATATGATAGTCTGCAATAGAGTGCAAATGTGCAATTTATGTTGCTCAAATTGTGTTGATGAAATTGAACAAAACGCCAAATTATTCAGTTTGCAAGTTCTTATTAAATTAATTATAAAACAGTATTCAGCGTTTTTAATCTACAATGGTAAAAGTTAAACCGGAAAATATTTCTACCTTTTAATTAAAAGTATTTATACTAAAATAGTATACTTTTATACTTTAAATAATATATAATATTCTATTTTTATACTGAAATTATACTAACAAAGTTTCTGGGCGGCAGCATGCTCCTGGTATTCTAGAAATCAATTATCTACAACGTTAAGAGTTAAGCCGGAAAAAGTATTGCATTTTATAATACAGTAAATTATACTAAAGTTATACTTGAATAAAATATTACTAATTATACTAAAAATTAGTTATACTATAATTAAATGATACTAATTACACTAAATTATTATTATACAAAATTATACTAAAAATATTTATACTAAAATTACACTTGAATAAATGTCAGTAATTATACTAAAAATTAATTATACTAAAATTTTCTTGAATGAATGTCAATTATTATACTAAAATTATACTTGAATAAATGTCAGTAATTATACTAAACATTATCTATATTAAAATTATACTTGAATAAATGTCAATAATTATACTAAAATTATACTAAAAATTATTTATATTAAACTTATACTTCAATAAATGTCAGTAATTATACTAAAATTAATTATATTAAAATTATACTGATAAAGTTTCTGGGCGGCAGCATGCTCCTGGTATTCCCAAAATACTGGTCGGCAACCGGTGTCATTTGGCGCACCGACGACGTGTTTCGCTGGCCGACGCCGAGAATTTGGCCGCCCAGCATGAGATGGCTTTCTTTGAGCTGTCGCCGCTGTGCAACTATAACGTGCGGGAGAGTTTCACCGAGCTCAGCCGACTGGCGCTGCACAGAAACGGCATGGACCGAGTGTGGAGGACCAGCAGAGGTGCTGTCACGTGCATATATCTCGGCATTGTCATACACTCGCACCTTCAAATAGCGGAATCGAACGAACCGCGAAAAAATGTGCTATTTGGAAGTGTAATCCACATGTATTTGATTGGTTGCTGATTGGGACCAAGAAATTATTCCGCTATTTGGAGGATCCACTTGACTTATATACTGACACATTGACACAGTTATATACTGACACATTGACACAGTTATATACTGACACACTTATATACTGACACATTGACACACTTGTATATACTGACACATTGACACACTTATATACACTGACACACTTATATATACTGACACATTGACACACTTATATATACTGACACATTGGCACACTTATATATACTGACACATTGACACACTTATATACACTGACACACTTATATATACTGACACATTGACACACTTATATACACTGACACACTGACACACTTATATATACTGACACACTTATATACTGACACATTGACACATGGACACAGTTAAATACTGACACATTGACACACTTATATACTGACACACTTATATACTGACACACTTATATACTGACACACTTATATACTGACACACTTATATACTGACACACTGTTTGTTTATATATCTGTCTGTCTCTCATGCTGTTTTGCTTGTGTTTGCTGCGGTGTGCGTTTCTGTTTCTGTTCATCGTTTCCTTCTCTGCCTGCTGCGTTTTGTGTTTCTCTCCATCGTAGTTCATTTTCTTCTACCTCACTTTTCTGCTCTTGTTATTGTTTGTTTAGCTTTGTTCAACCTCGTCTCTTGGTCTGCTTATGATTAAGCTTTCTACCTCTCTATTCCTCTTTCTCTATTATTCTTTTCTTTCTGTCAATCCCACTTTTCACTGCTTCACAATCGAGGGAAACTCAACAATACGACAATTATTTTGTTTTTCTGGGTGTTCTATATATGGAAATTCCAATGGGGGAATATATTGTTGTGGAAATTGAATTTCTATGATCTTATACTCGAACACAACATAATGCTGACAAATATTTTATCTATCAATAACTTTTTCCTCTGTCGTTTATTGCGATCGCTTAATTGAAATGTTTATCGTTGGTTATTTTGTTAGAAATTATTTATTAATTTACAATGAACCTGTTTCATGTGTTTGTTTTTATTCAATTTGTCCTGCATTTTGTCTGTTAGTTATTTCTGTTTTCTCGAGGAGTAATATCGAATAGTAAAAGTAGGAATATACTTTTTCATAATTTCCATATATTTCGATGTAATATAAATATAATATTTCCGTTGTTACGTATTAACTCAGTATTTTTTTTGTTTTTTCTCTCCTGTGTCTCTTGCAGTTTTAAGCTTACAAGAGTTGTGTTGTCGTCGCATTGTATCATGTTCCACTGTCTACACCATTGAACAACTGCCTCTTCCGGCGCAGTTGCGAAACTATTTGAAATCGTACGCAATGTGCGGATTTCGTACCCACTCACAACAGCCAACGGCAGCCGGTGCTCGAGCCAATATGGCTCGTGGCACCTCCACTCAGCGCGCCTTCAAACACCGACACAAAATTATCACACCCGACACTTACAGACAACCGCGCACCCACACACGTGGTTGTGTAATATTATGACGTCACGTCACCGCTTGTGATTGGTCGATATGTGTGTGACGTCATCTTTTTTTTGCGTATGATTGGTTGAATTGTTTGTGACGTCACGTCACCGCTTGTGATTGGTCGATATGTTTGTGACGTCATGTCACCGCATGTGATTGGTTGATATTTTTGTGACGTCATACAAATCGTTTGTGTTATATTGTGCGTGTTATGATTGGCCGCTTTGTGAGTGAGCGTGTGATTGGTTGTGTTGTTTTTGGTGTTGTTTTCTGCTCATATTCTGCTTCAACGTTTTGTGATCTTCATGACGTCATAATTTGGCTTAGCCTCGCTGATTTTCCCGCCAAATATCAATTTGTTTTTAGTATTGCTGAATTATGAAAATGTAAAACATCACTTTGGCTTTTTGGGCAAATTTTATCGTCTTTAATCTGTTTATTTGTTTTTTTGCTCATACGATCACCATTGAACTGCATTCAACCAGTACAAACTCAGCATAACATTCACTTTATTATCTTCATTGTTTCGTGATCATATTCTATCTCTCGATTTTTTCCTTGTTGTTCTTACGCTTGCACCTTGACTCATCTGCCTTCGCTCGCTCGTTTGTTTGTGTGTGTGTGTGTGTGTGTGTGTGTGTGTGTGTGTGTGTTTGTCTTCTGAGCCGAACCAGAATATACATCATGATTGTTGTGTCACGTGGTTTATCAGCGACATATAAAACTCTACGACTTATAACTTGTAAATACAACAACAAAACAACAACAACAACAGGTATTTGATATAGCGCACTTTCGAGGGCAAAGGCGCGACCAGGAGCTGAGTAATAAAAGTGTAGACACAGAGAGGTATGGGGACAAAAATATGGAGCACAAATCGACAGAAAGTACATGGGTGCTTGCAAAATTGAATACATACATACACACATACACATGCACACGAACACATACACATGCATACACATATCACTGGTATATGAATAATGTAATGTAATAGAGAATATAATGCAAAGAGAAAAAATATCGAATGGGAATAGGGAAAAGAAAGCAAAGTGAAAATTAAAAAGAGAATAAAAAAGCATAGGATATAAAATAATAAAAATAAATGCTAGATGGCCGTTGGCTAGCGAGTAGCTCTTCCGCCCTTGGACAGGTTTTATTTTTAGTCCTGCTGGGTGTCTAGCCATCCTCCTCACTGGTGGGAACCAGTGGGGGAGCCGGTTTAGTCGCCGACCACTCGACTATGAGACTGGTTGTACTGGGCTACACAGTACCAGTAGCAGGAATTCTCCTGACCAGACAATTTACCAGACCGAAGTGAGTCAACCAGCCAAACACAGTAGATCACAATGAGGATAAGAGTTGGAAGATAACGGAAACAGATTACAGGGTAGGTTAGATCAAGCAGATTCAAGTAGGTGTTTGTGCAAGGCGACAGAGAAAGACTTGATAGACGTTTGTTCAAGGATGTGTGAGGGAAGCGAGTTATATATACGAGGAGCATAAAATGTATAAGATTTGGACGACCAGGGAGTTAAATTGATAGCGGGAGGACTAACTAAAGGCTTACGATGGCGACTATCAGAACGAACGCTGGGTATGAGAAGAGAACGAAAATACAATGGTGAAGATTGAGAATGAATCAATTTGAATGTCAAACAGCAAATTTTGAAACGAATCCGTGAAAGAGCAGGAAGCCAGCCAAGCTGCCGGAGGTGGGATGATGTAGGAGTTTTAGGAGGAAGTCGCAAAACAAATCGACATGTCAAATCAATTTTTGAGAGGATGTAGGAATTGACGAATAGGGTGGCAGATGCTTCATCAATGAAAGCACGGATAGGATAAAATTGGCGAATGATAAAACGGCAAGAGCGAGTGAGCCGAGAGAAATGACTTGAGAAGCAAAGTAAATTGAATAATCAAACTGAATCTTCAATAAAACTTGAAATAATATTGAAATAATACAAATATGCATAATACGAGTAATAATTAAACTAATAATGAAATCTTGAATAAAAATATATTTAATATTAGATGTGAAAATATATTATTATTTTGGGCTTATTTTCGTTGATGTTCAATTGAGAAGCTTAGCGTTTTTACTATAATTGGTTGAGAGATGAGAATATTACTCACAAACATATAATGAATTGCTGAATAAAGAATCAAATTAGGAAATGAAATGAAAAAATAGGAACGAAATCATTGGAAGAAAATGAACAAATTTCAACATAAAACATTGAAATTTAATTTGCTACAATATTTTTCAATTTAAAAAATACATTGTAATTAATTTAATTATTTCAATACGAAAATCTGCTGAAAATTAATGCACAATGCAGTAATTTTTAACTATTTACCTGGGGAAACATCGTTTGCAAAAAAGGATTGTGAATATATATTAGGCATAATAGTTTCTGCTTATCTTTGATACTGTATATTGGTGTTATTATCTACTGGCAAAGCCAGCCTGTATGTTTTATTATTATTATTATTATTATTATTAATTACAGGCAAATCCAGTAGCATGGGAAGAGTGCAAGTGCACTATTACCACCCTAAGGTGGCCCCATGTACCGGAAGCGCCCAAAAGATTCAGAGAGAAATACAGTTCGAAGAGGAAAAGGTCTAGAAAGAGAGTTGGAAAGAAAATAATAAATAAATAACAATAAATAAACCATCATACGATAACAATCCATAATGTCACTCCGCCCACGTTCCTCAATAAATAATAACAATCAACAATAAATATGTGATTCATTAAAAAACAGCCATCAATAAATAAGAATAAATATTAATAAATAAGTAATAAATAACAATCAAGAACAATACATATGATTCAAATAAGAAACATCCAACAATAAATATAAATATGATTCAAATATGTATGTCTGTCTGTATGTGTGTGTGTGTTTGTGTGTATTTGTCAGTATGTATTTGTTGTGTGTATGTTTGTCTGTATGTCTATGTGTGTGCATGTGTGTGTGTTTTGTCAGTATGTATGTGTAAGCGTGTGTGTGTGTGTGTATGTGTGTGTCAGGAAATGAGCGTGTATGTATGTCTGTATGTATGTATGTGTGTGTTTCGTTGTTGCAATTCATATATGTGCCGATATAGCTTAGTGTGCGGTGTTGTTGAGCGTTGGTTCAACTGTGTGTGTGTGCTTGAAATCTTATCTCTGTAACAGCTAGTATATTCCTTGTGTTATGTGTTCTCGTATACAACCTACTGTATACATTACTTTATACAGCCTACTGTATAATTAGGCATTTGAGAGTGAAACAACAACATAAATTGCTGCAAAAATGGTAAGAATTATATTTTTCATTTTCTTTTCATCATTTGTCTTAATTTATTTTGTATTCTCCTATTTTTTGTTTTTATTTTATTATTTGCTTAGTTCTTTCAAGAATTTCAAGTATTATTCTCACAAAAACGCGTGCTTTTACATTTAGATCGCAAATTCGAACAAAAATTAATGATTGAGCGAACATATAATTTCTTTATGATGTTGTTTAATTATTTTTTCATCATAAACTTTGTCATCTCAGTGAGACTAGCATTTACTAAGCCTTTTAAACAAGTGTAGATTTGTGTCGAGGCTCGGGGGGATGACAGCCATCATTTATTAGTGTTCAAAGTTGACTCAGTTGGTCAATTGCATCAACTATTTTCAGCCTAGTCAATTACAACACATATATACCTCAATTGAATGAATATTGCATATAATTGCACACACACACACTTGTCGTGTATTGTTATATATTTGCTATGTTGATTTTGATGATAATATACCCAATGAACTGAACTCAGCAGAATTCTCGGGGGGTATAATTGCATATTCAAAACCCCCATCCAATTTACGTTAAGAATAACAAACCAACTCCAAAATAATTGTTATATAAAATTATTAGACACTTATTAGCATAAATTAACTTATTTGATCACTAAAAATACAGATAGAATCATTTATGTACTGATTTCAACATGTCGATAATATACGGTAAATGTTGGTTGATGTGTTCATATTGTTATCATATGGGAACATAACTGTAACTCAAGAACTCATTGTTCGAATGCTTCAATATTTTCACTGAATATATACGTTGGGTGTTTGAGACGATCTGTGAATTTTGATTGAAATCCATCCATATTTTCTATACCTGGCATGATATAGGGTTAAAATGAGATGCCAGTGTAAAGTTAAAATTTATTTGACGCGTTGAATTCAACCTGTACAGATGTATCGTGGGTTAATTGACTGCTTGTGCATATTTCTTCTCTGCTTCAGTCAGACATCAGGTGGGATAATTAAATTATCTTCTACCAGCAGTAAATAATTTAATTTCGCCAATATTCTCGTGAATACTTTATTATCAATTTTCATTTTAATTTACCGTATCTGTATGTGTTTGTATTTGAAAACGTATAGCTACAATCATATTTGTATTATGCCTTCGTGTATATGTCTGTCTGTAATTGTTGATGCATTTGTATATACGTGCGTGTGTGTGTGTGTGTATTATCTGTGTGTGTGTGTGTGTGTGTGTGTGTGTGTGTTCGCCCATTCATGCATGGCTTACGATCTGTCAATTATTTCTTAGACAACGTAGGAGTTTTCGCGGTAAGGCCCTCCAGACAGTTCGCAAACACACACCCACAAACACACCCACAAACACACACACACACACACACACACACACAAGCAATCATTAAAATCCACTGACATACCAATATACACAGAGATATAGCAACACACACACTCTCTCTCTCTCTCTCACACACTCGATAGCAATATTTCACGCACAAATCAGTCGATGCAATGATGAATAGTCGTGCACGTGCACGCCAAGTGAAAGTACCATCCTGCCGGGTGCAACCTGTAAGCTCGGGTCCGTCGCGAATTCCGCTCGCACGCAAAAATCTACTCGTAAATAAAAGCCAATTTAGCCACTACACATAATTCCCCTCTCGCTCTTACTTTCTTACTCTTTCTCTCTCTCTCTCTCTCTGTGTTTGTGTGTGTGTGTACTCACCTATTAGTACTCAGCTATTTGTTTAGCACAGGAGATGAGCTATGCTCGTACTGTCCTGTCTCCAACCAACCCTCTAGTAACCTATCTTCCCTGAAATTCCCAGTATTTCACACAATATCCACTATATCTCTTCAAAATTTCCTCCTATGATGTTAGCTCCTACAACATCCTCCCCAATAACTGATTCCAGTGTGTTTGTGTGTGTGTGTGTGTATGTTAGTGCATAAAAGGTTTTGATTAATATATATAATAACCATGTTTTTTACTTTTTTGTTTGGAATCTGGTTTAAATTTTGCATGAGTTCAACTGTTACAATATTTTAATTTTGTGTGATTCCAGCAAACTGCTAATATTGTGATTTTCATCAATCTGTTTTGTGATTTTTATACTGTATTCGTGTGAAAAATATACCTCTTTATAATTTTTATTATTGTCTTATTAACATTTACCTAAACAATGACTGATTGCTAATAAATTAACTGTTAATTTTATGCTGAACGTCTGAATTGGTTGATTTGCGCAATATCTTCTGGACAGGTCATCTGGTGACCTTGACACTGAGTCAGGATGACATCATCACCAGCACATCACGTCCTCCATCATCCACATCTTCAATCACATCTACCAGGTCAACCAGCTCCTCTCAAAAACATAAGATATTGTAAGTTTAATAATATTATATTTAAATTTATTGTAAAATAATATTGTGGCTTTTTATTTATAATTTTATTTTACATATGTCTATGCTCATGTATTTTATAAAATTCACATCTTTATCGTGTATAAGTTTGCGTTTTATGCTTAATATCAAGATGTATGGAGATTGCAGTTGCATTTAATTTGAAATTTCTTCCAATTGCAACACTTGTTAATTTATTTTAATTACGAAAATATTATCATCAGAACTTTATTGTTTAATTATACTTTATAAAAATATATTTATTTATTTCAATATATGCATATGTGTATATATTTAATTTATATAGGTAATATATCGCGGGGTTGTCGTGTTGATTGTGCGCGTGCATATATGCACATGTGATCCTCTCTCAAGGCTGCATTGTTATTCCAACTGCCCTCTAAGGCTTCCAGCACACACACACACACACACACACACACACACACACACACACACACACACATACACATACACACACACACACACATACATACACACATTAGATACACACGGACACAGCAGGATTCGTTGATGATATGGTACATGCTAATACACACACACATACACACGTACACACAAACATGCACGTACATACACACACACACACTAGATACACACACACACACATACACGTGTAAGTAGGTTCAATGCTAAATATGAGTTGAAAATAGTTGCGGTCTTGTTGAGAAGTGTATCAAAGACAGAACTTTGATAATGCAACAGTGAATGTGTTTGAATGTAATCTAAAGATCTGCATAAAGAAGACATCAAGGTTCAAATCTCATCGAGTCAGAATTTTCTACCATAAATAATGATTATTATTATTACTGTTATTATTATTAAAACTAATGGACATGTGGTGAAATGGGAAGACGTTATAAATTACATGCAACTGCAATATCCATGCATCTTGATACTCAACAAATACACACACACACACACACACACAGACAGTGAGAACACTAATATTATCAGAAAAGGATCATTGGAAAACAAAGCGCATGTTTTTGTTTTCCCTGTTTTTTTATATGTCATTATGCAACATATATTACGTTTTTAATGAATGAGTTTCACACGAATAAACCAAAACTGTATGTTTATGTGTTTGTGTGTGTGTGTGTATGTGTGTGTGTTTTTCAGTAAGCTAGCGCCGTATTCTTCGGGTGGATTGCAAGAAAAATTGCACGAAGTGAGTTGAAATCTTGCAATTTGACACAGATTAGTTATTACACATACACATCAACAAGGCACAAAATCAGAGCAACTAAACTAAAAAGTATCTGGTTGGTTGTGTGTGTGTGTGTGTGTCAGTGTGTGTGTTTGTGTGTGTGTGTGTTTGTGTGTGTGTGTGTCAGTGTGTATATATATATATATATATATATATGTGTGTGTGTGTGTGTGTGTGTGTGGATGTATATAATGATATATCAACTGACATATTTCCTTGCAGGTGTTCATGTGTGTGTGTGTGAGTGTGTGTGTGTGTGTCAGTGTGTGTGTGTGGGCGTGTACGTGTGTTGGTGAGACTATAATTTTGAGCTATGTCAAGATCAATTGACACGCACTCACACATCGAGGTCACTGTCGATACAAGCACACTGGTCAAAGGTCAAAGGTCAAAGGTCAAATGTCATCTTATCCAGCCGACACACACACACACGTGTTTGTGTATGTGTTCACATAAAAAGATGTTGTCTTACTGACCATAGGTCATCACACACACTGACTGACACACACACACACATACACACAAACAAACACACACTTAGAGACAAATCGTCAAATGCAAACACACGGCCATATATGCACACACACACACACACACACACACACACACACACACACACACACACACACACACACACACACACACACACACACAGATATTTACAGTTAATGTTCCAGCCATTACTTGTACGCATGAAAGAATATTCATCCTTAGATGGACTAAACACACACACACACACAAACACACACACATACTCATATGCAAATGAAGATCTAAACGGTGATGGCTGAATGTGCATATACAAAGACACACAGACACACAAACTCACCTCATCGTAAATACACTTATGGAGAGTGTGTTTAATGCTATGACATTGGCTAGAATTATTATCATAATAAGGTTGCTAGGGCGAACTTTTTGATATTTTGATTGTAAATTCTGATGTAATTTTGTGAAAAATTATTTTCACTTCAATATATATATATATATATATATATATATATATATATATATATATATATATATATATATATTCAATATACTTCAATATACTTGACTGAATTTTCACTTCCTGGGTTTCCTGGGCTTCCTGGGTTCATCGGGTTGTTTGTTTTTTTTCGCTCCTGTCACTCTACGGAATCCGTCCTTATTTCAGTTACTCATGAAATCTTATCTAAATTTTCCTATCGTCAATCAGTTCTCCTTGTTCTTCTCGACATGTCTCTAGCCTTCGATCTTGTCAATCATGCCATTCTCATCAATGATCTTTCTTCTCTGGGTCTATCCTCGTCAGCATTGTCTCTCCTCAAATCCTATCTCTCTGGTCGCACTTTTTCAGTAAACTTCAATTCAACTGTTTCAAAATCTGCTTGTCTTATTTCTGGTGTCCCTCAAGGTTCTATCTTGGGTCCTACTCTTTTCAATCTTTACATGTCTTCTCTCTGTCCTGTCCTTTGTAAATACAACATTCCTTTCCATATTTATGCCGATGATATACAACTCCTAATTCCTTGTCCTTTCTCTCATGCCAATCTTCTCAATGATATTCTCTCTGATATTACGTCCTGGACCACCTCTCGTCGCCTCATTCTCAACACTTCTAAGTCTGAATTTCTTATCCTTCACCCTCCGCGCATTTCTCCTCCATTACTCCCAATCGCTGTATCTTCCTCTGTTCGAAACTTGGGTGCTATCTTCGATTCCAACTTGTCCTTTTCAAACAATGTTGTCTCTATTTCGCGCACCTGTCGTTTGATTTTACGCAGTCTATACCCTATTCGATCCTGTTTAGACCAGCCTTCTTCTATTAAATTAATACAGTCTCTTGTTCTCTCTCGTCTTGATTATTGCAGCTCACTCCACTACATTCTTACCAACAAATCCCTGAAAATCCTTCAAAAAATAATTAATCAATCCTGTCGTTTTGTGCTCCATCCTACTCCTTGCCGCCATACCTCTCAATTCTTGTTCCAATTCCACTGGCTTCCCATCATTCCTAGGATTCACTTTCGGCTGTGTTGTCTCATATATAAAATTCTGCACAATAGCTCTTCCCCGTCCTATCTTTCTGATCTTCTAGTTTCTTCTAATGCCTTTAATTCTCGTGTTCATCGTCCTTTATCCTGTCCTCGCGCTATTAACGAGTCACCTTGGTCCGCAAAATCCTTTTCTTTCTATGCGCCTCGGGTCTACAATGATCTTCCTTCCTCAATCACTTCCTCTTCATCCTTTAGTAGATTTTCCTCCTCACTTCGTAAATATCTTTTTGCTAAATCTTTTGATCCCACTTCTCGCACTCTTACACCTTACGCTTCCCTATGACTCTAATTTACAATTACTTATGTTTTTACTTATTTTCATTTTATTTATCTCCATTATTATTGAAAAAAAATTTCGTTTCTGTGAATTTTCTACTTCTTTTCTCACATCTTGATATCGTGTACTGTTGTTTCTAATTGTTGTCTCTTTCGCGCTTGTTTCTGTGTGAGCGCTATACAAATACATTGTTGTTGTTGTTGTTTTAAAACCGATTTTACCGTTTAATACAAGCAAATTAAGCATTTAGGATGTAATTAAACACATATTTGACCATTATATTCCTGTTAATGCAATGATAATATTGTCATATTATGAATGTGAATATTATTTATTAATTTGATTGATTGATTACGATTTGATTAATATGATTTATTGGTCATGATTAGATTAAATGTGACACTTCAATTGGTATTTATTGTATTGTACATTTATTTTTATAAAAAAAATGGAGATTTAACATTATTGTACATTTAATATTTGTTTTATTATATATATTTACTGCTGATCATAGCGCGAGATTTTCACGTCTATTTGTTGGCTTGCTGGTGGGTTTTGACTGAAGCGACAAGCAGTTACGTAAAATTAACCTGGGCGACAGTCGAATACGAAATAATAACGAAAGTAAGCTATATGTTAATGAACTTTAGAGCAGGAAAACTGCAATTTATAATATTCTTGTTGTTTCTGCTTTGCAGGTCGCCAATTTCGTCCACCCCACAAGAGCTGAGATGCCGAAAAATGACCGAATTTCCCCTGCCAGAGGTCACAACGTGTTGCGTGGAAGTTCGCTGCGTCAAAAACGTCACAATCGGAACGGCGACTTTCGTGGCGCAGCCAACATAAGAGTGGTTCGAATGCGGCGCACCCGTAATTTGATCATCAACGGCAACACAACAAGAGGGGCCCACAATTCTCAACCCTCAATCAGCGTGGTCGTCCGCCCCATTCGTGTTATTTCTCACCAATCACACCATCGCGACCACCTTTCTCCGTTTGCCAGCCACAATAGGTCATCTCATCGGCGAACACGACCGAGAATGAGGCAAACATACGACGGCCACACCCGTCGTCATGACAACTATCACGAGTCGAATATCACTGGTGGCAGATCCGTGTTCAGCCGGCGAAAACTCGGCAGTCTGGCACAAGTACAGGAGGATTTTGTTGACAACCACAGTGAAGTGCCGACGGTGGATTCGTTGCAAATCGATGACCTCCAAGACAAGACAACTACTTGGTCTCCGGGTCGACATCCATCTAGCAAGGCCAACGTGCCAAGAGAAAGTCACTTCAACGTTTCAAGCTCCACAGAAGTCCCGAAGAAAGCAACGTCGCGCCGGCCGAACGATTTGAACACACCTGACGGCGATAGATCGCTGCAGGATTCTCGTAGACGACAGCGTTTTCCGGCAGCAGGTCACCATAGGATCGGACGGATTATTTCTCCGTCTGCCACAAGAGCTGTTACTGCCGAAGTACACACCTCCACTATTGAGTCACACCAGACACTACCGAGCACAAGCACAACAGAATCACCAGGTATATCTCGACTTCATTCGGGCACAAAGAGAACACGAGGCTCTCGAAGAAGGTTTCGTCATCGGCATTTGGTTGTAGACAGGATGAGGTCGGGATCTGTTGATGATTCAAGAGATATCAACGATCGTGATGGCAACGTTGAACAACAGAAGTCCACTAGCCCGGCCGCAGTAATTCCTGAAGCAGGAATTGAGCTCGATCCAAGTCATCCACCGTTTAATTTGTCGCTTACTGTAGTGAATTCTGAAGTGACCCCAACATCACCAGCAGCCACTCACAGTAGGACGTTGAGAAGGCTCAGCAATCATAGATTGTCTATTAGGAGACCAATCACATCACCTATCAAGCATCACCATCGTATTCAAGATAAATCTAGTGTAAAATCAAGTTTGTCTGCAGTGGGGCACTCGTTACGGCTCAATAATCCAGTGGCTCCTGGTACAAAAGAACAGCTGGTACGCGAAAATGTCGGTGAAATCCAACAGAGCAATACAAATCGTAAAGACAACACAATATTGGATTTGACCGCACAAACGAGAAAGCTTGAACAAACAATAGAAACCACTATAGATGACGACTTAAAACAAGAAAAATTTACTAAATCACGTGAAGAACATGTAGATGATCCGCTATCAAATACTCATCGGTCACGCTTGGCACCAAAATCCAATAGCTCAAAATTTGGAAGCGAAGCAGTGGAGGCGAATGAGAATGAGGAAATATCAATGATGACGATGAAGTCTGCTACAAATAGTAACACAATGCTCAACGCGTTCAAACACAAACTCGAACGATCCAGGAAAAGTCATTCTTCAAGCATTCATTCTCATAGACTCGCTGACACTGCAGAAACTCAAAAACCGAACAAATCAGAAGTACTCGCTTCTACTGCTGAAACTCAAGCTGCTTATAATCCGGTAATTAAGCCCGGTGTGAGTCGTTCATTAAATCACAATATTTCTCGAAAGTTACTCAAGTTGAATGACAGTGGGAATCATCGAATTGATGCACTGTCCACCACTAACACTTTGACAAGACTTACTTCCCGTCTTCAAAATGCACACTTTCTAGGCCGGACTAAATCAGGTTCATCACAAAATAAAGATTATTTGGAGAATACAAATACAAGAGGACATCGTTCGGAAAACCCATTGGGGAGTTACCAATTTATGACAAAAAGATTCAGACAGCACATTCCATTGCAAATAAGAAACAGACAACCAAAAAAATTCCCAAGTGAAGGTGTGCCACGAGAGCAAGTGCCTGCAACAATTGTGCAATTGAAGAATGTTGCAGCTACAAGATCACCTAGCCAGACAACAAGGGCGGATATTGCAGCTAGGAGAGGACAATTGCATAATTCATCATCTCCAACATATAGAACAATCTCGAAGGAACTCGTAGGAAATGGAGCACAAATTAGGAACATGAAACCACCTCCGTACGAGAACAATGAATCAAGAGGAAAGTCTAAACACGAAGGTGCCGATGTCTATTATGTATCGACCAGTGAACATAGCTCAGCCTTCATTCCTCGGAAATTCAACCACTCAAAAGCCAGGTATGATCATATTGAACGCAACTCGTCCACAATCCCCACTCTTCAAAGAGCACTGACTAGGCAACATCACTCGTCAATGCGACGTTTACCGAGTCTTTTCAGGCCGTGGAAGCGGCTAATAAATCGCACAAATGATTCGTTTCCTGGCTCCACTGTTAAACAATCTCAAACACAGCAGCCGATGATGGAGAAATCGTTGCCTTTAGACAATGATTATCACAGGGATGGTGACATCAACAAATCAACGAAGATTATACATCCAATTGCGAAAATACATGCTGCTCCGCCACTTGCTGATAGTACAGATAATATAATTATTTCAAGTTCTCATAGGCCAGCAGATCCACTAAGTACAGATGGTCAACTGATATCGCACGTGTTTAAAGCACAGAAAACCTCATCGGCTGGAAACGTCTTGCCCCAGGGAACATTCAGAAGAAAACCTTCACTGAGAGGAAGTCTTGTTGAGCGACTCAGAGGGTCAAAGTTCAAGGATACTCTAGAGGAATCAACTGAAGCTGTTCATAAGATTTTTGCAACTGTAGAAGAACAAATTGACAGATCAAACAAATCAATTAAACCTTTCACTGTTGTTACAATGACAAGTGACACGATTAAGGCTGTATATCCCTATGAAACATCTCCGAATATTTCAGAGAAATCAGTTAACAATATGCTGCTGAAGAAAATTGAGTCGGACTCGAAGAAAAACTCCTCTGTCAATGAAGGATTGATCAATCAGACGCAAGAAGTGAAAACAGCAAATAACACTTCAATTAGCAACACTGTACAGCATAGCTCAAATTATATCAGAAAATACCAAATTGGAGTGCCCGGAGAGCGCAAGAACGCTTCCTTTCTTCCAGTCAAGATGGTTAAATTTGAGGCTGTTAGCATTGAGAGAACTGCAAGCACAAATATAGCGCAGAATGTTTCTGAGCCAGGCACGCAAAATAGAACTGACCACATGGGAAATTCCGCCGACCAAAACAGTCAAAATTTCTCAGTCAAACTGCTAGCTGATCCCGTTGAATCTACAATCTCTGATCAAACATTCACCTTGGCTCCGAACACAATTGAAACTATCTATTTGGACAATGATTTGAGTCATTCGGACCTGTCTATCGACCAACAAAAATCCATTGTACTAGATCCTGAGAAATTGGTTGAAAGACAACGTGTTCATATACCGGATAATTCAACCAATCAAGTAGAAGTGGGTGAAATAGGACGGAATTCCATCAGGAATGGGGAGCAAGCGAACCAATTGAGCAGTTCGCATAATAGAAGCATAGAAAGCAGTGAAATCCAACACAATGACGATATAAACAGAAATGGAATTGTGATCGATGAAGATTATAAAGCGAAACAGATCGTAAAATCGTCAACTGAAAAAACCAATGTTCCTCACTATGAATCAACATTGCTCAAGCTTTCAACTGTGACTATCAATGCACAAGATGTTTTTCCACAAACATCTGCACTTCTCGACCAAGAAGAGATGACAGAAATACCACCAAACAACCACTTCAAGCCTGAAAAACCTCACAGTACGCATAGTTCACGGCAGCATACACAAGCCACAAGAACGTTTGCTTGGGGTAGAACTCTGAGAACACAGAGTGCCGCATCGGAAAGACCAGATCCACCAGGATATTCTTCTGCTAACTCTCTCTATCTAGTTCCAAATGATCTTTTCCAAGGCAACGCACAATTGATAGCTAGCGGAGGCGAAGTCAAACACGTTAATTTCACGACAACTGCTGTCTGCGTCTTGCTATTGTGTGTGTTTTGGAAGTGAATCTCGTGACGTATTTCTCCGGCAGCCTTCACAGGCAGGTGGCCATCTACACAACGCATTATTTCATTTTCATTGAACGGTATTTGATTGAAGTTAATGGTTGTCAAAATAAATTGTGGAATGAACGTAATTTGTTGAGCGTACGGGCATAAGGTTTCCAAGCCAAACGTATTATATAAGATTTAGTGAAATTGCGATACGATTTTGATATCAGACTGGAAATAAAGGATATCTCCATTCGAATGATGTAGTATTTTATGTTATTATTGCTTCAGGACTTATAATAAGAACGATGATTGAATTGAATGTTAAAGGCAAGTGACAGCTGCTACACGGGAAGAAGTCGAAGCTTATGAACACACACAGGTGTGTCCCGTGCAGCTCGCTGCCACCGCAGAACCGACCCTCTCCACGCTATGACGCCACAAGGACGGAAGACGTATTAGAGAGGGCCACCTCCCCAGAATGCATGACACAACACATGACTGATATCTGGTACCATCATTTACTGCTGGGTGGACAGGGGCTGTTGGATTATAGAATTCACCTAATGGAATTCTGCTCCGCCGGGTTTCGAACCACGGACCTCCCGCTTGTGAGGCGGGTGAGCTAACAACTGCACCACGGAGTCCACAGAAACAAAAATAAAAAGAGGGAAGAACACATGAATGAGTGAATATTACACAATTTAAGTAATACAATTAACACAGATTAACACATCTGGAGCCATAGGATCAAAATGGGACCATCATATTCAATCAGGGTCTACGATAAATATATGCTGAAACAAGTTGTCGGAGAAGTCCGGAAAAGTTGCGTTGCGACAATGCCTGTGTCTGAGGCCATGAGAAATTCTAGGGGACCACATGGACTGTTTGTGGGGGTTCACAAGTGTCGACTGAACAGAAGAACGAAATAATGTATTCACCAGCAACAACTCTATCACACCGTATTCACCGTACCACCTCTCACACTCGCAACACCCCAAGCTCCACTGACCCACGTCATTTTCCACATTGCAAAAGCGTCCTGCAAATTCTATTCCAAGCGATCCGATTGCACATACGCACACGCGCACAGGCTCACACATACACACACACACACACACACAACAACGCGCAGACATTTGCAGAACCATTCATTCCGATTATATGCAACAATGAATGCAACTGAATGACGAAATCGGTCAACTATACACATCAAATTACAACAAGGACCCGCATTGTGTTGAAGGGGACCATGAAAAGAAAAAGGTTGAGAACCACTGGGATCTGTTTTTGTGCGTTGTTTGGTCAACTATTGAACTACTTTTTTCTTCAATCTCACACCTTCTTCTTCTGCTGTTGTGACGCAAATATACCTCATTCGTCTTTCTACACATGCGCACACTTTTTGGTCGACTAGAAGCGGGAAAATATTTCAGTGAAAAATGAACGTACAAAGGAGGTTACACTGGCTTCGATTGCAGTTAATTCTCAAGCAGAATATAAAGCACTTGCTTTGAGAAAGTCAATTTTTAGAAACTATCAGCTCAAAGTTAAGATCCTCCCAATAGCTCTAAGTAAATTTAAGAGTTATTTAAATAAATATTTACATATTGCACGCCAATAATCAATATAACCTCGTTCAAAAATGCACGCACAAGCCCGCGTTATTTCAATTTAAGCTGAAATGTAGGTAGTTTATTGTAATCTCTTCATATATTCCTTGATATATGAAAAAATGTTCGATACTTCAAGACCACTATGAAATCCACCTGTCACAATACCAAATATATAATCGCTTTGTCTGAAATCCCACTTTTTAAAAGTGTTATATCTTATATTCGAGCACAATCAATTATACCCACTATATACGGTCAATATTTAATTGTCAATATTTTAAGTAAAATATCTATCGGGCTGCGAAGATATGACGTCATTTTCTACAAATCACAGATTTCCCATGATATAGTAGTGTTTGTTTGGTTTGAAGTTTGCTCCCTGTTTTCGTGTGTTTTGTGTGTCGGTGTTTGATTGTTGTAATGAATTTTTGCACTGAAAAACGGCAGGGTTTAATTTTGCTAGTTGTTCAATTTTGCTGCTATATGGTTGCGGCATATTGAGCAATTTAGGTGTGGCAGACGCGTCTTTTTTGTCTTAATCCTCGTTCACTGTTGGTTCTATTATTTTTGGCGAGTGCTGGGTTTTTGTGTATTTTCTGAGGATGGAGGCAATTGCCAAACATGATTTTGTGGCAACAGCAGAAGATGAGTTGAGTTTTCGAAAAAATCAAATTCTCAAGGTCAGTATGATTGTACATTCAATGTGAATTATATTCTTGTTTTGTTCATTAGATTCGTGTTTTTTTGTTTCACCGCCCGTTTCTCGTTGTTGATGAGCGTTTCGCGGTTTTTCGTCTTCTTTGATTTGTTGTAACGTGATGATCGAGTATGTTTGTGTTGATATTCCATTATTAATCTTCAAAATCCTCCATTCTTCATCTTCTGCCTCATATCTTCGCTCTCTGCTTCTGTCTAACAACGGACCCATTTCCCGACGTTCACTTCCTCTCATCTGTCCAGCTGCTCTTAAGCTCTCTCCCTGGTCTGCCAAATCCTTCTATTTTCCAGCCCCGCGTATCTTTAACTCACTTCCTTCTCACATTCGCGATTCTTCCTCATACGCGTCCTTCTCTTCTGCTCTGCATCGTCATCTCTCCCTAGCTACAGCATCTGACCGCAATATCGTGTAAACATCTACTTCGTGTTACCTTATCTTGCCTATGCCCTCTCGTTTTAGCATATACTTTTGTTTTTGCTTGTGTGCACTTGTATTTTATTCTAGCCTATTTATTTCTGGTCCCTTCGCGCCCTTGTATCAGTCGGGCGCTACACGAAATACATGTTTGTTTGTTTGTCATACATTGTTGTTTGTTTATAATTCACAATCAAGATGATATATAATTAATGGGTGATTTTGCTTTTGAGTTGAATAACAATTTACTCATTTCTTTCTGAGATTACTGAGAATCGTAATGGAGTCATTTGATTTGAATTTATGTTGTCTAAATTATGTCAATATTTCTGTTCTCTTAATGAACTAATTAATAAATTCAAATTTCCAAATCTAATCCAGCGAATTTTATTGTGGGTTCATTATGATATGTGTTGGTAGGTGTTGAATATGGAGGACGATTTGAACTGGTACCGCGCCGAGCTCGATTGTCACGAGGGCCTTGTTCCCAGCAACTATATCGAAATGAAGCCGCACGAGTTAGTATACACACAATCTGACTCGAATAAATCAAACAATAATATGAGAATTGTATAAGTATATATACATAGTATATTACAGTAGAGTATATTAGTAGTATATTCCTATAAGGTACACCGGAAAACGACAACAAGAATTGAAGAAAAACAATGAAAAAGCTCGTACACATCTGTTGTAGAAAACTGGCCGTGTTAATATAAAAAGATTGATTTAATACAAAAATTAACAAACAACAAAACCCTTCACTCAATCTAACACATTCCACACAATCACTAACTTGTTAAATCGATAACGCCAAAACAGTATAAATTACACGACATATAAATCAACAACTCTCGTGCCAAACATCACAACGACACCTCTTAATTATTACAGCAGATCAGATCAGATCAGATAAGAGACGAGAGTTTGGCCTTTGCAACGGCACTCTCTGATGCTATTTGTATTATATCTGTAAACACACAACAGTGCCTTATGCTGGCACTCGAATAACCAGTCTATACACAACAACAATGTATTTTTACAGTGTATTTACAATGTATACAATGTATTTTACATACATACATATGTACCTTAAATTACACTTATAAATGCACATAATCACCCTAAACTGGCACACAACACATTACACACTATATATATATATACACATGCATAGATATATATATATATATATATATATATATATATATATATATATATATATATATATATATATATATATATATATATATATACATGCAACCTATAAACCACAGAACACGTCATATAGCATAGCATAGTTTTTTTTTTTTTTTTTTTTACGTATTAACATCCACACCCACATAGACATATGTCCAGATTTACTCGAACAATTTACAACATGAATTATACAAGCTTCTATACATCATTATATAAGACACTTTCTCAACGTATCGATCTCGCTATATTATCACTGACGGATTCAGAGGGGGGCTCAGGAGGTTGAAGCCCCCTCCCCAAAAATGTTTCCATTAACTCCTCATAAACAAGCCATTCACTATAAGAGGTCAAGAAAAACTATATGCATAATGATGCGTGTACATAAATGATCGCCCCAAAAAATTAATTCAGCTATGCTCGTACTGTCCTGTCTCCAACCCACCCTCTAGTAACCTATCTTCCTTGAAATTACCAGTATTTCACACTATATCCAGTGTTTCTTTAAATGCTCCTACGCTATTAGCTCCTACAATATTCTCCCCTAACTGATTCCAGACATCAACACACCTGTATATATATGGGAAACTATACTTCTTAACATCCCTCAAACCCGTCTTGCCTGAATTATCCCAAACTATATAATTATCTCTATCTAACTTTTGCATACCAATTATATGTCTAAAACTATTAATCAAGTCGCCCCTTATCCTGTGTGTGTGTGTGTGTGCGTTTGTGTGTTTGTGTTGGTGTGTGTGTGTGTGGCAGTTGGTATTTCGGTCGTATAACGCGCGCCGATGCCGAGAAGATGTTGTTGAGCAAACACGAGGGAGCTTTTGTTATGAGGATCAGCGAGAGTTCCCCGGCTGACTTCTCACTCAGCGTCAAGTAGGTGCCACCGCCACAACACTCTGTGTGTCATTGTATCATTGTGTGTCAGTGTGTGTGTGTATGTGTCAGTATGTGTCAGTATGTGTCAGTGTGTGTATGTGTCAGTGTGTGTCAGTGTCAGTGTGTGTATCAATGTCAGTGTGTGTCAGTGTGTGTCAGTGTGTCAACGTCAGTGTCAACGTCAGTGTTAGTGTCAGTGTGTCAGTGTGTGTGTCAATGTGTCAGTGTGTCAGTGTGTGTGTGTCAGTGTGCGTCAGTGTGTCATTATGTGTGTGTCAGTGTGTGTCAGTGTCAGTGTGTGTCAGTGTGTGTGTCATTATGTGTGTGTCAGTGTGTGTCAGTGTGTGTCAGTGTGTGTGTCAGTGTGTGTCAGTGTGTGTGTCAGTTTGTGTCAGTGTGTTAGTGTGTATGTCAGTGTGTGTCAGTGTGTGTCAGTGTGTGTGTCAGTGTCAGTGTGTGTGTTAGTGTCTGTGTGTCAGTGTTTGTGTCAGTGTGTGTCAGTGTGTGTGTCAGTGTGTGTGTCAGTGTGTCAGTGTCAGTGTGTCAGTGTGTGTGTGTCAGTATGTGTGTCAGTGTCTGTGTGTGTGTCAGTGTGTGTGTGTCAGTGTCTGTGTGTCAATGTGTCAGTGTGTGTGTCAGTGTGTGTGTGTCAGTATGTGTGTCAGTGTCTGTCAGTGTGTGTCTCTGTGTGTGTGTGTGTGTTTTTTTTATGTTTTTCATCTGTGTGTGTGTGTGTGCGCGCTTTAGAGACCTTTGATGTAAAGCGTCATATAAATGTAATACTGAACTGTACTGTGTGTGTGTGTGTGTGTGTGTGTTGATGTGAAGGTGTGGAGATGGAGTGCAGCATTTCAAGGTGTTACGAGACGCGGCTGGCAAGTTTTTCTTGTGGGTGGTGAAGTTCAGTTCACTCAACGAACTGGTGGAATATCACCGTTCATCTTCTGTCAGCCGCTCTCATGATATCAAACTCAAAGATATGGCTTCCGTCGAGGTAACTATTCTCTCCTATCTCTTTTCTATCATCTTTTCTACTCTCTCCTGATCTCTCTTCTCTTCTCTTCTGATCTCTTCTCTTCTGATCTCTCTTCTGATCTCTGTTCTCTTCTCTTCTGATCTCTCTTCTGATCTCTGTTCTCTTCTCTTCTGATATCTGTTCTCTTTTCTTCTGATCTCTGTTCTCTTCTCTTCTGATTTCTGCTCTCTTCTCTTATGATCTCTTCTCTCCTCTCTTCTGATCTCTGTTCTCCTCTCTTATGATCTCTTCTCTCTTCTCTTCTGATCTCTTCTCTCTTCTCTTATGATCTCTGTTCTCTTCTCTTCTGATCTCTTCTCTTCTGATCTCTCTTCTGATCTCTGCTCTCTTCTCTTCTGATCTCTTCTCTCTTCTATTTTGATCTCTGTTCTCTTCTCTTCTGATATCTGCTCTCTTCTCTTCTTATCTCTGTTCTCTTCTCTTCTGACCTCTCCTCTCTTCTCTTCCGATCTCTTGTCCTCTATTCTTGCCTGTCCTGTCCTCGTTTTTCTCTTACTGTTTGTCTCTCTTGTCCGCTACTATTCTCTTATCACGTTTTTTCTCCCATTCTTCTATTTTCTTCTGTCTCTTCGTTCCATTCTTATGTTTCTCCTTCTGCTCTGTTATGACTCTTCTACTACAACTTAGTGGATATTGTGAATGAACACATCGCTCAAATGACTCATTGCTTTTTTCTCGACATTTCTACACTGAATTCTTCCGCTGTGTGTTTGTTTGTATGTATATTTGTGTTTGTGTGTGTTTGTGTGTAGCTTTGTTTCTCTGTGTGTTTGTTTGAATGCATATTTGTGTGTTTGTGTGTGTGTGTGTGTTTGTTTGAGTGTATATTTGTTTGTTTGTGTGTGTGTGTGTTTGTTTGTGAGTTTGTTTGTTTGTTTGTGAGTGTGTGTATTTTTGTTTGTGTGTGTGTGTTTGTTTGTGTGTGTGTGTATTTTTGTTTGTTTGAGTGTATATTTGTGTGTGTGTATATCTGTGTATGTGTTTGTTTGTGTGTATATCTGTGTGTGTGTTTGTATGTGTGTGTGCTAGATGCACGTGCAGGCATTGTACGATTTCGCGGCGCAGGAGGACGGAGAGTTGGAGTTTCGTCGAGGCGACATAATAACAGTGACAGATCGTACCGATCAGCACTGGTGGTGTGGCGAGACTGCAGGAAGACGCGGTCTCTTTCCCAACACCTACGTCACGCCCTATCTAGCCGGCTGATACACACATCTCTCTGTGTGTGTTTGTGTGTGTTTGAGTGAGTGTGTGCTTGTGTTTGAGTTTATTTGAGTGTTGTGTTTGATTGTGTGTGTTTATTTGTGTGTGTGTGTCTGTGTGTTTCTCTGTGTGTATGAATGTGTATCTATTTGAGTTTATTTGAGTGTTTATTTGAGTGTGTGTGTGTCTGTGTGTTTCTCTGTGTGTATGAATGTGTATCTATTTGAGTGTGTGTGTGTGTTTGTGTGTGTGTTTCTTTGAGTGTGTGCGCTTGTGTGTTTATTTGAGTGTTTGAATGTGTATCTATTTGAGTGTGAGTGTGTGTGTCTGTGTGTGTGTGTGTGTGTGTGTTTGAGTTTATTTGAGTGTTGTGTTTGAGTGTGTGTTAGTGTATATTTGAGTGTGTTGTGTTTGAGTGTGTATCTATTTGAGTGTGTGTGTGTTTGTGTGTTGTGTGTGTGTTTCTTTGATTGTGTGTGCTTGTGTGTTTATTTGAGTGTTTGAATGTGTATCTATTTGAGTGTGTGTTGAGTTGTGTGTGTGTGTGTGTGTGTGTATGTTAGTGTGCCAGTGGGTGCCAGTGTGTGTTTTTTACCTTTGTGTGTGTGTGTGTGTGTGTGTGTGTATGATATTGTGGATATTATGTTATCATTGTTTCCTGTTGCTTGTTGCGCTTCCATTCATCTCGTTTCATCGTTTATCTCCTTCTTCTGACAAGCTGGCGTTATTCCTCTGATATTGTATGTATGTGTGAATGAGAGAGATATTCTCAAGCGGTGTTAGTTTTTTGCCAGTTCTATTCAAACTGCACACATTGCGAGTTCAAATCCAGTTGTCGGATTTTTTTTTCGAATTCGCGTGGAATATTGCGTTAAGCGCTTGTATCTCGAGTTTGTCCGTGTATTTGCATTTACTGTTAGCTTTGAATGTGTGTGGTTTTTACTGTTAAATCCAGTAGCATTTCATGCACTGGTTTTTCATTAATTCCTGCGAAATTTACTTAATTAAATAAGGTCAAATGAAATGAGATCAAATGTAAATTTGGTTTTTGGGTTTGTTTAACATATCCACATGTGTGTAAGATGTGGGTTTTTTCCGAAGCTCTTGATTTAGTGAAGTTTACCCCAGAATACCCTAGTTTGCTCGCGAAATGTATTTTGTGGCTCGCAGAATGTGGTGTACACTAGGGTACCTCCATCTGTGAACACATATATATGTGTACGCATATATATGTGCGTGCGTGTGTGTTTTGTACATGAATTGTGACTTTTATATTGAACTGCAGGTGCGAGTAATTTCAGGCACTATGATTGTGAACGATATCGAAGTAATGCTTTTCTTCATGAAAGGTTGTGTGGGTTGGTAATGTTGAACGTTGTGTTCTCCAATGCATGTTTCTTTATATTACGTGTATGTGTGTCAGTATATGTATGTGTGTGTTGGAATGTGGAGTTTTGAATTTTTATTAAGAGATTGTTTGCTCGTGCATAGCTTTTATTGGGCGCTACATGTTGAGGGGCGAGGAAAATAAAATGCACTCGTCATGTTTGTAAATTTGTGTTTGATTTTGTTTTTTGAACATCAAATATAAACAATCCCTAGGATATATTTTATGTTTTAATTCTTTTTGGACATTTATCTATTTTTATGTATTATGCATTCACAACCAACGTTCTCCTGTAGAACATCAACAATCTAACGGGTATTTATCAATTTGTATAGTTATATTATGTGATGTGTATAATTTAGTTATTGTATTTAATTTTGTATCTAATCTACGTTTGATACTGCTGAAATAATCCTAAAGCTCATTGGAAATCACCGCTTACGGGCATAGGCCAATTTTAGCTAGTTGTAACGTATACATAAATTGGAAATATGAAATTAGAGATAAATAATATGAAATTAGAAATTATTAGAAATTAGATTGTTCTGTTGATGTTTCTGAGATTATTCTGTTGTATCCTAATAAACATTATCATCATATAAATATTATAAGAAAACTATGCTAAATTATGGCTTGGAACTAATTCGAAGAGAAGTTTATTGAAAAATAGTTCTGTGTGTTAATGTACGTTTTCAGTATAATACATGACCTTGCGGTTCGAATTTTAGTACCAAGTCAGACTAAGTGGCAGCTTGCCAAAATCAGTAAATGGCGTTCGGGTGTTGTGCTGTGACTGTTTGTATGTATTATGGGTTTTCAATGACACAATGAGATTTGGAAGAATTTGTGACGGTGAGTGGATGTTGTTTTCTTTATTTTTCTCGCATGCATTATATGTTTGAATATTTAATTGCGCTGTTGGGTAAGGGTGGTTCCGTACATATGTCTCGGTCTTTGCCGATTCCAGAAGTTCGTCATGATCAGCACTAAAGTATTTGCTCACTTTGAGTTAATTTTTTAACTCTTGAACATTATATCCAGCGTCATTCGTGTTCCACAAGTCATTAATTGATACTATGTAGAAGACTTGATCATGCTTCTCCGCGCTTAGAAGAGTAAGAACTCCGCCATTTTGTTGGAAATTATTTCAGCTTCATTTGATGTGTGATTCGTTGCGCATAGCTTCACAAATCTATGGAAAATATGACAAACTATTTCGACCTATTTGTTTTTAAAGTGAGATATTCTTGTGTACCAGAATGTCTCGTGCATTATGCCAGGAGGCGCCTTACTAATATCTACCAATTATTAAATATCAATTATAAATTTCAATTGATATAATTATCAATATCTTTATTGATTCTCTGCAATCCAATCCAACGATTCAATTATTTTTGCTAGTTCAATACGATTCTCTGTCAGAAAACTGTTGAGAGATTTTCCGATGAATTCAGCGATGAATTTGTGTGTTTTACACTCTCTGTCTTGTGTGTTAGTTTACTTATTCCTTTGTCTGTTTGTATGTTTGTGTGTGAATGTGATTAGATGGAGAGACACCATCGAATTTACCATCACCACCACCTCATATTGGTGATGATCAGCATCAGCATTGTAACAATGATGATGATGGTGATGGGAAGGCCGGGGGTGGTGGATTTTTGTCCGAGTCAGTGGTGAGGAGAGTTTGTGCCACTCTGAGTCTTGTAGCTCCACAACGTCCCGCCCGTCTTCCGTCCAACTCCTTCAACTACTCCATTTGTCCATCCGATATTTCCAACTTATCAAAGTCGTTTTCTAGCTCTGCCACATTATCTTCCGATTCCTGCCAGTTTTCATGTCAACTCGGCGACGAATCGTCCAGCTTGGCGTGTGATTCCCGCAGTCACAGCTCCTCGTTGACGATGCGTTGCGCTCGAGGCTTGAGTGGCGGTGTTGTCGGGCTGCGTGGTGGATTCAACAGCGAGATGAACGGTTGGAATGGCTCAACATCTTGTGCGTCCACGGCTTGCGGCTCTACCACCATAACAACAACAACAACAACAACAACATCGTCCATTGTTGGCGAGACAAACGTCGATACGTCGACTACATCATCAGCATCAGCGGCAGTGAGCTTGTTGAAGAACCACATGGTCAATGGTGAAACAAGCACGTCTTCTACAACATCTTCATCATCTGCCTGCGCTGTGAACGTGCTGGACTCCTCCGCTTCGCCAGCCAGTGCGACAGACAGACATACAAACAGCGGCGCACACTGTGTTAACGGAGGTAATTGAATTCACTCCACCCGTGTGTGTTATTGTGTGTGTTATTGTGTTTTATTGTGTGTGTGTGTTATTGTGTGTGTTGTGTGTTATTGTGTGTGTGATGGGTGTTATTGTTTGTGTGTGATTGTGTGTGTGTATGTTATTGTGTGTGTGTATGTTATTGTGTGTGTGTGTTATTGTCTGTGTTATTGTTTGTGTGTTATAGTGTGATATAGTGTGTTATAGTGTGTGTGTGTTTTGTGTTATTTTGTGTGTGTGTGTGTTATTGTGTGTGTGTGTGTTGTGTGTTATTGTGTGTGTGTGTTGTGTGTTATTGTGTGTGTGTGTGTTGTGTGTTCTTGTGTATGTGTGTGTTGTGTGTTATTGTGTGTGTATGTGTGTGTTATTGTGTGTGCTATTTTGTGTTATTGTGTGTGTGTGTTGTGTGTTATTGTGTGTGTGTTTTATTGTTTGTGTGTGTGTGTTATTGTGTGTGTTGTGTGTTATTGTTTATGTGTTATTGTGTGTTATTGTGTGTTATTGTGTGTTATTGTGTATTATTGTATGGGTGTGTTTGGTTATTAGCCTATAAGTCCTGATCATCTATACCATTTGCATTTTGATTTAATCCAAACGTTTTCTCTGTGTATGCAGGGCAATGTTAATAATCTTCTACACCTTTATATATTTGGTATGCTTATCTATTTGTCAGCTTTTAATATATTAATCTATCAATCATTAATATAATTCATACAAATATTATATTATTGAATTAATTCTAGACGTTATACATTGCATTTATTTATGAATGTTTATGCAGTAGTTTGTGAATGCCTGTAATGATAAATATTTTTATCACAATTTTAAAGAAATATTCTATAATAAAGTATATGGAAAATCTGTATATTGTAAAAAATCATTACAAATATTAGCAGAATATTGCACAATGTATTGAAGACTATTCATTGAATGGAGAATAAGTTAAACTTAAATGAAACATTCATAAAACGATCCCAATAACTGATAAATTGATTGATTATGTAGAAAATATGCAAAACATTTTTAATATTGATGTTTATGTATGAATAACTCACTTGGATTAATTCAAAATGCAAATGGTATATAATCCATTTTGTTGGACTGCGTGGTGTAGGAAAATAGGAACAAAACCCGACGGAGGAGAATTTCATTGGGTGAATTCTATAATCCAACAGCCCCTGTCCACCCAGCAGTAAATGATGGTACCAGATATCAGTCATGTGTTGTGTCATGCATTCTGGGGAGGTGGCCCTCT
>OU696595.1:5448294-5553294 GCA_916048095.2 Sacculina carcini
GGCACGCGTATGTTGAGCGGCAGTCAAATAAACAACAACAACAACAACATGAACAATAACATGACGGTCGGCGCTTCTATGCTACCTCAACAACATCAACAACATCAACAACATCAACAACAACAGCACTGGTCCTCACATCACATGAGTGGCGGCGGTATGTCTTCTTCTTCTTCGTCCTCGTCATCGCTGCCTCCCTCTGCTGCCGTCGCTGCTCCTGGTGCTGGTGGTGGCATGTGGCCTGACGATCTATCTCGCTGTATCACACCGGTCAACTCTCATCAACAACAACAACAACAACAACAATCTCTGCTGTTGGCTTCTGCTACTGTTCCGGCCTCAACACCGGGCTACGGCGACTGGAGTCAGTGTCTGTCTGTCTGTCTGTCAATGTGTGTGTCAGTGTGTGTGAGTGTATGTCTGTCTGTCTGTCCGTCAATGTGTGTGTGTCTGTCAATGTGTGTGAGTGTCTGTCTGTCTGTCTGTCTGTCTGTCAATGTGTGTGAGTGTCTGTCTGTATGTCAATGTGTGTGTCAGTGTGTGTGTGAGTGTCTGTCCGTCAATGTGTGTGTGTGTGTGTTTGTCAATGTTTGTTTGTGTGTGCCAGTGTGTTTGTGTGTGTTAGTTTGTCTGTGTGTCAGTATGTCTATGTATGTCAGTGTCTGTATGTGTATGCCAGTGTGTGTTGTATGTGTCGCTGCCTAAAGCTATGCCAATGATTCTCGTTTCCCGCTTATTTGTGTCTTCAGATATGTGTGGATATATGTATATGTATGTGTGTGTGTGTGTTGTAGACAAAATGTCACGTGGTAGCAACATGATACAGCGGGGCAGCAACTGCCAGCTGTCTCCTCGATCTATGAAGCTGGTACAAGACGTTCATGGCAGGACAGCATCTTCAGCATCTTCATCCAGCGTTCACTGGCCCACTGATATCACAACCAACAATACTGACTGGTTCAAGGTTCCTAACGACTGCCACACACTGACACATTGACATACACACTGACACACTGACACACTGACACATTGACATACACACTGACACACTGACACACTGACACATTGACATACACACTGACACACACTGACACATCGACACACACTGACACACACTGACACACTGACACATTGACATACACACTGACACACTGACACACTGACACATTGACATACACACTGACACACACTGACACATTGACACACACTGAGACATTGACACACACACTGACACAGTGGCACACACTGACACATTGACACACACTGACACATTGACATACATTGACACACATTGACACACATTGATACACATTGATACACACTGACACACATTGACACACACTGATACACATTGACACACACTGCCACACTGACACACACTGATACACATTGACACATACTGACACATCGACACACACTGACACATTGACATACACTGACACACATTGACACATACTGACACATTAACACACATTGACACACACTGATACATTGACACACACTGATACATTGACACACACTGACACATTGACACACACTGACACACTGACACATTGGCACACACACTGACACATTGACTCACACTGACATACATTGACACAAACTGACACATTAGCACACACACTGACACACACTGACACATTGACACACACTGACACACTGACACATTGACACACACTGACACATTGACACATTAACACACATACTGACACATTGACACACATTGACACACTGACACACATTGAAACACACTGACACATTGACTCACACTGACATATTGATACACACTGACATACATTGACACACACTGACACATTGACATACACTGACACATTGACACACACTGACACATTGACACACACTGACACATTGACACACACTGACACATTGACACACACTGACACATTGACACACACTGACATATTGATACACACTGACACACACTGACACATTGACACACACTGACACATTGACACACACTGACATATTGATACACACTGACATACATTGACACACACTGACACATTGACATACACTGACACATTGACACACACTGACATACATTGACATACACTGACACACACTGACACATTGACACACACTGACACATTGACACACACTGACACATTGACACACACTGACACATTGACACACACTGACATATTGATACACACTGACATACATTGACACACACTGACACACACTGACACATTGACACACACTGACACATTGACACACACTGACACATTGACACATACTGACACATTGACACACACTGACATATTGATACACACTGACATACATTGACACACACTGACACATTGACACATACTGACACATTGACACACACTGACATATTGATACACATTGACATACACTGACATACATTGATACACACTGATACATTGATACATTGATACACATTGACACATTGATACACATTGACATATTGACACACACTGACACATTGACACACACTGACACACTGACACATTGACACACACTGACATACATTGACACACACTGACATACATTGACACACACTGACATACATTGACACACACTGACACATTGACACACACTGACACATTGACACAC
Source organism: Sacculina carcini (assembly GCA_916048095.2). Taxonomy (NCBI): domain Eukaryota; kingdom Metazoa; phylum Arthropoda; class Thecostraca; family Sacculinidae; genus Sacculina; species Sacculina carcini. Next base: position 5,450,893 of record OU696595.1, read on the forward strand.
ACTGACACATTGACACACACTGACACATATTGATACACACTGACATACATTGACATACACTGACACGTTGACACACACTGACATACATTGACACACACTGACATACATTGACACACACTGACACATATTGACACACACATTGACATACACTGACACATTGACACACACTGACACATTGACACACACTGACACATATTGACACACACACTGACACATTGACATACACTGACACATGGACACACACACTGACACACATTTACGGTCAAGACGCAAACACACGGAAAAATTATTCTGCTATGTTGATAATTATTCTTATATCATTAGAATAAATGGTGAGTCAAATCAATTTATCGTTGTTTGAAGCCAAATGTACATTGCCTCTATAATTGTGTGTGTTAGTATGTGTTAGTGTGTGTGTCAGTGTGTACCAGTGTGTCAGTGTGTGTGTGTGTCAGTATGTGTTAGTGTGTGTGTCAGTTTTTTGACACAAACAAATATATTTACAAACGCGTACACATATTAACAACACTACAAAACAATGGAGGCGGCGTTGCCACGAATGACGGCCAGGCTTATTCGCTGCCGAAGCCAGGCCTAAGTCTCTCGCGGCTCCCCTGAACGCTCACTTATTCTTCCGCCCAGGAGCTTGATGAAGTCGTTGAGGGATGCCCCCATCACGCCAGTGGTCTCTGTGTGTGTACCAGTGTGTGTGTGTCTGTCTGTGTACCAGTGTGTGTGTGTGTGTTCTGTTATATATATATAATGTGTGTGTGTGTGTGTCCTATTCTGTGTGCGATCTTGTTTGCATCTCGTGTGTGTGTGTGTGTGTGTGTGTGTGTGTGTGTGTGTGTGTGTTGATTGATGTCATGTTAGTCGGATGACATGAGCGGTGTGGCTCAGTCGCTGAGTGTCGAGGATGCGGTGGAGTTGTTGCGTCGCTCCAGTGTGGACTATGTGGCTGGCGGAGGAGCAGTTACCGCTACACCGGCAGCAGCGGCAGCAATGATGCGCTCGTCATCAACAGCAGCCGTCACCGCCCCTCATCTCAAACACCCTCACTCTCATCATCTTCCTCATCATCATCACCAGTTTGACGGACAGCCGGGCGGGTTTGCACCGCCTTCAATGCCGCCGCCTCTTCCACAACAACAACAACAACAAACACCAGCAGTGCCAGCTAGCTTACAGGCAAGTGCACTCATTGTGTCAGAGTGTGTCCGAAAGAAAGAAGAAAGAAATGTTTATTTTGCTCAGACTCAATAAGAGTATGGAGCACAGCTCCGCATCAAGTAACAGCGGTGTTAAAACAACAACAACAAAACAACACAAAATTCAATATGACATTATATATGAATCCAAATATGTAAATTCCCAACCATAATGCAACAAATCACGTATATAACTTGAATGTGTGTGTGTGTCAGTATTTGTGTCATTGTGTGTCAGTGTGTGTGTGTGTGTGTCATTATTTGTGTGTGTGTGTATGTGTGTGTCATTGTGTCAGTGTGTATGTGTTTGTGTCATTGTGTGTCACTGTGTGTCAGTGTGTATGTGTGTGTGTCATTGTGTCAGTGTGTATGTGTGTGTGTCAGTGTGAGTGTGTGTGTGTCATTGTGTGTCAGTGTTTGTGTGTGTCATTGTGTGTCAGTGTTTGTGTGTGTCATTGTGTGTCAATGTTTGTGTGTGTGTGTGTCAGTGTGTGTCATTATTTGTGTGTGTGTGTGTCAGTGTGTGTCATTATTTGTGTGCGTGTGTCAGTGTGTGGGTGTGTGTGTGTCAGTGTGTGTCATTGTGTGTCAATGTTTGTGTCAGTTTGGCCTGTTTCATACTCGTTAGTGTGTGTGTGTATGTTGACAGACACACAATGCAGCTCAACAGCAACACCAGTTGAATCCGCTGATTCAGCAGATTCACACGGCTGTGGCGGCTGGACATCTTAATCCGGCCATTCTTAAACAACCTCTCGCACCGCCCACCCTGCTACTGCTCAAACAACTACTGTCACTTATCGGCGTCAGTATCACTTACACATAACACTCACACACTAACACACACACACATACACACACACACACACACATACTAACACCCACTGACACACTAACACACCAACACCCACTGACACACACTAACACACATACACACACACACTAACACACTAACACACACACACACACACACACTAACACACTAACACACTAACACACTAACACATGCTAACACACACTAACACACTAACACATGCTAACACACACTAACACATACTAACACACACTAACACACTAACACACTGACACACTAACACACACTAACACACATACACACACACACACTCACACACACACACACACACACACACACACACACACACACACACACACACATTGACACTGACACACACTAACACACTAACACACACTAACACACACTGACACATACTAACACACACTGACACACACTAACACACACACACACACACACACACACACACACACACACACACACACACACACACACACACACACACACATACACACTAACACACTGACACACACTAACACACACACACAGACAGACAGACAGAAACACACACACACACACACACAGAAAGAGAAAGGTAAAGAAAGAAGAGAGAAAATTTACACCTTATAATCATCACTAATATAGACAATGTTCTCTAGAGTATAATACGATTTCACCATGCAAAATTTCTTAGTGTTTTTTGAAGACAGGGATAGAATTGATAGAACGTAGTGTTGGGGAGAGCTTATTGTAAATACGGGGTCCTAAGATAGACACACACACAGACATACACACATACACATACAGATAGATAGACAGATAGATATATAGATAGATAGATTGATAGATAGATAGATAGATATATAGATAGATAGATAGATAGATAGATATATAGATAGATAGATAAATAGATAGATTTATAACGTTCACACTTCTCTCTTGTTAATTTTACATAGTTTATTGTTTTCAATTGGATTAAGAATAAATGCAATTCTCAACGGAAACAAAATTATGTTACATATACGGAAAATATTATCTAAAAATGTGGTATATCAATGAGGAAGTTGTTTTCTGTTTAGTATATTTAGTATGTAACTTTTTTAGTATATTTTTAGTATACACTCAACAATGCTGCCGTTGTAATTGACAGCAATTGGAACAGTTGGGTCGACAGCAGCAGAATGCGTCACGAATGCCGCAGCCTAATCGTGTGCATCTACAGCAATTGCATATGGAGATAGTGCGAGTGAAAACTCTACTTGGCCAAACTCAGGTGCGTTAATTATGCCGCATCGTAAAGGATTCCTCTACTTAACTCGTGAAGGATTCCTCTACTTAACTCGTGAAGGATTCCTCTACTTAACTCGTGGAGGATTCCTCTACTTAACTCGTGAAGGATTCCTCTACTTGACTCGTGAAGGATTCCGCTACTTGACTCATGAAGGATTCCTCTACTTGACTAGTGAAGGATTCCTCTACCTGACTCGTGAAGTATTCCTCTACTCATCTCGTGAAGGATTCCTCTACTTGACTCATGAAGGATTCCGCTACTTGACTCGTGAAGGATTCCTCTACTGGACTAGTGAAGGTTTCCTCTACTTGACTAGTGGAGGGTTCCTCTACTTGACTCGTTAAGGATTCCTCTACTTGACTAGTGAAGGATTCCTCTACTTAACTCGTGAAGGATTCCTCTACTTAACTCATGAAGGATTCCGCTACTTGACTCATGAAGGATTCCTCTACTTGACTAGTGAAGGATTCCTCTACCTGACTCGTGAAGTATTCCTCTACTCATCTCGTGAAGGATTCCTCTACTTGACTCATGAAGGATTCCTCTACTTGACTCGTGAAGGGTTCCTCTACTTAACTCGTGAAGGATTCCTCTACTTGACTAGTGGAGGATTCCTCTACTTGACTCGTGAAGGATTCCTCTACTTAACTCGTGAAGGATTCTTCTACTTGACTAGTGGAGGGTTCCTCTACTTGACTCGTTAAGGATTCCTCTACTTGACTAGTGAAGGATTCCTCTACTTAACTAGTGGAGGGTTCCTCTACTTGACTCGTTAAGGATTCCTCTACTTGACTAGTGAAGGATTCCTCTACTTAACTCGTGAAGGATTCCTCTACTTAACTCATGAAGGATTCCGCTACTTGACTCATGAAGGATTCCTCTACTTGACTAGTGAAGGATTCCTCTACTTAACTCGTGAAAGATTCTTCTACTTAACTCGTGAAGGATTCTTCTACTTAACTCGTGAAGGATTCCTCTACTTAACTCGTGAAGGATTCCTCTACTCATGCACACACAACTACACATACCTGCAACAACTCTTATACACGACTAAAAACCTGTAACTGCATTAATTGAATCTCTTATGGCTGTTTTTCTGAGGAATATTGCTAAAAGCAAACGAGAATCAATTGTTTCTGTAAATTAATATCTGCAAGAATTTTGTGTATCGTGCATTCCTATATTTTGTAATATGTATGATACTTTCTAAAAAAATATCAATACATATTAAATAAGAACTATTTTGTATGTTAGGTGTTATTTTATTATTGAATATATTATACATTTGCATTGTGTTTTTCCATTTTTATTTTTAATAGTTATTTCCCGGTTGACCTCCCGTTTGTTGGACTCGGTGGTGCAGTTGTTAGCACATCCGCCTCACAAGCGAGAGGTCCGGGGTTCAAAGCCCGGCGGAGCAGAATTTTTTTGGGAGAATACTATAATCCAACAGTCCCTGTCCACCCAGCAGTAAATGATGGTACCAGATATCAGTCATGTGTTGTGTCATGCATTCTGGGAGGTGGTCCTCTCTAATACGTCTTCCGTTCTTGTGGCGTCATTGCGTGGAGAGGGTTGGTTCTGCGGTGGCAGCGAGCTGCATGAACACACCTGTGTGTGTTCATAAGCTTCGACTTCTTGCCATGTAGCAGCTGTCACTTGAGACATTTATTTGTCGGTTTGTTCAACAGAATCAGATATCGGCCCAGCAATCAGCTATGCTTAATAAACAGCAGACAAGCGTTCGTGGCGAGCCCGGCGCCGTTTCTGCGTCATCTTCACTTCTTCTATCGGCCGCCGCCACCACGGCCTCTTCTCTGTCAGCATCTTCATCTGGCGTGGGTACAGCAGCGGCGGCGACGACGGCAGCTATGTTGGCTCATAATCGACAACAACATCATCAGCCAGTGTCGGCCATGTCTGCCACCTCGCCCGCCTCTCTCAATCATCTCGCTGCTGATTTCTCTGACATCTCGCTGCTGCAAGGTTCGTGTCTTCATCATCTCTCTTTCTCTCTCTCTCTATGTCTCTCTATGTGTGTGTGTGTATGTATCTCTCTCTCTCTTTCTCTCGCTCTATCTCTCTCTCTATCTCTCGCTCTCTCTCGCTCTCTCTCTCTCTCGCTGTGTGTGTGTGTTTGTGTGTACAAAGTGTGTTTTTGTGTCTATATAGCCGTTTGTGGGTGTCTATTTGTCTGTCTGTGTGTGTCTGTATAAATTGTGTGTGTGTATGTGTGTGTATGTATCTCTCTCTTTCTCTCCGTGTGTATGTATGTATATATATATCTCTCTCTGTGTGTGTGTATGTATCTCTCTCTTTCTCTCTGTGGGTATGTATATCTCTCTCTCTCGCTGTGTGTGTGTGTGTCAGTGTGTGTGTTTGATAACTATTTTCAATTTACTTCATTTCATTGATTTTTTGATGATCAAAATCCCACTTCAACTTGTTTATAATTAATGTTAATAATGATAGTAAACATTTTGTTGTTTGTTGTTATTATGCAGGTTGTTCGTCGGCGGTGATGGGTGGCGTTGGTGCTGAATTGTCCTCTGGTTCTACTGCTACTGTTGCTGGTGATGTCTGTTCTACATCATCATCAGGATCAGCAGTGGTGTCCTCGACGGCCTCTTCAGCTGAGAGTAGCAGGCTTAGTCAGTGGGTGCTGCCCCCCACTCTCTCCTCTCACGCCGCAGACAGAGTGAGAACCAACAATGACACATACTGACACAATGACACATACTGACACAATGACACATACTGATACATTGACACATACTGACACGCTAATAGACAATGACACATACTGACACAATCACACATACTGACACAATGACACATACTGACACAATAACACATACTGACACAATAACACATACTGACACAATAACACATACTGACACAATTCCATATACTGACACAATGATACATACTTACACATTGACACATACTGACACAATGACACATACTGCCACGCTAATAGACAATGACACATACTGACACAAGGACACATACAGACACAATGACACACGCTGACACATTGACACATTTACACACTGACATACTGACACATTAACACAACGACACACACTAACACAATTCCATATACTGACACAATGACACATTAACACACTGACACAATGACATAATGGCACATTACCACACTGACATAATGACACATTACCACATTAAAACACTGACACACTATCAAACACACACACACACAGAGAGATACAGACTCGCTGACACAAAATAGATGTTCCGTATTTGTATGTGTGTATGTATGTGTATGTGTGTGTGTGTATGTTATAGCAGGTTAGTCACGAGTTTTCTCGTGCTCCTGGCACGGGCAGTACGGTAGCTGGTGCGACCCCTGGCTCTTCCATCATGCCAGTCTCATCTGTCTCATCATCATCATTAAGTGTGACAGCTGCTGGCCCACCTTCATCATCATCTTCTTGTGCTTCATCACTGGTGATGACGACGAGCAATGATGGTGGCTATCAACAACAACAACAACATCAACAACAACAACCGTCGACCAATATGATCAGCAATCTGGCCGATCTTGTGCCAGAATTTCAACCTGGCAAACCGTGGAGGGTACTTACTGACTCACTGATACTCACTGATACTCATTACTCACTGATACTTATTACTCACTGATACTCATTACTTACTGATACTTATTACTCACTGATACTCATTACTTACTGATACTTATTACTCACTGATACTCATTACTTACTGATACTTATTGGTAATCATTACTCACTGATACTCATTACTAACTAATACTCATTACTCATTGATAATCATTACTTACTGATACTTATTGGTAATCATTACTCACTGGTACTCATTACTCATTGATACTCATTACTCATTGATACTCATTACTCATTGATACTCATTACTCACTGATACTCATTGATACTCATGCATCACTGTCATTACTCACTGTATCATGACTCACTATAGCATGGCTTACTGTAACATGACTCATTAATACTCATGCATCACTGACTCTATATCGTGACTTATTATGACTCATCATGCCTAATTATGACTCACTCATACTATATCGTGACTTATTATGACTCATCATGACTAATTTTAATTCACTGCTTCATATCATGCCATATTATCATTATTATATCTTGTGTGTGTGTGTGTTTATTTATGTGTGTGTGTGTGCTATATTGTATGTGTGTGTATGTAGTTATAAGTGCATGTTCTTGTGTTTGTGTGTGTGTTTGAGTACACTTGTATTTTCCTGTAAGTATGTGCATGTGTTTACGTATGTGTGTGTGTATTGTATATGTCTGTGTGTAAGTATAAATTTATATATGTGTGTGTGTATTGTATATATATATATGTGTAAGTACTTATTTATGTGTGTGTGTATTGTATATATATATGTGTAAGTACTTATTTATGTGTGTGTGTGTGTGTGTGTCAGGGGCCGCATAATCGTACAGCAGACGAGGATCCCACACTGACTCCTGGTTCCTGGTTGGGAGGACAGTTATCTTCGTCACTGAACCACACTACTGCAGCTAATGTATCGCCGTCAACACAGCAAGTATCGCACGCTAGTACTGCTATCACAGGTGTCAGCGGTGATGCGGCGACTCTGTCCAACACATCGTGGCAGTATAATGGGTCAGTTGTGACTCGAGTGATATATTTCTCTATCTCTAGACTCAATGCTAGATCCCTCTCTCTCTAGACTCAGTGCTAGATCCCTCTCTCTAGACTCAGTGCTATATCCCTCTCCCTAGACTCAGTGCTAGATCCCTCTATCTCTAGACTCAGTGCTATATCCCTCTATCTCTAGACTCAGTGCTAGATCCCTCTCTATATCTAGACTCAGTGCTAGATCCCTCTATCTCTAGACTCAGTGCTATATCCCTCTATCTCTAGACTCAGTGCTAGATCCCTCTATCTATCTATTATCTATTTCTTTCTCTTTGTCTATATCTTTATCTTTCTCTCTCTCTATATATTCTTCTTTCTCTCTGTCTATATCTTTATATTTCGCTGTCTATCTTTCTCTCTGTCTATGTTCCTCTCTGTCTATATCTTAATCTTTCTCTCTGTCTATCTTTTTATCTTTATGTCATTTTCTCTATCTTTCTCTCTCTTCCTCTCTCTATCTCACCATCTTTCACTATATGTGTATCTGTGTGAGTTTAGTTGTGCTTGTGTGTGTGTGTGTGTGCTCACATAAGTGTAGCTACAGGAGATGAGCTCATCTCTAGCTGTCCTGCTGTCTTCTTGTCAATGTCCCAGAGCTTTATCCAGCCTCTCTTTGAATCTGCCAATACATTCTCACTGCATTCTAACTATTTGTGCACTCAAGCCGTTCCATGCGTCCACACACTGACACACACACACACACACACACACACACACACTTACCCTCTCACACACTTACACACACACACACACACACACACACACACACTTACCCTCTCACACACTTACACACCTACTAGTGAAGCTATGAACAATTTCACATTGCTAAATTCAAGTTCCTAAATTCGTTGTGTGTGTGTGTGTGCTTATGTTTGTGTTTATATTGTTATTATTAATTACAGGTAAATCCAGTAGCATGGGGGAAGAGTGCAAGTGCACTATTACCACCCTGTGTGTGTGCGGTGGCCTCATGTGTACACTGGAAGCTAACCAAATGATGTACAAAGAACGAGAGTTGGAAAAGTAAAGATTTTAGTCAGGAAGCTAATGAAAAAAGAAGCATGAATCATATGAAAATATCAAATATAATTAAATAAATCATATACAAATAATAAATAATCATATATTATCCCAATAAATGTATGTTTGTGTGTGTGTGTGTGTGTGTTAGGGCTCGTGCATCTAGCAGTAAGTGGGGTATGATGGGGGGCGGTGGTGATAACGGGGGTGACTGGCCGTCAATGTGGGGTAACAGTTCTGCTTCCTGCCCCACCAGCAGAAACAGCGTGCACAACGCCATCACTCATCATCATCCTCATCCTCATCATCAGGAGATGGCCACCTGGGGTGCCGGGGCCGGGGCAGTTCTTTCTTCTACTAATACTGCCGCCACTTCCTCATGCTGGCTGCTGCTGCGTAACTTAACACCTCAGGTGCCAAATGTTCAAGCACCACAACACTTGTGTCTCTGTGTGTGTGCTTGTGTGTCTGTGTCTATGTTTCTCTGTTTGTGTGTGTCTCTCTGTGTGTGTGTGTTTGTGTGTTTGTGTCTGTGTGTGTGTGTGTGTCTCTGTGTGTCTCTGTGTGTATTTCATGTGTGTGTGTATGTTTGTGTCTGTGTGTGTCTATGTGTGTGTGTGTGTGTTTGTCTCTCTGTGTGTGTGTGTGTGTGTGTTTGTGTGTGTGTGTCTCTCTGTGTGTGTGTTTGTGTGTGTGTCTCTCTGTGTGTGTTTGTGTGTGTGTATTTTATGTGTGTGTATGTGTGTGTTTGTGTCTGTGTGTGTGTGTGTGTGTGTGTGTGTGTCTGTCTGTGTGTGTGTGTGTGTGTTTGTGTCTCTCTATCTCTGTATGTGTTTGTGTTTCTGTGTGTGTGTGTTTGTGTCTCTGTGTGTGTGTATGTATTTGTGACTGTGTTTGTGTCTGTGTCTCTGTGTGTGTGTGTGTGTGTGTGTGTGTGTGTGTGTGTCTTTGTGTGTCTATCTGTGTCAGTGTATGTGTGTGTTTCTGTGTGTGTGCGTGTCTCTCTCTCTCTGTGTTTGTGTATGTGTCTCTGTGTGTATGTGTTTGTGTGTGTGTTTCTGTGTGTGTGCGTGTCTCTCTCTCTCTCTGTGTGTGTGTGTATATATGAATATGTATGTATCTGTGTGTATATGATTATATATGTGTCGAATTTTACTTAATTGGTTATCTTATATTAATATAATATATCCTATGTCATGTATATTTTCACAAATCTTAGTTGAGTTTATGTCAATATGAACTATGTTTTTAACTGTTTTTTTTTGTGCGTCTGCGTTTTGGTTCATATTTCAGTGGTTGTATCTGTCTATGCTTATACTGCATATAACCTCTAATTGAACGGCTCTATTCGGCCAAAAATTGATCAATTTAATGGTTTATCACTCAAAGCTTAAAGGGTTAAAGGTCTCAAGTGATAGCTGCTACACGGGAAGAAGCCGAAGCTTATGAACACACAGGTGTGTCCCGTGCAGCTCGCTGCCACCGCAGAACCAACCCTCTCCACGCTATGACGCCACAAGGACGTAAGACGTATTAGAGAAGACCACCTCCCCAGAATGCATGACACAACTTATGACTGATATCTGGTACCCATTTAATACTGGGTGGACATGAGCTGTTGGATTATAGAATTCGCCCAAAGAAATTCTGCTCCGCCGGGATTTGAACCACGGACCTGCCGCTTGTGAGGCGGGTGTGCTACCACTACACCACGGAGTCCAACAGAGTAATACGGTGTATACATTTCTGTGTGTGTGTGTGTGTATGTTAGATGGATGTAAGTACAGTTCGTACACTGTGCATGCAACACGGTCCTGTACTGTCGTTTCACGCGCAACTCAACCAGCACGGCGTGGCTATTGTTCGCTACGGCAACATGGACGAAGCCATCAGGGTCAGTTTGTGTGACCTCTGTGTGTGACCTCTGTGTGTGACCTCTGTGTGTGACCTCTGTATGACCTGTGTGTGACCTCTGTGTGACCTGTGTGTGTGACCTCTGTGTGTGTGTGACCTCTGTGTAACCTGTGTGTGTGACCTCTGTGTAACCTGTGTGTGTGACCTCTGTGTGACCTGTGTGTGTGACCTCTGTGTGACCTGTGTATGTGTGACCTCTGTGTGTGACCTCTGGCAATGTGTTTGCTCTCAATTGTGCAATTTGTCAAACGATTTCTTATAGGCCGAATTTGTTTGCGAGTTTTCCTTATATGTGTGTGTGTGTCAGTGTGTTATTGTGTATATGTCAGTGTGTTATTGTGTATATGTCAGTGTGTGTGTGTGTTTTTGTGTATGAGTCAGTGTGTGTGTGTGTTATTGTGTATATGTCAGTGTTTGTGTGTATTATTGTGTATATGTCAGTGTGTGTGTGTGTGTGTTTTTGTGTATGTGTCAGTGTGTGTGTGTGTGTTATTGTGTATGAGCCAGTGTGTGTGTGTGTGTTATTGTGTATATGTCAGTGTGTGTGTGTGTGTGTGTGTGTGTGTGTGTGTTATTGTGTATATATCAATGTGTGTGTGTGTGTGTGTGTATCAGTGTATGTGTGTGTTGGTATTTCCTATAGTTATATAGTAAATGTCTACAATAACTGTAATTTGTATTACTTATATATAAGTGTGTGTGTGTGTGTGTGTGTAATATTGCATGATGCAGGCTTGCAATGCACTGCATCAGTGCGTGTTGAGTGGAAGTCAATTGCAATGTGATCATATCAGCGAGCAATACGCCTTGCAACTTGCATCTTCTCTGCATCTTCTCCCCTCGTCCTCCTCCTCATCGTCGTCGGATATTATCACCGCCCCCGCCGCTTCTCCTGCTTCTTCTTCTTCATTGCTTGCCGCTAATACTGCCGTCAAACAACCGCCAGCATTTGCCTGGGACGATGTGGCAACCAACACTCACACTACTGGTACTTAACAGCTCACATATTCTCTCTATCTATCCATCTCTCTCTCTTGCTTGGTCATACCTCACTATCTTTCTCTCCTTTCTCTTTGTTCTTATCTCTTCCTTGTTATCATCTCTCTTTTTCTGTCTTCGTTGTTCTCAATTCTTCCTGTTCTCATCCATTCTTGGTTCACATATTACTATATCTCTCTTCTTTGTTCTCATATCCGTGTCGTTTGTTTATTTTGCTTTACTTTGCTCTGTCTGTTTTTTATCTGTGATATGTTTCACTAATCGCTATCTCTTATCGACGCTGTGTTTAATTCGGTTATCTGTCTGTCTGTCGCTCACTCTGTATCTCATGCCTTCTTTACTCTCTCTCTCTGTGTGTTTATTGTTTTCCATGGTGGTTATAATAAAAGTTTGCAGGCAACTCATTATTCCCTTCCTACCTTGCTCCATTTTTTCACAATATTTCTGTGTGTGTGTGTACATCTCTCTGTCTCTCTCTCTCTCTCTGTATGTGTATTAGTTAGTTGATTTATTGCCCACAACACATGACACAATACAAAATATGAAAACAAACACAATGGGCATAAAATTTGTTCGAGCCGACTGTTTAACTAACTTGTTTTCATAATATATAGCTATATATAAACCTCATGAATTGTCAGATTATACATTCAAGTATAACGCAGAATTTTAACACAGTGATAATTGTGTGTGTGTGTGTGTGTTGGACAGGTGACATAATGTCAGGTTGGGGAGGAGGGGGTGGTGTTAATCTGGTGTGGGGGGACGACAGTATTGGCCTGACTCATCTGGGCGCATCTGCTTCTTCCATTCTATCTCCGCCTTCGTAACCACGTCTTTGTGCACTCAACACACACATCTCTCTCTCTCTCTCTTTCTCTCTCTCTCTCTCTCTCTCTCTTTCTGTGTATTTGTCAATTCCCGCGTAATTGCCTTGTTTCGGCAGTTTGCAAATGAAATTTCTGCCGTTGTTGTTGTGTTTGTGTATGTGTGTGTGTTTTATTGTTGCTGCTCGTATGGGGATTTCGATGATTAATTTGTTGATTATACAGCTGAACAATATTCATATATATGTGTGTTTGTGTGTTTGTGGGTTTGTTGTTGTTGATGTTATTATGTTGAGTCAGAGATATGATGATGATGATGATATGGTGATGGTATTTTGGCGTATGTTTGTGTGTCGACTTGTGTTTGTCTGTTCAACATGCACATTTATACAACACACACACACATACATACAGATGGCTGTTGCGCAATAATCCAATGGGAATGCGAGTAAACATGTCTGAACATGTTTTTATTGTTGGCTCACCAGCGCCATCTATATATATTTTAACATGTGGTTTTGGTTTAAGTTGTAGTTACGTTGTGTGTGTGTGCGTGTGTATGTGTGTGTGTGGCTATTTTATTGCAGCTTATATTTGGCTTCGGGTTTCGGTATGTGTGTGTTAGTGTGTGTGTGTGTGTTTTTACGGTGTGTATAATGCAATTGCCACGTGTACTACTGGTTTTTTTGTTGTGTTGTGTTTTGTTTCATGTGTGTGTGTGTGTGTGTGTTTTGCTTCGTGGATTTTATTGTTTATTACTACAGTACACACACACACACACCAACAGACACACTAACATACAGACACTCACGGGGTCTATTGATGATGTGTATGTGAACTTTTCCGTGCAATAGTTCCATGTGTGTGTGTGTGTGTGTGTGTGTGTGTGTTTACATACTCGAAAATTCCCTCTAAGTGACCACTAGATCTCTATATATGTATATATATATGTGTGTGTGTGTGTTAATCCTATTGTCCTTTGTAAGTAAACATACACACACACATAGACGTGTGTGTGTGTATGTTTGTGTGTGATGATCTTTCAGGTTGAACTTGGTCATTGGAAAAGTGCTTTCTCATTCAACGCCACCAATGTGTGTGTGTGTGTGTGTGCTGGGTGTATGTGGTGGTGGTGTAATTGTCCTCAGTGTACATGGTTACACACACACACACATACAAACATACAAACATGTGCATATGTGTTGGGATATTAACCTATTTTGATGATGGTGATATTTGGTTAACTAATGAATCTTCTTAATTACAATTGCCATCTATGACTATACACACACACACACACACATATATATATATATATTACGACTACAAAAATACACAGCCGAAACGGAGAAAAAATCTACCAAAAAACACAAATATTTCGCTTGTGCTATTTCTCATGTTTGTGTGTGTGTGTGTGTGTTTTTGGCTTTAATCGGGTGTCTATGTGTGTGTGTAACATTGCTGGCTGCCTTACATTTCTGCTTTGTTGCGCGTGCGCGTGTGTGTGTGCGGCTCTGTGATTTCAATGATGTTTTGTGATTGGTCCACCGTTGAATTTCCGTTGGCCGTACAAATTTGCTATCTCAAATATGCTGTGATGTGCGCGCGCATGTGACGTCATCTCTTCCGCCGTCTGTGATTGGCCAGTGGCCGCCAATGGTCGCTTGTGATTGGTCAACAATATTTGAGTGTCGTTTCGGTCGATTCGACCGTGCAATTGGCTGCAACATTCGACCTTCTAGCCTTCGTCTATCCCTCCAGTACAAAATGTGTGTTTGTGTGTTTTTATTCCTCGTGCAAAACATTCTGGGAATCTCCTTTTTCTGAGCTAAACTATTATATTCGCAAAGAAATTGTGTGTTTGTGCGTTTATCATTGTGTGTGTGTGTGTGTGTGTGTGTGTGTATCATTGTGTGTGTGTGTGTGTGTGTGTGTTGCTTTTTTGTCTCTGTGCTTTCGTAGTTTGCAATCACACCCATAGGTAATGATGCAATGATGCAATTTGTCTAACGATTTCGTGTAGGCGCAATTTGCAAGTTTTCCTCGTGTATGTGTGTGTGTGTGTTTGTTTGTGTTTCTGTGTGTCAGTGTGTGTTTATGTATAGTTGGGTGTATATCAGTGTGTTTGTGTGTTGGTCAGTGTGTGTGTGTATCAGTGTATCAGTATGTGTGTGTGTGTGTGTGTATCAGTCTGTCAGTGTGTGTATCAGTGTTCGTGTGTGTATCAGTGTTTGTGTGTGTGTGTAGTGTGTTTGTGTGTGTGTGTGTATCAGTGTGTCAGTGTGTGTGTATCAGTGTTTGTGTGTGTGTATGTATCAGTGTTTGTGTGTGTATCAGTGTGTCAGTGTGTGTGTGTGTATCCGTGTTTGTGTGTGTGTTTGTGTTCGTGTGTGTATTAGTGTGTCAGTGTGTGTGTGTATCAGTGTGTGTGTATCAGTGTGTCAGTATGTGTGTGTGTGTATCAGTCTGTCAGTGTGTGTGTGTCAGTGTGTGTGTGCCATTCCTGAACAGCCGCCAATATGTCAAGAGACGGGATTACCGGTGATCATACGTGTTTCCAGTCAAAATGTGCCGCCCTAAATATGTATGCGCGTGTGTGTGTGTATGTTTGTTGGTGGGCAATGTGCTTTCTCCAATCGGTAGTTGTTTTCGTCGCCACCTAGATGGCGCAATTGTGCATAGACTATTCACACTTCGGTTGATGCAATGTGTTTTGCGTATTTTTTGCCGTCGCTCGTGACTTTTGACCTGTATAACTTGTATTTTAAGTATTAATTTTTCGCCCAATAATATGTCTATATATTTGCGTATACATATTATGCTTTTAAGTCGATTTTTTTGGTTTATATTCAGCGTAATCTACCATTTGTTTTCCTGTCCATTTTCATGATACAATACCGCAACTTACACAAATAATTTCTCATCTTTTGGCTCAGTGTATGATACGTGTTTGTATGCTCGTGTGTGTGTGTGTGTGTCGGTTAATTCTACAATATCTATGCATGTGTTATTGGCTTTGCTCAAACAATTCCACACGAATATATATATATATATATATTGATAGTTGATTGCAAGACGAAGTCACACAATCGTCAAGTCTCGTGAAATTAGATTTTCTCTCGTGTTTGTGTTTGTGTGTTTTATCTACCACGTATCTGAGTAATTTTATCTCAATGCGCACGGGAGTGTACGGGAGTGCGTGTCTTCTAGTGCACCATGCTAGACAGAGCAGAAACACGTTCACCACAAGACTTTCAGAAATTACTCTACTGACCATGAACACACACACACACACACACACACACATGCCAAACTATCCGTAACCGCGCCTTCAAACAAATTTGCCTTTGCATTTGTGATGTATTTCGTGTTCAATGTTAGTCTTATGTATAGGCATATTTATGGATTTTAACTGTTTTTGTGTGTATATATATACCGTTGGATTACATATCTTGGACGTTGCGAGCTGTTATGTGTGAGTGTATGTGTGATTAATTGTCTGCTTTCTTAATGATAGTCGCTTTTTCCTGTGGTATTTCTGCTTTTGCCAGTATAGTGTGATTTTTTATTCTGCTTGGCGCGTGCGTTCGCCTGTGTGTGTGTGTGTGTGTGTGTGTTAATTGGGGCTTACTATGTGTGTGTGTGTGTTATTATTGTAGGTGTATTAGTGCTGTTTCTTTGTGCAAAATTTCCCAGGTTGCTATGCCAGGTGTGTGTGTGTGTGTAAATACAGTGTGATATTTCCGCCGTGTTTTTACTGACCATAATTTTTTGTGTAAATTCGTGATTTTGATAAATATTGTTATTAACTCTTTCCCGACAATTGGGTGGCTGGCCACCCATAGGACTTGATGAAGTTTTTTGTCAACTACACACGGAGCGATGGTGACAGAATATCTAGATTAAGTTTTTTCCATTGCTGGGGATCTAGATATTCTGTCACCATCGCTCAAGGAATTTTGTCACCATTGATCCGTGTGTAGTTGACAAAAAACTTCATCAAGTCCTATGGGTGGCCAGCCACCCAATTGTCGGGAAAGAGTTAATTACAAGTAAATATCCAGTAGCATGGGGGAAGAGTGCAAGTGCATTATACCACCCTGTCCAACCCACATCATCACAATTGCTTTGTGGACAGACCACTGATACAAGCTGAATCTCGGCAGATGTTGACCTCTTGCTCGAGAAACATTCCGCCAGATTCTCCCGGTTACCAAATGGAGTCCCGGTTCTCTCATGTCCAGTGTTGTGCTGGGAATGTAGCACGTGCAGGGGAGTACAGCAGTGTTCCTCTCCAACTTCTTCTTCTGCTGATGTTGTCGTAGAACGTGCAGGTGAGAGCAGAAATTCGTTCAACAACTGCAGAAGTACCAAACAAAAGAACAGTCACGCAAAGATCCTACCGAGTTGAAGATGACTGTTGGACATAATCGTCACATCCGGGATGCTGTTGAGAGGCGAGGTTCAAGAGTCAGAGGTCACATCAAGTGAGAGACATGTAGCTATCTGGTCCACACAAGAAAACTTCGGTTCGATTGCAGCGGCGAGATATATTCATGCGGAGATCAGATACGGTAACAGACACACGAGCTGACCCAACTGAACTGAATGGCCGATCACCGCGTTCAGGATTCATATAAGCTTGGTCACATGACCCATAATGACACATAATCGCACACACCAACAAACATACATGCAACACAACAGACATACACCCTTCACATGACCAAACGAACGAATTCCCTTCTGGAGGCCACAGACAAGCAAACAAACCAGGTGCACACACCTTCACACTGAAACACATTCACTCCCAGACATACAGACACACATACGTACAGTTGGCTACACGGTGTTACTGACAATTGGAAGCAGAGCAAATGAGCTACAAACAGAAAGAGTGATGAATGCATGATACGATTTTGTCCCACAGTGAAGGCCCAGGAGATATGGTGGATGTAGTGAATAAAAGTGTAACACCTGACGTCCGGCTTTCAATTCAACTGATTCAACACAAAAATGGACTGAAAATATACACACAACACAACACGGTAATAACAACAAACATACCCCGGAATACATATGAATAATTTCCAGGGAAAGCACGCAATAAATATATATGTAGTCAGCGATTATACAACGAGAATTATACCTACACGATTAACCATTATTGGACAATGCTTTGACACGCGATAAATAAGGACCACGAGTGATAATCGGTCCATTCGTCCACAGCGCGTCGAGTTCACCACAGTGACATCGAGCAGGTCTTGGCGAAGAAGAAACATCGATTAGCCGAAGTTCTGGACAATTGAGAATGCAACATCATTAGCGATCACTTGAACTATATCAACCATCATCATATTACCAAACATCACTTCAACATCATCATCACAAAGGATCACTTGAACAACATCAACCATCATCATATTACCAAAAATCACTTCAACATCATCATTAGCGATCACTTGAACATTAACCATCATCATATTACCAAAGATCACTTCAACATCATCATCACAAAGGATCACTTGAACAACATCAACCATCATCATATTTCCAAACATCACTTCAACCTCATCATTTGCGATCACTTGAACATCAACCATCATCATATTACCAAACATCACTTCAACCTCATCACAAAGGATCACTTGAACAATATCAACCATCATCATATTACCAAACATCACTTCAACATCATCATCACAAAGGATCACTTGAACATTAACCATCATCATCATTACCAAACATCACTTCAACCTCATCATTAGCGATCAATTGAACATTAACCATCATCATATTACCAAACATCACTTCAACATCATCAACAAGATTCTCTGCAACATCAACGAGGACAGAACATTGCCGAAGGTGATAGTGTGGTTTTATCATCGATAACGAGGAAACAGGGTGTCACGAGGTCTCCTGCTTGTCTCCGGGCTGCATCCAACTGGCCAACGGCTGTCAATTTGACCTGGCTCGTGCCAACAGGTCAGTGACCTCGGGTCAGGGGTCAACAACCTCTGCTAGGGCTAGGTCATTAGTGTCAAATCAGTACATACGCGTGCTTGAATTCATCCAGTAATTGTCTTGGTGTATATGGGCGTTTGTTTTTGCATGGACATAAAACGATGTCCATGTATGCACATGTTTATTTACAAGACAACAGGCGGAAATAGTGAAAATTATTTGCCACAAAATTGTTGACCAAATTTAGCGTTAACCAAGTTGTTATTATATTTTGTAATATTATTACTCTTCTCTCTGTCTATCTGAGTATTTGTTGATGATCAAGATGCATGGAGATTGCAATTGCATGTAATTTATAACATGCATACTGTCTTCCCATTTGACCACTTGCTCATCTTAATTTAATAATTAAAACAATAATAATGAAATAAAGTATTTTTCCAGGAGTTCACGAATAAATAAATTATTATAATATTTATAATAATACTCAGATGCAATATTTCAATATTACACTGTTACAAGATGTACGTTTTTATGTTTTTTGGCGTTTTCTTGTTGTTGACAGCTTGTATTATTATTATTATTATTATTATTATTATTATTATTATTATGGACTGTCGGTGTTTGTCGACACCAAAATGCAAGTGGTCTTATCATATTGTCACGAGCAGGCTAGAGGAAACTAGAGGAAACTTTCAAGACGAGTACAGCATTAAACACCATCTACATACCTTTCCTAGATTTAATGTTTTATTTTGGCTATTTTACTCTATATTTATATTATACGGCTTTATTTTTACCATGTTAACCTAATCAGTCAATAGCAGTGGTTCTCAACCTTATTGTAGATGCTGAACCCCACAAGTTTCATACATGTATTCATCGTTCTCTTCGCGTTTGAAGTATTAAAATAAGAAAAATCACAAATCACCTACGATCAAGACAGTCACACAAGTAGGCTACTACTGAGTGGACCGAGTTGCTTGCAGCACAGATATCAAGACCAAGCGATGTGGCGTGTGATTAGAACTGCAGCCAATGATGACCAAGCAGAGCTTGACGTCACCAATCATACGCGAGTGGTTGAACCAAGCCGCCGAACCCCTCAACCCTTGAGGTTTGATCGAACCCAATTTGACAATCATTGTACTGTATTGGGTGAATTTGCAATGTATGTGTGTGTTTGTGTTTGTGTGTGTGTGTTTGTGTTTGTGTTTGTGCGTGTGTGTGTGCTTGTGTTTGTGTTTGTGTATGTGTTTGTGTGTGTGTGTTCTTGTGTGTGTATGTGTGTTTTGTGTGTGTGTGTGTTCGTGTGTGTATATGTGTGTTTTGTGTGTGTGTGCTTGTGTGTGTGTGTATGTTTGTGTGTTTGTGTGTGTGCATGTGTGTTTGTGTATGTGTGTGCTTGTGCTTGTGTGTGTGTTTGTTTGTGTCTGTTTGTGTGTGTGTGTGTGTGTGTCTGTTTGTGTGTTTGTGTATGAGTGTTTGTGTGCATGTGTGTTTGTGTCTGTGTGTGCTTGTATGTGTCTGTGTGTGCTTGTATGTGTATGTGTGTGTGTGTTTGTGTGATCTAGAAGACACTGGTAGCACATGGCTTCCAGATTGACCGGAAATTCTCCAGCAAGTGATGATTGCAATGATGATTGCAATGATGATGGAAGACGGTGATGATACATCGCAACAGGATGATGCAATGGTGTTCAAGATGAAATCAACAATTATTCAGCCGATGAATAACAACTAAAACACACAAATTTGTCGACTTTTTCTATCGAATTTGTTTATATATAAATCATGGATATTTTATTTTCTGGTAAATCAAAACCATTTATGTTATAATGTGTATTATAATATTTTTATAACTTCAATTTCACACACACACAATTTTATAATGATAATTACTACTGAAAAAATTATTCAAAATCGGGATATAATGGTTTGTGTGCTTTTAAAAAAAATAGTTTTATTCTAATGACTGTTGTTTTGTATTTGTTGAAACATTTCTGACAGTTATTCGTTCAGCTATGTGTCAGAACAGATTGCGACAAAATTTGATTTACGCTTGCACACACCGAATATTTCGAATGTTTTGCTAGGTTTAACCAATCAATAAAATTGTGCAAACAGCAAATGTGTATGTTTGTGTGTGTGTGAGTGTGTGTGTATTTTTTTCTGACTTTTTCAAGTTTTGAGCGTTCAAGATAATTTTATATTTCTCTCTTGCTTTCTGATTTTTATGCAAAAAAGGATTGAATTGTTTTGTCGTATTTTCCAACTTGGCGATATTTTTCAACGACCAAACGTGTTTAATTAACCAAAATATTCATAGACTCATTTGTATGTGCGTGTGTGTGTGTGTGTAAGTATGTGTGAGTGTGTTTTCTAGGTGTAAACGAACATGCTGGCATGAAAAAATGGCCTCGTCACAGATGTGAGGAAAAGTCACAAGTTTGACATATTTTGCTTGCTAGATTTGATTGCACGATTTATTTTGACACCTGCCATAAATTCTCTCAAAAATTGCAACGACACACTCATACACACACACACACACACACACACACACACACACACACACACACACACACACACACATACATATATATATATAATGATGGTATAAAAGACTTGTTTACTTTTATTGAGCTTCTTAACTATTTGACGGCGTTCCAGTATAGTAGTTCCATTTCTGGCCAAGAGATGGCAGCACATATAGCGATAGCCCTGGCCACCGCTTGGATTTTGGCAATGTCCAAAACGCATGCTGTTTTAATGCCCGCCTCAGGTGAGTGAAATTTTGCTTGAAAAATACTCTCGAACTTCGTAATAAATAAACGTGATATATTCAGTATAGTACTTGCCATTTCGGCAAACATTCATGGATTAAAGAATGTGGCAATATAATTTGTATTATGAATGATTAATTAATTCTATATACGAATTTATTTTGATATCAATATTTGTAATTTAGAATATATGAATAAATTATTGGAACAGCAAATATCTGGTTTTAGAGACATTTTGACTTGAGGACTTTCCTTTGTTTACTTAAGTTTATTTATTTATTGGCCACAACACATGACACAATACAAAACAAGAAAATAATCACAATGAACCAAAAAGTAGGTCGCGCTGATTCTGTTTGATTAACTTGTTTTTATAATATAGCTATATAAACCTCATGAATTGTCAGATGAAACATTTAAGTATAACGCAGAATTTTTAACACATCATTTTATTACATCAGTAATATTTGTGAGCACAATACACACAATAGTGGACTCAACAAACACACACAATAATACATAATATTAGACTCAACAAACACACACAATAATACACAATATTGAACTCAACAAACACACACAATAATACACAATATTGAACTCAACAAACACACAATAATACACAATAGTGGACTCAACAAACACACACAATAATACACAATAGTAGACTCAACAAACACACAATAATACACAATAGTGAACTCAACAAACACACACAATAATACACAATAGTGGACTCAACAAACACACACAATTATACATAATAGTGGACTCAACAAACACACAATAATACACAATAGTAGACTCAACAAACACACACAATAATACACAATAGTGGACTCAACAAACACACACAATAATACACAATAGTAGACCCAACAAACACACACAATAATACACAATAGTGGACTCAACAAACACACACAATAATACACAATAGTGGACTCAACAAACACACAATAATACACAATAGTGGACTCAAAAACACACTCAATATTTCACACAAAAAGCTTATGTGATGTTTCGTGTTGTGTTTTCTATCGTAACCGAAAATGGAGTTTAATAGTTTAATTTTGTTTAATTTGGCAAATTAAGTAGATTATGGACAATGAGCTATATGGTGTTAATCACACACTATGATAATGAGAAGATCACAGATCACAGAGGAGATCACAGATCACAGATCACAGTATAAACAAAGATATAATAAATCCGTGATTTATTTTGCCCCTTAATATCCTCGATCAATCCTTGTAATATTCTTGATTTATCCTTGAATTAAAATTAGCTATATGCAATGTGGAAATATATATGCTAAACATTATTTACTGATTTATTATTATATATTAAATAATATATATTATACTTTAAATAATATTTACTGCGTTCGAGGTAGAAATATTTCTTAAAGCTCTTGTGTCAGATTCTGTTTAGGCTGGAATGTTGATTTTTCTGTTTCTGTTTGTGTGTGTGTGATTGTATGTGTGTGCTTGTGTGTGTGTGCTTGTGTGTGTGCTTGTTTGTGTGTTTGTGTGTGTGTGTCTATTTGTTTGTGTGTGTTTGTGTGTGTGTGTGTCTATTTGTTTGTGTGTGTTTGTGTGTGTGTGTGTTTGTGTGTTTGTGCGTGTTTGTGTGTGTGTATTTGTGTGTTTGTGTGTGTGTGTGTGTGTTTGTGTATTTTTTGTGGTTACCTAGGCTCTTATCAGGTGAAGTTTCACATAATGGACCCCAGCATCACTCGCTACGCCCTGTTCTACCAGGCGCATGGTTCTTCCGGACATCCTCAATATCATCACACCTACTTCGGATCCAACCTGAAGCAAGGCCAGGAAGTGGTTGAAACTGTGGACCATCTACAGGCCGGGATAAACTATCATTTCTACGTAGCGGGAGTTTCTCAACAAGCCAACACTCAAGGTGAGACAAACCTTGTCTTTTCATCCACTGAATTTAGGCTTTTTTGTGAAGTCAATGAATGAAATGTTTTCGCGATCTCATGTATAATTATATATAGATTTTTCGTTGATGTTTTTATACAGAGGTAAATTTTAAGCATATTCTGCTACTTTTATAAATAGTTCATCGATAAATATTATGTTGAAATATATGTACTAATATTGTCTGAATACAAGGATATGTATTTACCAAACAATATGTTCCATTGACCGTTAAAATAAAAACAAAATTGAAAAATTTATATTCTTTGCAAATATTGGGGAAAATAATCAAACATGAAATTTCCTCATAATTAAAATAAGTCTAGATTGCAAATGTATTTGTCTTTAACAAAAGTATTCATCAATAATACTTACATTACAAAATTATATTCTTAATTTCTTACAAAATGTATTCAAGCAAAATATAATACTAGCCTAATATGATTTTACATAAAGAAAGCTAGATTAGCCTAGCCTAACCTAAGCTTAGCTAACCCTATTTTAAAGAGGATGAAAATGAAAAGAAACAACATTTTAATACAAAATTAAATTGCAAATGGGTAAATAGAGAGCAGAAGTATGATAAATTATGCGTGTAATGTAATGTAATGTAATACCGTATATTGCACTCCATGAATGGAGTTTCAGTACAATTTCATTCACAGACACACAGACACACACACACACACACACACACACACACACACACATACACACACACACACACACACACCCACATGTTTCTAAACAATCAATTGACACGCGATACAACAGAACAACAATCTTCATAAACGAACAACTCTGAAAAGATAAGAGGTATAACGCGCAATTAATAATATAGTATTTATTTATTATACAAGCCGGTACGTGTGCAAGTATAATACGTATGTGTGTGTGTGTGTGTTACAGCTGTGAGTCAAGATGGCAAGTATGTGGCCAAATACACTATCATGCATAGTGCGGTGACATTATACGCCCTGCTGGACTTAACTGGTGCTAGTGAGTTCACAATGAGAGGCCTGGTGCCTGTGGATGTCTACAACACCAAGCCTGGACACATTGTCACTGTGAATGCGGCTGGAATTAGCAAAGACTCAAAACTGTTCATGGTGCCTATCAAGGCAGCTCCCACAGTATCAAGTGAGTCACCACCCTTACTAGTGAGTCACTATCCTTACTAGTGAGTCACCACCATTACTAGTGAGTCACTATCCTTACTAGTGAGTCACCACCATTACTAGTGAGTCACTATCCTTACTAGTGAGTCACCACCATTACTAGTGAGTCACTATCCTTACTAGTGAGTCACCACCATTACTAGTGAGTCACTATCCTTACTAGTGAGTTACTATCCTTACTAGTGAGTCACTATCCTTACTAGTGAGTCACCACCCTTACTAGTGAGTCACTATCCTTACTAGTGAGTCACCACCCTTACTAGTGAGTCACTATCCTTACTAGTGAGTCACCACCATTACTAGTGAGTCACTATCCTTACTAGTGAGTTACTATCCTTACTAGTGAGTCACTATCCTTACTAGTGAGTCACCACCCTTACTAGTGAGTCACTATCCTTACTAGTGAGTTACCACCCTTACTAGTGAGTCACACATTTACCAGTGAATTACCACATTTACCAGTAAGTTACCACACTTATCAATGAGTTACCACATTTACTAGTGAGTTACCACATTTACCAGTGAATTACCACATTTACCAGTGAGTTACCACATTTACCATTGAATTATTAACTGGGCAGTCGTTTATTTTAGCACGAGACTTGGAACTTTTCAACTTGGAGTTTGGATAAATATCTGAGCATTCTGCTGCAACTAGGAAAATTTCTGTCTGTTTATTGTTTGGCTATATTTAGCCGATTCTATAGAAAACATAACTCAAAATATATAATATATATTGAGCAGCAAAGAGAAATACTAATGCAAAAAATAAATATAATATAGAAGCTGTAACATTAATCGATATTAGACGAGATGTTAAATTGATCAAATTTAAAATTAATTGAAAATATGTAAACACTACAGCATATTGTAACATGGGAAATATATTTATAATATACTTTAACTATCTAAATTTGAACGATTATAACTGTTCAACTATTTGTTTATTTAATGTTTAAATGCATATACTGATTATCTTGTATTTTTGTGAATTATATCTAATTGTTTATCTGATTTTTAATATCTTTATCTCCCTTCTTTCTCTACGTGTTTTGTACGCTTCCGGTACATGGGGCCACCGCAGAATTGTGATAGTGCATGCACTCTTCCCATGCTACTGAAACTAACTCTAATTAATAAAAATAATAAAAATAATAATAATGATAATTATATTTAATTCATTATACATAGAAGTACTTACTGGAAATATATACTGAGATGGTTGATGTGTGTCTGTGTGTGTTTTTGTGTGTTTGTGTGTTCATTTGTGTGTTTGTGTGTTCATTTGTGTGTTTGTGTGTGCTTACATGTGTGTGTGTGTGTGTGTTTGTGTGTTATGCTGTACAGAACATGTGACATTCACAATCTACGATCCTCAAGTGAGCTACTACCTGGTGTTCTTTGAGGAGGCAGGCAGTTGGCCACAATATTCTCAACTGGTGAGCGCAGGAAGCAGTCCTCAAAGAGGTCAACAATTGAAAGCCTCCGTTCATAATCTACTGGAGAAAATTTCACACAAGTTTATTGTGGCTCCGCTGCCATCTTCACCCAATGTGCAAGGTATATTTCACCTTTCATTACACACACACACAGACACACACACACACACACACACACACACACACACACACACACACACACACACACACACACACACACACACACACACACAGACAAACACACACACAAACGGGAAATATAAATGGAGGAATATCTCGTGAACAAACGCGCAGCAAATAGTTTAGTATGTCAGTTTTGTTTAGTTTTGGTGAAAATTTTTCTTGTGTTACTGACATAAATAAAGCAATTGGTGAAAATTTACCAACTAAATTACACACTGAATATATTTTGATAAGTGTGTGGATGCATAATTTACATTGTCTTGTCAATATTTTTTATTATTATTGTAAATTATTTCGTTTCTTCAATATTAAATTTTTTCATTGAAATTTTGAGGTTGTCTTTGCTAGAAAAAAACGTGTTATTTTCAGCGTAAATCTTCATTGATTTATTAATAAATAATTATGTATTATGCTTTTAAATTTCTATTTTATTATTGCAAAAACATGTGCTATTTTGCAGCACAAGCCTCCAGTGATGGTCGGATTCGTATCAGCTTTGACGTGGTCGATATTTACATCACCGTCTATGCTCTGTTTGCGCAGACTTCTTCACAGTTTCAGCTGGTAACACTGGTAAGTGGTAACCAAGTGGTAATATGTCAATCCGGACTATGCTGTAACAATATAATAGGGGTAAAAATTATCACAACAAAAATAATAATATTATATTTTAATATAAATCGTGAAAATATTATGAAAAAGATATTGTTAATTGTAATAATAATACTATTATTATTATTATTATTATTACTACTACTACTAATAATAATAAAATGTATAAGTTATAATATATATTATAATAAAATTATATTTTCCCTCAGCGGAGGTTGTCTTACAAATTTTGACGTAATGTGATGTAACGTGAGCTCTGTGTATGTGTGCTTGTGTGTATGTGTGTGTGTATGTGTGTGTGTGTGTGTTTGACCAGGTGAGTGTGGGCCACGTGAACGCCCCGGGCAGGTTGACCCACGAGGTCAGTGGAGTGGCAGCAGACAGCAAGTTTTTCATGGTACCTGTGCATCGACGACCTGCAGGTGAAAATGTCAACAA
Source organism: Sacculina carcini (assembly GCA_916048095.2). Taxonomy (NCBI): domain Eukaryota; kingdom Metazoa; phylum Arthropoda; class Thecostraca; family Sacculinidae; genus Sacculina; species Sacculina carcini. The sequence continues at coordinate 5,478,207 of OU696595.1, forward strand.
AACCATGTATAATTACAAGATTACAATGTAAAATTACAAGATTACAATGTATAATTACAAGATATCAATGTATAATTACAAGATAACAATGTATAATTATAAGATAACAATGTATAATTACAATATTACAATGTATAATTACAATATTACAATGTATAATTACAAGATTACAATGTATAATTATAAGATAACAATGTATAATTACAAGATTACAATGTATAATTACAAGATAACAATGTATAATTACAAGATAACAATGTATAATTACAAGATTACAATGTATAATTACAAGATAACAATGTATAAAGTAACAAGATGTAACTTGAAGAATTTAACTGGATTTTACTGGTATTTTTCACGGCGATTTTGGCTGTTTCCCACTTGGCTATGGTGTTACCATTTGCTGCAATTGATGGTATCATGATCGTTGCTGGGGTGTATTACAGACGGTAATTCCTTGAACCTGGTACAGTACCAAGTGGAGATGGCCGGTTCGTCTGAGGTGCGTTTTGTTTGGAGTTTGTCCCACGTCTCGTCCACCACCAGGTTCTATATCTACTTCATCAACGACCAGGGAGCACTGGAGAAAAAGGCAGAGGTGAGACACATCCACACATCCTGCACATCCACACATCATGCACATCCACACATCCACACATCATGCACATCCACAAATCATGCAAATCCACACAAATTAGTACATCCACACATCCTAAACATCCTACACATCCTACACATCCACACATCCTACACATCCACACATCATGCACATTCACACACATCATGCACATCCACACATCATGCACATCCACACATCCTGCACATCCACATATCCTGCAAATCCACACAAATTAGCACATCCACACACATCATGCACATCCACACAAATTAGCATATCCACACAAATTAGCACATCCACACAAATTATCACATCCACGCAAATTAGCACATCCACACATCATGTACATCCACACACATCATGCACATCCACACAAATTAGCACATCCACACACATCCATATATTCATAATACTAACATATTCACCCACACTATATAGCAGCATCAACAATAATATACATATTTACACATTCACACATCCGAAAATTCTACACATTCACACAATCAAAACTTCTACACATTCACACATCCAAAACTTCTCCACATTCACACAATCAAAACTTCTACACATTCACACAATCAAAACTTCTACACATTCACACAATCAAAACTTCTACACATTCACACAATCAAAACTTCTACACATTCACACAATCAAAACTTCTACACATTCACACAATCAAAACTTCTACACATTCACACAATCAAAACTTCTACACATTCACACAATCAAAACTTCTACACATTCACACATCCAAAACTTCTACACATTCACACAATCAAAACTTCTACACATTCACACAATCAAAACTTCTACACATTCACACAATCAAAACTTCTACACATTCACACAATCAAAACTTCTACACATTCACACAATCAAAACTTCTACACATTCACACAATCAAAACTTCTACACATTCACACAATCAAAACTTCTACACATTCACACAATCAAAACTTCTACACATTCACACAATCAAAACTTCTACACATTCACACAATCAAAACTTCTACACATTCACACATCCAAAACTTCTACACATTCACACAATCAAAACTTCTACACATTCACACAATCAAAACTTCTACACATTCACACAATCAAAACTTCTACACATTCACACAATCAAAACTTCTACACATTCACACAATCAAAACTTCTACACATTCACACAATCAAAACTTCTACACATTCACACAATCAAAACTTCTACACATTCACACAATCAAAACTTCTACACATTCACACAATCAAAACTTCTACACATTCACACATATGTAAATATTGATTGCACACCAATATGTGCTGTTATTAATCCCATTGCTTTATTTAGTATCACTGAATTTTGGTATATTTAGTATGCTTCAATTTCCTAATAGTATTAGTCTGTCTGTCTGTCTGTCTGTCTGTCTGTTTGTTGATGATCATGGTGCATTTCACCACTTGTTCATTCATCTTAATAATAATGAGAATATTAATTATTGTAAAATAATAAATTGGTTAACATTTAGTATTCAATTTATAATTTAATAATAGGCTGGTTAATATAACTTGTCAGATGGAAATATATTATCCTCATATGCAACTGCATTAATTATTTACTTGAATTTTTATCATATTTATATTTTTCTTATAATTTAATATATTTTTTTGTGGTAATCATTGTGCGTTCAGGTGGGAGGTGTGGATGGACAATTGTCCTATCACGTGCAATTACCAGCCGTTTCCGGTCTTTCCCTGGACGATTACCACAGTCGCTTCTTCATTACCACAGCCGTACAAGACAGCGAATCTGGTAATTACCACCCAAAACACACATACACACACACACACGCACACTTAAGTGCAATGTATCGCGTTGTTTTATATGTAGCCACGATATGATTTTCGTTGTTTGCTGCATGATTTGTCCATTGAAGTATATAAATATCGCACACACAAATGAGCACATTCACATGATTATACAACTGAATGCACTTTACACTATCCGTTCGTCCAAGAGCCACGGCTCGACGAATCGTTGCCTTATTAATCTGTGTCTGCTGTATAACTTGTTTTCTTGTCTATGTGTGGCAATACATCAAATTGACACAATATAGAGACAATGTCTCAACATACTTTCTTTATATATTGTTGTTAGGCTATTAATTATTTGCTTGTGGAAAATACAACGCACACAGACACACACACACACGCACGCAACAATGGTGTATTATAATGGTTAAGATTATCGCATCAGCTAAAAAATAGAGGAAGTTATACAATATTTGATCACATTTTTGCTCATATGTTTGTTTATTCATGTTTGTGATTTTAGCGGAAATAATATGTGATCTTGTGAACTGTTCTGTTAGGAATTTATTGCCCGAAAAAATGATATTTTATTTTGTAGAATGATCAATGTTTTTGCTTCATACCAAATAAAAAAATGTACTTTATGTACTTTACCAAATAAAATATATGTTGTACAATTGCATAATTAATAAAAATATAATATCCATACTATCCAGTTTTTACTGTTGTATATCACATAAAATAACCCGCGTTGGATTTTATCACTAAAAATTACTGTAATATTGGTAATATTATCATAATTATTTTTATTATAATAAAACTATTATATTATTTTATATTTTATTAAAATATTAATATGAACAATAACATTTATATTATAATATATTATATAATATAATATACTACTGTAAATATTAATATTACTATTAGTATTATTTTTCACGCCACTTAATATCTAGGCCTGTGGTTCTTAACCTGTGGGGAATTCCCCTGTCTTTTGGGGAATGGAAGAGTTGTCAAGTGGGAAACTAAAGGTCGGACAGAACAGGACAACTATGTGTGTGTTTTTATCAATTAAAATTAGTTTATTTTTGTTTCTAATGACCTCAAATGACATTTACATTATGATGTAACAACTGAATTTATTGAATTCATCAGCGCTGTTGTGTGGAAAATGAAGAGATGGCTCACATTAAGAAGTGGGGAATTAGTGAGAGAAAGGTTAAGAAGCACTGATATCGATGTTTTATGGATGTGAACTCAACAATGGATGCTACATTTGACCTCTATCGCAGGCTCACACCCGGTGGTGTATTCTGTGACTGCTGTGGGTCAGTCCTCGCAAGAGTTCCGCCTGCGGTGGATGATCGGCTCTCTTAGCGGAGTAACCCGGTTCTATGTGTACTTTTTGAGCCACGCGGGCGCTACACCACAATTGCTCAAAACGGTGTCAGCGGTGAGCGGTCAGAATTTGTACCAAGTGGATCTCAGCGGATCTCAGCTAAATTCTCATGGAGTTTTTGTCGTCTCAGACTCTCCTCTTCATGGTGCGATTACACACACACACACACACACACACACACACAAACACATAAACACACACACACACACACACACACACACATTCACACATACATATGGACATACATATCCACAATGTGAATTTTAGCTTACTTTATTTTAACGCTTTATGATTTATGTGTTTGTTTAACGGCACCAACAAAATAACTATTTATTTAGTTTATTTATTTATTTATTTGTTTGATTATCATGAGATATTAATCAGGATTTATTTCCCAAAATTTGCGGGCCAAATTGACAGTATATATGTGTTTACTCCTAATATGAAAATTTCCCATTTTTTGGACTGAACCGTGATATAATTATAGCTGCAGTTATGCAAAACCCGATCAGTATGTACTAATTTAGAGTCTATTTCTATATTACGTTATAATTAAGATATATAAATGTTGTAATTTTTACGTTTAATGTATTATTTTATAATGTTATTACTCTTCTGTCTGTCTGTCTGTCTGTCTGTCTGTCTGTCTGTCTGTCTGTCTGTGTATTTGTTGATGATCAAGATGCATGGAGATTGCAGTTGCATGTAATTTATATCGTTCAATGCTCTTTTCATTTCATCTTAATCCATCATCTCGATAATAATAATAATAATATTATATAATAATAATAATAACGATAATATGTTGTATTTGCACTAATATGTGTTTGTTCAGGCGATTCGTCTAGTAAGTTGTTATCGACCACGGTAGAGTCTGGTGCGGAAGGTGGCACCATTCTCAAATGGACATTCCCTCCTAGCTCAGGAGTTCACATTTTCTACGTCTACATGGTGACGTCAGATGGACAGCTGAAGAAAATCTCAGAGGTTCCTTACTCGTCGAGCCAGAGCAACTATGAACTCAGCCTGCCCCAATCAAGCAGTGGGGCCAAATATTTCGTGTCGCTCGCACCAAAAGAACTGGGTGAACCAAGCCTCTCAATCATGCTATTATTATTATTATAATTATTAATTACACGCAAATCTAGTGGTATAGAAATAGTTCAAGTACTTTATTGCGTCTATCATATTGCGTGTTGTATTGTAATATTTATTCATTGTAATATTGTATTGTATATTGTTGGTTGTTTCTTATTGAATCATATTTATTGTTCTTGATTGATATTTATTAATTACTTATTAATATATATTTTTATGTACTCTTATTTATTGTTGGTTGTCATTTATTGAATCACATATTTATTGTTGATTGTTATTATTTATTGAGGAACGTGGGCGGAGTGACATTATGCACTATTATCGGATGATGACTTATTGTAAATTATTATTTACCTATTATTATCTTCTCCAACTGTCTTTATAGAATTTTTTTTCTTTTCGAACTCTCTTTCTCTCTGAATCTTTTGGGCGCTTCCAGTACACCTTAGGCTGGTAATAGTGCTTGCACTCTTCCCATGCTACTGGATTTGCCTGTAATTAATAATAATAATAATAATAATAATGTGTTTTGTGTTGTAATATTACGTGTTGTAATATTACGTGTTGTAATATTACGTGTTGTAATATTACGTGTTGTAATATTACGTGTTGTAATATTACGTGTTGTAATATTACGTGTTGTATTGTAATATTGTCATTTGTCATTGAATAGGTCTAATTTCTCATATGGCAAATGTTTGGTTGATATTCCAGATACGAAACCCATAATTGTACACTCACAAGCTGCCAGTGGTTCGATCACTATTCGCTGGCTTGTACCTGCCCAATCTCAATTTGACAATTTCAACATCTACTTGGTCAATCCTGAAAATCCTGATGAGTCGACGCTGGTGAAAACAGTTGCCGCACAGAGTGGACAGACCGTATACGAAACCACCGTCCCGCTGCCCAGCACTAACACTCAGTACTCGGTCGTCATATCCACTGAGTCCATCACTCGTGAGTACTCGTGCATTGCACAAATTCTCAGCTATAAAAAAACAACAACATGTATTTAATATAGCGCACTTTCGAGGACAAAGGCGCGAGCAGGAGCTGAGTAATAAAGTGTAGACACAGAGCGGTATGGGGACAAAAATATGGAGCACAAATCGACAGAAAGTACATGGGTGCTTGCAAAATTGAACACATACATACACACATACACACAAACACATACACACAAACACATGCACAAGAACACATACACACGCACATATATACACATACACATGCATACACATATACATATATGAATAATGTAATGTAATAGAGCATATGATGAAAAGAGAGAAAATATATAATGGGAATATAGAATAAAAAAGCATAGGATATAAAATAATAAAAATATATGCTAGATGGCCGTTGGCTAGCGAGTAGCTCTTCCGCCCTTGGACAGGTTATGTTTTTAGTCCTGCTGGGTGTCTAGCCATCCTCCTCACTGGTGGGAACCAGAGGGGGAGCCGGTTTAGTCGCCGACCACTCGACTATGAGACTGGTTGTACTGGGCTACACAGTACCAGTAGCAGGAATTCTCCTGACCAGACAACGAGTACAATAAGTCCCATACTTACAAACATTCTACTTACAAACATTCTACTTACAAACATTTTGTACATATGTGAACAGGATTGAAAAAAAGGTCCAAAAATTGTTTCAAAGATGCTAGCAAGCTTAGAATATCCCGGGTGCGAATATAGTTCACGAGTTTGCCGCGCGGTGGCGCTGCTGTTCTCGTCATTTGTGCGCCACAAACACGAAACTGCACCCGTTTACTGTGTGCTTGTGTACCAGTAATTATTGTGCTTTACCTGTGTGCATCATTTCATTATAATGTCGGGTGTGAAGCGAAAGATAAACGGTGAAGCCAGTGAAAGCGCCAAGAAACGTCAGGCTATAAAATTACAGGTTAAAATGGACATACAAATAAACTGACAAACAACATCTCGGTGCCCGTTATGTTCGTAAATTGGGCACTGTACTTGAATAAAACGATTCAGTCATGATGTACTATTTAAATGATGAAAAATTGCGAGCTATGAGCTTTGAGCGCCATTTACTTGTGAGCCCCATTATGCATAAATGAAAATATCGCTCAGAAACATAGACATTACGTAAAATACTAATCGCATTCCATTTCAGCTCGACCGAGTGTAAATTAATCAATCAATTGATAATCAATTAATCGATAATCAATCAATCGATAATAAATCAATCTATAAGCAATCAATCGATAATAAATCAATCGATAATTATCGATTGATTGATTACACTGATTACATTGATTAATTATAATTAATCAATCAGCGATTAATTATAATAAATGTAATTGAGCGGAAATTTAGTCATTAACTTATTGGATCGTTTTTGAAGTTTATTCATTGGTATGAATATTCTTGTGTTCATCAAAAGAGATACAATTATATAGGATATTAGGATACTTCTACAGTGTTTTATTCTAATTTAGTGTGAATAGTTGTTGCAATTAGGAGTGATAAGCTCCAATGATTGGATGGTTGAATAATTGGGTTATCTTAATGAATGATGAGTCGTGAATTATTGACACAATTGTTGGCTGATTTAACGATTGAACAATCATAATTTTGCTTTTTTCATTTTGCCTTTTTCATTGTATAATTGTAATCAAATTTGATGTGAAATTTCCAACTCAGAAGATGTCTGTTTCCCAACTAGTTCAGTATAATCGTGGCTATAAAGCATATGAACGATTTTGCTATCAGAAAAATGCGCACTGGCAAATTACTAAATAACTATAAATATTTATTTCATTTACAGCTACAACAACAACCACGACAACAACAACAACAACAACAACAACAACAACAACCACAACAACAACAACAACAACCACAACAACAACCACAACAACAACAACCACAACAACAACAACCACAACAACAACCACCACCACAACAACCACAACAACAACAACAACAACAACAACAACAACAACAACAACAACAACCACCACCACAACAACCACAACCACAACAACCACAACCACAACAACCACAACAACAACCACCACAACAACAACAACCACAACCACAACAACCACAACCACAACAACAACAACAACCACAACAACAACAACCACAACAACAACAACCACAACCACAACAACAACAACCACAACAACAACCACCACCACAACAACCACCACAACAACAACAACAACAACCACAACCACAACAACCACAACAACAACCACCACCACAACAACAACAACCACCACCACAACAACCACAACAACAACAACAACAACAACAACCACAACAACCACAACAACAACAGCAACAACAACCACAACTACAGCTGGTACTTCATCTAGATCAACAGGAATATCAGGACTTCTACCAATGCCTTCAACAGCTTCAGCAAAACAAAAAGGTGAACGGACACAAAATCACATTTTTCTACATTTCAACACGATTTGTAATTTACACACCATGTTTCTAGCTTGTCATACATAAATTTTAATGCATTGAATTGATTGACATACAAACCGGGTATATCGTTCGTGTGCGAAATTAAGCAATTACGATCAATTACAATTAGAAATATACAAATTATATACGATCTTAAAGTAGATTTTCTCTACGACTCACATTTAATGCCACAAATATGTAACGTTCTTATGTGTGTGTGTGTGTTTGTGTGTGTGTGTGTGTGTGTGTGTTTAACGTTACGTGCAGAGTTTGTCGGGTCATTGACCCCTGTGTCAGTGAAGGTCAAGTCGTCAGGTCGGCCGACACTGACCTTCACTTCAGTGCCTGGGGCAAGACCGGGTCAGAAGTTGTATGTTTGTGCACTCACTCCCAGCGGCCAATTCAAACATGTACAGGTGTTCCGGTCTTCAAGCACACTGGGCTCTAGACCTCAAAGCCTGACATTGACCTCAAAAATGACCCCGGGATATCAGTACTTCATCAGCACATCCCGCGTACCATCCAGTCAGTAATTACTGCCATACATTTTAACAATAATATCGTAACTACAAAATTATGATATATATGAATTATTAGACATAACACCAGTAATGAAATATAATAAATATATTTTATGATAAGAATTCTTGATGGAGAACAACTCTTGTTTTTTAATCAAATACTTAACTTGACACACAAACAAACACACACATAGTTATTTCTAGAAGCTGATTTCGATTGAGATATGTTGATAGACAGATATGAGAGATAGACAAACTGATAGACAAATATATTGATGATAAGATAGCTAATTTACAGTGGATTTTATATTCAAGTGTTCATCGGATTATTATTTCTGTTGTTTTTCTCAGATATGGTTCAAGTTCCCATTATTCCTTCGTACATTCAAACATCATCTTCTTCGGCTTCTCCTCTGCTCAAGATCTCTGTTCCTGCCAAGATCCTCTCTTCAGCAGGCTCAGCTAGTCCTCGGTGGCTGGCGGTGTATTGCCTATCACCTTCCGGTTCCCGCACAGTACTATTCCGAGTTCCGTTGCTGTCTGGAATTTGCAATTACGCCTTCACTCTGTCCGCTAGCCAACTGAAACAAGGAGCGACTTTCGTCACCGTGTCTGAATCGGCTAAACAAGGTGAGATTCACTGATACATATCGTCACATATTGCCACAATTATATACTAACAAACGGACACTTGATTATGTGCTACCTGATTGTATGCAATCATACCTGATTGTGTGTGATTACACTTGATTGTGTGTGATTATAATTGATTATATGTCATTACACATGAATATGGTGTACCTGATTGTATGTTATTATACTTGCTTGTGTGTGATATACTTGATTGTGTGGGATTATACTTGATTGTGCGTGATTATACTTAAGTGTGTGTAATTATGCTTAATTGAGTGTGATTATACTTGATCGAATGTGCGAATTTACTAGATTATGTGTGATTATAATTGTTTAAGTGTAATTACACTTGATTATGTATGATTGTGTTTAATTGTGTGTGATTATACTTCATTATATGTAATTATGCTTGAGTATGCTTGATTATGTTCGCTTAAACTTGATTATATATGTTTACACTTAATTTTGCGTGAATATACTTCATTATTTGATTTACTATGATTATATTGGACTGTGTGTGATTACACTTGATTATGTCCCACCTGATTGTATTCAATCACACTTGCTTGTGTGTGATTATACTTGATTCTATGTGATTATAATTGTATACGTGTTATCATGCTTGATTATGTGGGATTGTATTTGAATGTGTGTGATTTCACGGATTATGTGCGATCATACTTGATTGTGCGTGATTACACTTGATTATTAATGAATAAGTGTGATTATGTGTATTTATGCTTACTGATATGTGATTGTACTTGATTGCATGTGATTAAGCTTGATTATGTGTGATTATACTTCAGTGTGTGTAGTTATGCTTAATTGAGTGTAATTATACTTGATTGTATGTGATTATGTTTGCTTGTATGTGTGATTATACTTGATTATGTGTGATTATAATTGCTCAAGTGTTATTATACTTGATTATGTATGGTTGTGTTTGATTGTGTGTGATTATACTTGATTATATGTGATTATACTTTGTTGTGTGTGATTGTGCTTTATTGTAAGTAATCCCATTTGATTTTGTTTGATTATGCTAGATTACGTTTGATTATGTGTGCTTAAGCTTGATTATATATGTTTACACTTAATTTTGCGTGAATATACATCATTATTTTATTTATTATGAGTATACTGAATTGTTTGTGATTATACTTAATCATACATGATTATATGTGATTATACTTCATTGTGTGTGATTATAATTGATTATGTGCGAGCATGCTTGATTGTGTGTGATTGCACTTGATTATGTATGCATATACTTGATTGTGTGTGATTATTTTTGATCACGAATGGTCATAGAAATTATACTCGATATAATTATGTGTGATTGTATTTTAATGTTTGTGATCACACTTGATTGTCCATGATTGTTTTTTCGTTGTGTGTGATTATATATGATTATGTGTTCTTATACATAATTGTGTGTGATCATAATTTGTTAGTGATCATACTTCAATATGTGGGTTATACATGATTGTGTATGATTATACTCGATTTTGTGATTATAGATAATCATGTGTGATTATACGTGTTTATGTGTGATAGTATTTGATTGTGTGTGATTACGTTTGATTATATGTTATTTACTTGATTTTGTGTGATTATACTTGATTTTATGTGCGTTTACTCTATTATGCGTGATTGTATTTGATTGTGTGTGATTACACTTGATTGTGTGTGATTGTGCTTGATCATATGTGATTATACTTGATCATGTGTGATACTACTGGATTTTGTGTAATCATGCGTAATGGTATGTGATTATACTTGATTGTGTAAGTATACTTGATTATGTGTGATTGTACTTGATTGTGTATGATTATACTTGATTATACGCGAATATAATTGATCCATTGATCGATTGTTTGTTCAATTTTGAATATAAAAACATTGAGAACATTGAAACATAATATATAAGAGTTATATTCACCTGTCTTGTTGTTATTTCAGTAATTAATATTCAAGTATATTCTTATTGATGTTACTTTGGTTTGCTTGCAGGTTCTTCCGTGGCACCTGTTTCATCGAGAAGTTTGGGTGAGTTTATACTCAATACTTCAACATTAAATACGTTAAATCAAACATAATTCATATGTGCTTTTGTATGTCTACGTTGTTATGTGTTTGTATGTATGTTACGTATATATGTTGTTATATGTGTTTGTATGCGCGTGTGTAGGAGTTGCTAGTTCTCCACGTGCTGATATCACCGATGCCCGGCTGGTTTCCGGCGGACGCAGATTGACCTTGAGCTTTGTGACCTCGGGCAGTGGTCCCGTGACCTGCTACAACATCTACCGTGTCAGTGCCTCGGGGCAAAAGACTCGGGTCAGCCAGGTCACCACCGTTGCGGGTCAGCGTGTGTACACTGTGACCTTGAAGAACATTGGTTCAGGCCCGTACTTCTACACGGTTGAACACCAAGGTGGGTGTTTTTCAAGTCTTTTATATGCGCTATTCTTTTCATCAACCCCATCCATTTGATATCTACAGATACTCAGCACTTTCTTCGAGAAGAAGGATTACATAGAGCAAAATATCATTTTTTTCAATAATATGAGCATTTATATTTATATTTATATGTATATTTGAGCGTTTAAAGAATTTTATAAATATATTGGCGGACGAAATAACACGGTAACATCTAATAATTGTTATATACTCATTGTGTATTATGTGTGTATGTACTTATTTTTGTTAATGTTGTCTTTGTATACAACAACAACAACAACAACCACAACAACAACAACAACAACAACAACAACAACAACAACAATAGCCGGTACTTCATCTAGATCAACAGGAATATCAGGACTTCTACCAATGCCTTCAACAGCTTCAGCCAAACAACGAGGTGACCGAACAAAAAAACTCACATTTTTCTACATTTCAACACAATTTGTAATTTACACACACAAGTTCCTAGCTTGTCATACATAAATTTTAATGCATTGAATTGATTGACATAAAAACCGGTTTTATCGTGCGTGTGCGAAATTAAGCAATTACGATCAATTACAATTATAAATATACAATTTATATATACGATCTTAAAGTTGATTTTCTCTATGACTCACATTTAATGCCACAAATATGTAACGTTCTTATGTGTGTGTGTGTGTTTAACGTTACGTGCAGAGTTTGTCGGGTCATTGACCCCTGTGTCAGTGAAGGTCAAGTCGTCAGGTCGGCCGACACTGACCTTCACCTCAGTGCCTGGGGCAAGACCGGGTCAGAAGTTGTATGTTTGTGCACTCACTCCCAGCGGCCAATTCAAACATGTACAGGTGTTCCGGTCTTCAAGCACACTGGCCTCTCGACCTCAAAGCGTGACATTGACCTCAAAAATGACCGCGGGATATCAGTACTTTATCAGCACATCCCGCGTACCATCCAGTCAGTAATTACTGCCATACATTTTAACAATAATATCGTAATTACAAAATTATGATAGAAATGAATTATTAGGCATAACAATATTAATAAATATTATAAATGTATTATATGATAAGAATTATTGATGGAGAACAGCTCTTGTTTGTTAATCAAATACTTAACTTGACACACAAACAAACACACACACAGTTATTTCTAGAAGCTGATTTCGATTGAGATATGTTGATAGACAGATATGAGAGATAGACAAACTGATAGACAAATATATTGATGATAATGTAGCGACTGCGCCGCGTTCGCGACTGCGCCGTGTGTTTGATTATTACATTGTTATTTTATCTGTGTACCATATAGTTTATTTCATCATATCTTCTTATGTGTGTCTCATGTTTAATTGTAAATATCATGCCACAAATCTTGGCATGCATATTGTGTGACACTGTCACTGTGCTCGATACCCCGTGTTTTCCTTCTTCTTGCTGGCGCGCTCGTAGCATACACATCGTGTCTTCTCGCTCTCGTGTGATATTAAACTTGCATCAATTCCTAGTGTTTTTCCACGCTAAACTGGTGAACCCGACGTGATTTTGTTTTAGTTTTGGTTTTTTGATTTCGTGAGTCATGCCCAACGACACCGCCGCTTTCCCGCACTTAACAGACGGCGAGCCAGTGAAACGCGAAGATGAAGGCGACAACGGCCGACCTGCCACATCATTCCGGCTGCCGCCTTTCTCGCCCGAGGAGCCAGAACTCTGGCTCACACAGGTGAGCTGCGCGTTTGCCGTTTCGGGAATCACTTCACCCGTCAGGCAGTTCCAGTTCTTAGTGGCCAATCTGCCGATGGATGTGGCCACAGAGCTGAAAGACGTCATCAGGGGGCCGCCGAATTTTCAACTTTTGTGCGAGAAGCTGACGACGCGCATGGCGCAGTCACGAGCGGCCCGGCTGGACGCCATGCTGCGGCACCAGCATCTGGGCGACCAGAATCCGTCGCAGCTGCTCCGCCGCATGCGAGGGGAGCTCGAAGGGGCCGGTAGCTCTTCTGTCGACACCGGGCTACTTCGAACCCTGTTTCTACAGCGGCTGCCCAACAACGTCAAGGCGGCAATCTCTTTGCTGCCGGACACGACGTCACTCAGCGAGCTGGCGGCCGCCGCCGACCGCTTCATGGACGCCACACGCGCCGACCAGCCGCTGGTGTCCGTAGCGGCGGTGCAGTCGACGCACGAAGCAGCCCGCGGTAGCGCCAGAGCGGATCCGGCTGTGCAGCAGCTGCTCGCCGCCGTTACAGAGCTGACCGCAGCTGTGCGTGAGATGACGACGGCACGCGCACGAGAGCCGGCACCAGGAGCGTATCGTCGACAGCGCAGCCGCTCCAGAACGCGCTCACCGCCACGCACCGACGAAGCCGACGCCGGTATGTGCTATTACCATCGTGCGTTCGGCCGCGACGCCATCAACTGCCGCGCGCCGTGCAGCTTCCGGCCGACTTTAAACTAGCCGCGCTGGGGCAAGTAGCGCCCGTCTCAGCGACACAACCACAGCCGCTGTTGTTCGTCACCGACCTGACCTCCGGCCAGAGTCTGTTGGTGGACACCGGCGCCCAGGTCAGTGTGTGGCCGCGCAGCAGATTGCAACAGTCAGCCGTGGAGAGCTCCGACAGCACACCGCGGCTGCGTGCGGCGGACGGTCGACCGATCACCGCTCACGGAACGTACCGCGCCACACTGCGTCTCGCCGGCATGTCGGCCGTCACGTACAAGTGGTGCTTCGTCGTCGCCGACACTCCGACGGCCATCCTGGGTGCCGACTTCCTCGCCAACTTCCGGCTCTCCATCGACATGGCGCAGCGGCAGCTCAGTGACGGCTCGTCTGTCGCATTTTCGACGCCACATCCGGCCATAGCGGCGGCGTGTGGTATCATGAGTGTGAACCCCATGAACTGGGAGCACGTACTGCAGGAGTTCCCGACGATCACCGCACAGCCCGACTTCAACCGGCCGCCGGTACACAACACGGTGCACCGCATCCCGACACAGGGACAGCCGGTGTACGGCCGCGTCCGTCGCCTCGCACCGGAAAAACTCGCGGCAGTGCGGCGAGAGTTTGACAGACTGCTATCGCTGGGCATCGTCCGACGCTCGTCCAGCGCATGGTCGAGCCCGCTTCACGTGGTTCCCAAGGCGGACGGTGGTCTGCGAGTGTGCGGCGACTACCGCGCACTCAAGGCCATCACCAAACCCGACCGGTACCCGGTGCCGTTTCTGCACGACAGCGTCGCCCAACTCGCCGGCTCCACCGTTTTTTCGCGGCTCGACATTGTGCGCGCATATCACCACATACCTGTCGCAGAAGAGGACGTGCCGAAGACCGCCGTGGTGACGCCGTTCGGCCTCTTTGAGTTTCGCAGGCTGTGCTTTGGCCTGCGGTCTGCCGCACAAACGTTCCAGCGTTTCCTGGACGAGGCACTTCGGGGCGTCGACGGCTGTTTTGCGTATGTAGACGACATACTCGTGGCCAGCAAGTCGGTGGACGAGCACGAGCGACATCTGCGCGCTGTTTTGCAGCGACTCAACGACATCGGAGTGCAGCTCAACGTCGGCAAATGTGTCGTGGGCGTGTCGGAGCTAGACTTCCTCGGACACCATCTGTCTCACGCCGGGGTGGCGCCCACGGCCAAGAAAGCGGCCGAGGTACAGAGCTTTCCCGAGCCGGCCACACAGGCGCAGCTACGCCGTTTCATCGGGATGGTAACGTTCTACCACCGGCTGATACCGCAGGCATCCCAACTGCTCGCCCCACTACACGCGCTAATCGACACGAGGACGAAGCGCTCACAGAAGCCGGTCACATGGACGCCGGACGCCCGAGATGCTTTCTCCCGGGCCAAACGAGCACTCACCGACATCGTGCAGCTGGCCTTCCCGGTCACCGGGGCCCCACTGAGCGTGCAGGTAGACGCGTCCGCCACAGGAGTCGGTGGTGTACTGCACCAGTACGTCGACGGAGTCTGGAGGCCACTGAGCTTCCACTCGCGACAACTGACACCGACCGAGAGGCGCTACAGCACGTTCGGCAGGGAGCTGTTGGCCGCGTACAGCGCCGTGCGCCACTTCCGCCACACGCTGGAGGGCCGAACTTTCACCCTTTTCACCGACCATAAGCCGCTCACGTCAGCCATCGGTTCGGGAGCCGACACGTACTCGCCACGGGAGGTGCGCCATCTGGACTACGTGTCACAATTCACGTCGGACATCAGACACGTTCCCGGCGAGCAAAACCCAGTGGCCGACGCCCTCTCGCGCACCGTCGGCATGCTGGTCGCTCCGACGCCGCCGTTCGACGATTTTTCAGCGCTGGCCGACGCGCAACAGGAGGACGCCGACACGCTACAGCTGGTGCAGGCCGCTGACGGGGATCACTCCCTGAAGCTGAGGCACGTGCCGCTCGACTGCGGGCGCCGTCTGTGGTGCGACTACTCGACCGGCCGGTGTCGTCCAGTGCTGCCGACGGCACTGCGGCGGCCGTTCTTCAACCTGCTCCACGACCTCGCACACCCGGGCGTAGCCGCCAGTCAGAAGATGGTAGCCGAGCGGTTCGTGTGGCGCGGACTAAAAAAAGATGTCCAGAGCTGGGTTCGAACATGCCTTCAGTGTCAGCGCGCCAAGACACACCGACACACGCGTGCAGCACCACATGCCTTCCGCCCTCCATCCAGCCGATTCGCCGACCTCCATATCGACTTGGTGGGTCCCCTGCCGACCTCAGACGGGTTCACGCATATGCTAACGATCATCGACCGCTACACGCGATGGATCGAAGCAATTCCGCTGGCTCGCACCACAGCCGAGGATGTCGCGAAGGCGTTGCTGCGACAGTGGATCGCACGTTTCGGGGTGCCCGACTCGATCGTGAGCGATCAAGGTCCGCAATTCGAGTCGCGGTTGTGGTCCTCATTGATGACGCTTCTGGGTGTCAAGAAGAAGCGCACCACAGCGTACCACCCTCAGGCGAACGGCCTCGTTGAGCGGGCCCACCGGCAGCTCAAGGCCAGTTTGCGCGCGACCTGCAACAACAACAACTGGACCGACCGTCTCCCGCTGGTGCTGCTCGGCATACGCTCGGCCGTCAAGACCGACATCGGGTGCTCCAGTGCGGAACTGGTTTACGGCGAGCCGCTTCGTTTGCCAGGTGAATTGGTGACACCTTCCGCTGCACCGGAATTGTCACCCATCACGTTTTGTGAGCGACTCAAAGCTGCCATGCATGAGCTTCGCCCGACGCCGCCACGCCAGACACAGCACCAGTCACACGTGCCGCACGCCCTTCGTTCGTGCACGCACGTCTTTGTTCGTGCCGACGGCCACTCAGGTCTGTCGCCGGTCTACCGCGGACCATTCAGTGTTGCCGAACGCGACGAGAAAACGCTGTCCATCCGAAGCGGCGCCCGTCAAACCCGCGTGAGCATTGACCGCTGTATTCCGGCTCACCTGGAACTTACGCCGGGTGAAGACGGGCAATCCCCACACATCAACCGACCACCGACACACTGTGAGAGTCCAGGGTCAGACGCGCCAAAGTCCATTCTACGGAGAACCCGTCCGACGGCGTCAACCGTAAAAACGGTGGTGTTCGTCAACGCCCCGGTGGTACACTGGATACCGTCACGCCCCGTCCACCAGCAACGGCGCGTCGCGTGTCGGGGACGAAATTTCTACCTCCCACTGCAGCTGAACGTCGCGACACCGTCACCGACATCCACCGACGCCATCGACCACTCGGCGCCTGCGACGCCGCAGAACGCCTCGGACTCTACAGCGCCGGCGCCACCGCTAGTCAGAGACACCGTCGTTCATTACACGCGTTCCGGCCGCGCAGTGCAACTGCCGGCCCGCTACAGATAGGGGGGAGGTGGTGTAGCGACTGCGCCGCGTTCGCGACTGCGCCGTGTGTTTGATTATTACATTGTTATTTTATCTGTGTACCATATAGTTTATTTCATCATATCTTCTTATGTGTGTCTCATGTTTAATTGTAAATATCATGCCACAAATCTTGGCATGCATATTGTGTGACACTGTCACTGTGCTCGATACCCCGTGTTTTCCTTCTTCTTGCTGGCGCGCTCGTAGCATACACATCGTGTCTTCTCGCTCTCGTGTGATATTAAACTTGCATCAATTCCTAGTGTTTTTCCACGCTAAAATAAGATAGGTAATTTACAGTGGATTTTATATTCAAGTGCTCATCGGATTATTATTTCTGTTGTTTTTCTCAGATATGGTTCAAGTTTCCATTATTCCTTCGTACATTCAAACATCATCTTCTTCGGCTTCTCCTCTGCTCAAGATCTCTGTTCCTGCCAAGATCCTCTCTTCAGCAGGCTCAGCTAGTCCTCGGTGGCTGGTGGTGTATTGCCTATCACCTTCCGGTTCCCGCACAGTACTATTCCGAGTTCCGTTGCTGTCTGGAATTTGCAATTACGCCTTCACTCTGTCCGCTAGCCAACTGAAACAAGGAGCGACTTTCGTCACCGTGTCTGAATCGGCTAAACAAGGTGAGATTCACTGATATATATCGTCACATATTGCCACAATTATATACTAACAAACGGACACTTGATTATGTGCTACCTGATTGTATGCAATCATACCTGATTGTGTGTGATTACACTTGATTATGTCCCACCTGATTGTATTCAATCACACTTGCGTGTGTGTGATTATAATTGATTGTGTGTGATTATAATTGTTTACGTGTTATCATGCTTGATTATGTGGGATTGTATTTGAATGTGTGTGATTTTACGGATTATGTGCGACCATACTTGATTGTGTGTGATTACACTTGATTATTAATCAATAAGTGTGATTATGTGTATTTATGCGTACTGATATGTGATTGTACTTGATTGCATGTGATTAACCTTGATTATGTGTGATTATACTTCAGTGTGTGTAGTTATGCTTAATTGAGTGTGATTATACTTGATTGTATGCGATTATATTTGATTGTATTAGATTATATTTGATTGTATGTGATTATATTTGATTGTATGTGATTATATTTGATTGTATGTGATTATATTTGATTGTATGTGATTATATTTGCTTGTATGTGTGATTATACTTGATTATGTATGGTTGTGCTTGATTGTGTGTGATTATACTTGATTTATTTGATTATACTTTGTTGTTTGTGATTGTACTTTATTGTAAGTAATTTCACTTGATTTTGTTTGATTATGCTTGGTTATGTGCGAGTATACTTCAGTGTATGTAGTTATGCTTAATTGAGTGTAATTATACTTGATTGTATGTGATTATACTTGCTTTTATGTGTGATTATACTTGATTATGTGTGACTATAATTACATAATTGTGATTATATTTGATTATATGTGATTATACTTTGTGTGTGTGATTGTGCTTCATATTAAGTAATTCCACTTGATTTTGTTTTATTATGCTTGATTATGTTTGATTATGCTTGATTATATATGTTTACACTTAATTTTGCGTGAATATAATTCATTATTTAATTTATTATGATTATTCTGGATTGTGTGTGATTATACTTAATCATACATGATTATAGATGATTATACTTCATTGTGTGTGATAATAAATGATTATGTGCGATCATGATTGATTGTGTGTGATTATTTTTGATTATCACGAATGGTCATAGAAATTATACTTGATATAATTATGTGTGATTGTATTTTAATGTTTGTGATCACACTTGATTGTACATGATTGTTTTTTCGATGTGTGTGATTATATATGATTATGTGTTCTTATACATAATTGTGTGTGATCATAATTTGTTAGTGATTATACCTCAATATGTGGGTTATACATGATTGTGTATGATTATACTTGATTTTGTGATTATAGATAATCATGTGTGATTATACGTGTTTATGTGTGATAGTATTTGATTGTGTGTGATTACGTTTGATTATATGTTATTTACTTGATTTTGTGTGATTATACTTGATTTTATGTGCGTTTACTCTATTATGCGCGATTTTATTTGATTGTGTGTGATTACACTTGATTGTGTGTGATTGTGCTTGATCATATGTGATTATACTTGATTACGTTCGATACTACTGGATCTTGTGTAATCATACGTAATGGTATGTGATTATACTTGATTGTGTAAGTATACTTGATAATGTGTGATTGTACTTGATTGTGTGTGATTATACTTGATTATACGAGATTATACTATATCCATTGATCGATTGTGTTTTCAATTTTGAATATAACAACATTGAGAACATTGAAACATAATATATATGAGTTATATTCACCTGTCTTGTTGTTATTTCAGTAATTCATATTCAAGTATATGCTTATTGATGTTATTTGGGTTTGCTTGCAGGTTCCTCCGTGGCACCTGTTTCATCGAGAAGCTTGGGTGAGTTTATACTCAATACTTCAACATTAAATACGTTAAATCAAACATACTTCATATGTGTTTTTGTATGTCTACGTTGTTATGTGTTTGTATGTATGTTACGTATATATGTTGTTATATGTGTTTGTATGCGCGTGTGTAGGAGTTGCTAGTTCTCCACGTGCTGATATCACCGATGCCCGGCTGGTTTCCGGCGGACGCAGCTTGACCTTGAGCTTTGTGACCTCGGGCAGTGGTCCCGTGACCTGCTACAACATCTACCGTGTCAGTGCCTCGGGGCAAAAGACTCGGGTCAGCCAGGTCACTACCGTTGCGGGTCAGCGTGTGTACACTGTGACCTTGAAGAACATTGGTTCAGGCCCGTACTTCTACACGGTTGAACACCAAGGTGGGTGTTTTTCAAGTCTTTTATATGCGCTATTCTTTTCATCAACCCCATCCCTTTGATATCTACGGATACTCAACACTTTCTTCGAGAAGAAGGATTACATAGAGCAAAATATCATTTTCTTCAATAATATGAGCATCTATATTTATATTTATATGTATATTTGAGCGTTTAAAGAATTTTATAAATATATTGGCTGACGAAATAACACGGTAACATCTAATAATTGTTATATATTCATTGTGTATTATGTGTGTATGTACTTATTTTTGTTAATATTGTCTTTGTATACAACAACAACCACAACAACAACAACAACAACCACAACAACAACAACAACAACAACAACTACAGCTGGTACTTCATCTAGATCAACAGGAATATCAGGACTTCTACCAATGCCTTCAACAGCTTCAGCAAAACAACGAGGTGAACGAACACAAAACTCACATTTTTCTACATTTCAACACAATTTGTAATTTACACACACATGTTTCTAGCTTGTCGTACATAAATTTTACTGCATTGAATTGATTGACATACAAACCGGGTATCTTGTGCGTGTGCGAAATTAAGCAATTACGATCAATTACAATTATAAATATTCAATATATATATACGATCTTAAAGTTGATTTTCTTTATGACTCACATTTAATGGCACAAATATGTAACGTTCTTATGTGTGTGTTTGTGTGTGTGTTTAACGTTACGTGCAGAGTTTGTCGGGTCATTGACCCCTGTGTCAGTGAAGGTCAAGTCGTCAGGTCGGCCGACACTGACCTTCACCTCAGTGCCTGGGGCAAGACCGGGTCAGAAGTTGTATGTTTGTGCACTCACTCCCAGCGGCCAATTCAAACATGTACAGGTGTTCCGGTCTTCAAGCACACTGGGCTCTCGACCTCAAAGTCTGACCTTGACCTCAAAAATGACCCCGGGATATCAGTACTTCATCAGCACATCCCGCGTACCATCCAGTCAGTAATTACTGCCATACATTATAACATTAATATCGTAATTACAAAATTATGATAAAAATGAATTATAAGACATAACACCAGCAATGAAATATGATAAATATATTGTATGAATTCTTGATGGAGTACAACTCTTGTTTGTTAATCAAATACTTAACTTGACACACAAACAAACACACACATAGTTATTTCTAGAAACTGATTTCGATTGAGATAGGCTGATAAACAGATATGAGAGATAGATAAACTGATAGACAGACATATTGAAGGTGATATAGGTGATATACAGTAGATTTAATATTTCAGTGCTCATCGGATTATTATTTTTGTTGTTTTTCTCAGATATGGTTCAAGTTCCCATTATTCCTTCGTACATTCAAACATCATCTTCTTCGGCTTCTCCTCTGCTCAAGATCTCTGTTCCTGCCAAGATCCTTTCTTCAGCAGGTTCAGCTAGTTCTCGGTGGTTGGTGGTGTATTGCCTATCACCTTCCGGTTCCCGAACAGTACTATTCCGAGTTCCGTTGCTGTCTGGAATTTGCAATTACGCCTTCACTTTGTCCGCTAGCCAACTGAAACAAGGAGCGACTTTCGTCACCGTGTCTGAATCTGCTAAACAAGGTGAGATTCACTGATACATACTGCCACAATTATATACTAGCAAACGGATACTTGATTATGTGCTACCTGATTGTATGCAATCATACCTGATTGTGTGTGATTACACTTGATTATGTGCCACCTGATTGTATTCAATCATAGTTGTTTGTGTCTGATTATACTTGATTGTGTGTGATTACACTTGATTATTAATGAATAAGTGTGATTATGTGTAATTATGCTTACTGATATGTGATTGTACTTGATTGCGTGTGATTAAGCTTGATTATGTGTGATTATACTTCAGTGTGTGTAGTTATGCTTAATTGAGTGTGATTATACTTGATTGTATGCGATTATATTTGATTGTATGTGATTATATTTGATTGTATGTGCTTATATTTGCTTGTATGTGTGATTATACTTGATTATGTATGAATACAATTGCTTAAGTGTGATTACACTTGATTATGTATGGTTGTGTTTGATTGTGTGTGATTATACCTTAATATATGTGATTATACTTTGTTATGTGTGATTTTACTTTATTGTAAGTAATTCCACTTGATTTGTTTGATTATTCTTGATTATGTTTGATTATGCTTGATAATCTGTGATTATAATTGTTTACGTGTTATCATGTTTGATTCTCTGCGATCATACTTGATTGTGCGTGATTACACTTGATTATTAATGAATATGTGTGATTATGTGTAATTATGCTTAATGATATGTGATTGCACTTGATTTCATGTGATTATGCTTCATTATATGTGATTATACATCGGTTTGTGTAGTTATGCTTAATTGTGTGTGATTATACTTGATTGTATGTGATTATACTTGCTTTTATGTGATTGTACTTGCTTGTATGTGCGATTATACTTGATTATATGTGATTATAATTGCTTAAGTGTGATTACACTTGAATATGTATGATTGTGTGTGATAATACTTGATTATGTGTGATTATACTTCAGTGTGTGTAATTATGCTTAATTGAGTGTGACTATACTTGCTTGTATGTGATTATATTTGCGTGTATGTGTGATTATACTTGATTATGTGTGATTATAATTGTTTAGGTGTGATTATACTTGATTATGTATGGTTGTGCTTGATGGTGTGTGATTATACTTGATTTATGCGATTATACTTTGTTGTGTGTGATTGTACTTTATTGTAGGTAATTCCACTTGATTTTTTTTATTATGCTTGATTATGTGTGCTTAAACTTGATTATATATGCTTACACTTAATTTTGCGTGAATATACATCATTATTTTATTTATTATGAGTATACTGAATTGTTTGTGATTATACTTAATCATACATGATTATATGTGATTGTACTTCATTGTGTGTGATTATAATTGATTATATGCGAGCATGCTTGATTGTGTGTGATTGCGCTTGATTCTGTATGCATATACTTGATTGTGTGTGATTATTTTTGATAATCACGCATGGTCATAATAATTATACTTGATATAATTATGTGTGATTGTATTTTAATGTTTGTGATCACACTTGATTGTCCATGTTTTTTCATGTGTGTGATTATATATGATTATGTGTTCTTATACATAATTGTGTGTGATCATAATTTGTTAGTGATTATACATTAATATGTGGGTTATACATGATTGTGTATGATAATACTATATTTTGTGATTATAGATACTCATGTTTATGAAATCATGTAAGGAAAATACGTGTTTATGTGTGATAGTATTTGATTTTGTGTGATTACGTTTGATTATATGTTATTTACTTGATTTTGTGTGATTATAATTGAGTTTATGTGCGTTTACTCTATTATGCGCGATTGTATTTGATTGTGTGTGATTACACTTGATTGTGTGTGATTGTGCTTGATCATATGTGATTATACTTGATTATGTGTGATACTACTGGATTATGTGTAATCATACGTAATGGTATGTGATTATACTTGATTATGTAAGTATACTTGATGATATGTGGTTGTACTTGATTGTGTGTGATTATACTTGATTATACGCGAATATAATTGATCCATTGATCGATTGTGTGTTCAATTTTGAATATAAAAACATTGAGAACATTGAAACATAATATATAAGAGTTATATTCACCTGTCTTGGCTGTTATTTCAGTAATTCGTTTTGAAGTATATTCTTATTGATGCTATTTGGGTTTGCTTGCAGGTTCTTCCGTGGCACCTGTTTCATCGAGAAGTTTGGGTGAGTTTATATTTAATACTTCAACATTAAATACGTTAAATCAAACATAATTCATATGTGTGTATGTATGTCTACGTTGTTATGTGTTTGTATGTATGATACGTATATATGTTGTTATATGTGTTTGTATGCGCGTGTGTAGGAGTTGCTAGTTCTCCACGTGCTGATATCACCGATGCCCGGCTGGTTTCCGGCGGACGCAGGTTGACCTTGAGCTTTGTGACCTCGGGCAGTGGTCCCGTGACCTGCTACAACATCTACTGTGTCAGTGCCTCGGGGCAAAAGACTCAGGTCGGCCAGGTCACTACCGTTGCGGGTCAGCGTGTGTACACTGTGACCTTGAAGAACATTGGTTCAGGCCCGTACTTCTACACGCTTGAACAACAAGGTGGGTGTTTTTCAAGTCTTGTAGATGCGCTATTCTTTTCATCAACCCCATCCCTTTGATATCTACAGATACTCAACACTTTCTTCGAGAAGAAGGATTACATAGAGCAAAATATCATTTTTTTCAATAATATGAGCATTTATATTTATATTTATAAGTATATTTGAGCATTTAAAGGATATTAAAAATACGATTGCTGACGAAATATCACGGTAACATCTAATAATTGTCATATATTCATTGTGTATTATGTGTGTATGTACGTATTTTTACTAATGTTGTCTTTGTATACAACAACAACAACAACAACCACTACCACCACAACAACAACAACAACAACAACAATAGCCGGTACTTCATCTAGATCAACAGGAATATCAGGACTTCTACCAATGCCTTCAACAGCTTCAGCAAAACAACGAGGTGAACGGACACAAAACTCACATTTTTCTACATTTCAACACAATTTGTAATTTACACACACCATGTTTCTAGCTTGTCATACATAAATTTTAATGCATTGAAATGGTTGACATACAAACCGGGTATATCGTGCGTGTGCGAAATTACGCAATTACGATCAATTACAATTATAAATATTCAATATATATACGATCTTAAAGTTGATTTTCTCTATGACTCACATTTATTGCCACAAATATGTAACGTTCTTATGTGTGTGTGTGTGTGTGTGTTTAACGTTACGTGCAGAGTTTGTCGGGTCATTGACCCCTGTGTCAGTGAAGGTCAAGTCGTCAGGTCGGCCGACACTGACCTTCACCTCAGTGCCTGGGGCAAGACCGGGTCAGAAGTTGTATGTTTGTGCACTCACTCCCAGCGGCCAATTCAAACATGTACAGGTGTTCCAGTCTTCAAGCACATTGGGCTCTCGACCTCAAAGTCTGACCTTGACCTCAAAAATGACCCCGGGATATCAGTACTTTATCAGCACATCCCGCGTACCATCCAGTCAGTAATTTCTGCCTTACATTTTAACAATAATATCTTAACTACAAAATTATGATATAAATGAATTATATGACATAACACTAGTAATGAAATATTATAAATATATTGTATGATTATAATTCTTGATATAGAACAACTCTTTTTTGTTAATCAAATACTTAACTTGATACACAAACAAACACACACATAGTTATTTCTAGAAAGTGATTTCGATTGAGATATGTTGATAGACAGATATGAGAGATAGATAAACTGATAGACAAATATATTGATGATAAGATAGCTAATTTACAGTGGATTTTATATTCAAGTGCTCATCGGATTATTATTTTTGTTATTTTTCTCAGATATGGTTCAAGTTCCCGTTATTCCTTCGTACATTCAAACATCATCTTCTTCGGCTTCTCCTCTGCTCAAGATCTCTGTTCCTGCCAAGATCCTTTCTTCAGCAGGTTCGGTTGGTTCTCGGTGGTTGGTGGTGTATTGCTTATCACCTTCCGGTTCCCGCACAGTACTATTCCGAGTTCCGTTGCTGTCTGGAATTTGCAATTACGCCTTCACTTTGTCCGCTAGCCAACTGAAACAAGGAGCGACTTTCGTCACCGTGTCTGAATCGGCTAAACAAGGTGAGATTCACTGATACATATCGTCACATATTGCCACAATTATATACTAACAAACGGACACTTGATTATGTGCTACCTGATTGTATAAAATCATACCTGATTGTGTGTGATTACACTGGATTATGTGCCACCTGATTGTATTCAATCATACCTGATTGTGTGTGATTACACTTGATTGTGTGTGATTATAATTGATTATGTGTCATTACACATGAATATGGTGTACCTGATTGTATGTTATTATACTTAATTGTCTGTGATATACTTGATTGTGTGGGATTATACTTTATTGTGCGTGATTATACTTAAGTGTGTGTAATTATGCATAATTGAGTGTGATTATACTTGATTGTATGTGCGAACTTACTAGATTATGTGTGATTATAATTGTTTAAGTGTGATTACACTTGATTATGTATGATTGTGTTTAATTGTGTGTGATTATATGTGATTATGCTTGATTATGCTTGATTATGTGTGCTTAAACTTGATTATATATGTTTACACTTAATTTTGCGTGAATATACTTCATTATTTGATTTACTATGATTATATTGGACTGTGTGTGATTACACTTGATTATGTCCCACCTGATTGTATTCAATCACACTTGTTTGTGTATGATTATACTTGATTCTATGTGATTATAATTGTATACGTGTTATCATGCTTGATTATGTGGGATTGTATTTGAATGTGTGTGATTTTACGGATTATGTGCGATCATACTTGATTGTGCGTGATTACACTTGATTATTAATGAATAAGTGTGATTATGTATAATTATGCTTACTGATATGTGATTGTACTTGATTGCATGTGATTAAGCTTGATTATGTGTGATTATACTTCAGTGTGTGTAGTTATGCTTAATTGAGTGTAATTATACTTGATTGTATGTGATTATGTTTGCTTGTATGTGTGATTATACTTGATTATGTGTGATTATAATTGCTCAAGTGTTATTATACTTGATTATGTATGGTTGTGTTTGATTGTGTGTGATTATGTATGTATGAATGTATGTGGTGTGTAATGTATATATCAGCGCAATTGAGACATGATGTGTATATTGCGCTATACAAAAGACTCAATAAATGAAAAAAGAAAAAATTATACTTGATTATATGTGATTATACTTTGTTGTGTGTGATTGTGCTTTATTGTAAGTAATCCCATTTGATTTTGTTTGATTATGCTTGATTACGTTTGATTATGTGTGCTTAAGCTTGATTATATATGTTTACACTTAATTTTGCGTGAATATACATCATTATTTTATTTATTATGAGTATACTGAATTGTTTGTGATTATACTTAATCATACATGATTATATGTGATTGTGCTTCATTATTATATTTATTATGAATATACTGGATTGTTTGTGAATATACTTAATCATACATGATTATATGTGATTATACTTCATTGTGTGTGATTATAATTGATTATGTGCGATCATGCTTGATTGTGTGTGATTGCGCTTGATTATGTATGCTTTTACTTGATTGTGTGTGATTATTTTTGATCACGAATTGTCATAGAAATTATACTTGATATAATTATGTGTGATTGTATTTTAATGTTTGTGATCACACTTGATTGTCCATGATTGCTTTTTTGATGTGTGTGATTATATATGATTATGTGTGCTTATATATAATTGTGTGTGATCATAATTT
Source organism: Sacculina carcini (assembly GCA_916048095.2). NCBI lineage: Eukaryota > Metazoa > Arthropoda > Thecostraca > Sacculinidae > Sacculina > Sacculina carcini. The sequence goes on from OU696595.1 coordinate 5,506,417, forward strand.
GTTATACTTTAATATGTGGGTTATACATGATTGTGTATGATCATACTTGATTTTGTGATTATAGATAATCATGTGTGATTATACGTGTTTATGTGTGATAGTATTTGATTGTGTGTGATTACGTTTGATTATATGTTATTTACTTGATTTTGTGTGATTATACTTGATTTCATGTGTGTTTACTCTATTATGCGTGATTGTATTTGATTGTGTGTGATTACACTTGATTGTGTGTGATTGTGCTTGATCATATGTGATTATACTTGATTATGTGTGATACTACTGGATTTTGTGTAATCATGCGTAATGGTATGTGATTATATTTGATTGTGTAAGTATACTTGATTATGTGTGATTGTACTTGATTATGTGTGATTTTACTTGATTATACGAGATTATACTTGATCCATTGATCAATTCTGTGTTCAATTTTGAATATAACAACATTGAGAACATTGAAACATAATATATAAGAGTTATATTCACCTCTCTTGTTGTTATTTCAGTAATTCATATTCAAGTATATGCTTATTGATTTTATTTTGGTTTGCCTGCAGGTTCCTCCGTGGCACCTGTTTCATCGAGAAGTTTGGGTGAGTTTATATTAAATACTTCAACATTAAATACGTTAAATCAAACATAATTCATATGTGTGTATGTATGTCTACGTTGTTATGTGTTTGTATGTATGATACGTATATATGTTGTTATATGTGTTTGTATGCGCTTGTGTAGGAGTTGCTAGTTCTCCACGTGCTGATATCACCGATGCCCGGCTGGTTTCCGGCGGACGCAGATTGACCTTGAGCTTTGTGACCTCGGGCAGTGGTCGCGTGACCTGCTACAACATCTACCGTGTCAGTGCCTCGGGGCAAAAGACTCGGGTCGGCCAGGTCACCACCGTTGCGGGTCAGCGTGTGTACACTGTGATCTTGAAGAACATTGGTTCAGGCCCGTACTTCTACACGGTTGAACACCAAGGTGGGTGTTTTTCAAGTCTTGTACATACATGGTTCTTTTCATCGCCTTCTGTTTTAGCTTCATATGTAAACAATTGGTTCTCTAAAAAATGGATACAATATGAGGAAATGAATGCTCGTGGAATACAGTAGATGCTCAATGATGCAAAATAAGGATAATTCTGGCATTATAGAGTACGTCCATGACATTTAGGATGGGAGATAACTAGTTTTCTAGCAGACATCTAGTAGATTTCGATTAGATTCAAGTATAATTCCCACTCATGTGTATGTATATGCGTGTAGGTATACGTGTATGTATGCGTGTGTGTGTAATCAGTTGGTGGCTTGATATCCCGCGGCGCTGCGATGGACGGGCCTGTTATTAGTTCGGCCGTTTCCCGTTCAGATGGCGTTCGAGTGCAGTGGCGCGTTTCCTCACAGCTGGCTGCGTCCCACAAGGGTAACTATTACGTGTACGTGTGGAACCCGGCCGGTTCCAGTGGAGCCCGACTGGTGGCCACGGTTCCAGTGCGTCAGGGAGCCTCTAGCTACTCGTACACGCTGAACTCACGTGATATCAAGGTCTCGTCGGGGGCGTGTCTTGTACTGGTCACGTGTTCACCAATCAACGGTGAGCTTTCAAAACCTCGGGCGGTGATTGGTTGATTATCTGCTCTGCGAAATTATTCCTTTAAATCTGAACAATTCCTTGTTATCGATTGTTTGACTGTTTCACAATGAATTTCACAATGGGAAAATATAATTTAATGAAAAATCCTACTCAACAATATATTTTGTTAGAGGTGTTGGTCGGATTTTTAATGATTGATAGAAAAATGATTGGTTATTTAATTATTGATTAATGTTTGGTCGATTAATAATTGATTGCTTAATGATTGATTGATTGATAAATGATTGATTGATTGATAAATGATTGCTTGATTAATTAATTACTGATTGATCGATTAATGATTGATTTATTACTGCTTGAGTGATTAATTAAATATTGATTGATTAATGTTTGACTGATTAACGATTGATTGGTTAATGAGTGATTGATTACTGATTGGTTGATTAATGATTGATTGATTAATTAATGCTTGATTGGTAACTGATTGATTGATTAATGATTGATTGATTAATTAATGCTTGATTGGTAACTGATTGATTGATTAATTAATGCTTGATTGGTAACTGATTGATTGATCAATGATTGATTGAATAATGATTGATTGATTGATTGGTGATTTATTACTGTTTTTTTGCGTGACTAAATACATAAGATATAATACACTGTTTAATAAAAATATGCTGGAACTCGTTGGCAAATAATACTTTTTATCAATAATATAATTAGGCATCTCGCGACAATCACACTTGCCTTTCCTACTTGTTCTGTCACTTATATCTGACATAAAACGGATATACTTATAGTTCATACAACACATCTTTGTCTAACGAAGGTGATCCCCATTTTGGCATATACAAGACTGAATATCACTTGAAGTTGATCTCGAAGTACATTTTTATTTTAAGCACGACTACTTATATATATTATTATGATAATTATGAAATATCATATCATTTATTTTGTCACCAACATATTATTTACACAATCATTGTGACAGGGACCCACATAATCATGTGCTTTTTCATGTGGGCCCTTTACAATGAGTAAATAAAACGTACAAAAAAGACAGTGACAGCGTAACAAGATAAAAATAATTACAACATATATAGGCACACTGCTGAATCAGTCGATCTTCTCTCGGCTCGTCGAAGCATCACTGATTTATTTACATTTATCGTGATTCATCTCTTCAATTAATTTCTCTTTAAATGACTTCAATATCCTACTTTTTGATGCATTTTGTTATTCCATTCCACACGGTTACTCTCTTCCGCTCAATCTTTGCTGCCTAGCTCGAGTTCTAGGAAATATTGGACGGAACAAAAGTGCTCAGAAGCACAACATTATTCTGTTTGACCAGCTGTAAGCTGGTTTATCAGTAACACAAATTATTTGGCCGCGAAAATGATCACATTGCTTTGTTTGTTGTTTTTGTTGTCAGAAAACAACGGCATTTACACAGGCTGGACTGAAGTGACAGCGCAAAATGCCGGTAATAAATTATGCTGTAATTATGCATCCCGTCTCTCAAAAACCCCCATCACCCATAATCACGTATCAATCTCATCCATTGTATTGTAAACAAAATTTATCGATAAAATAGTCATTCGCGTCACAATCATGTTTTTAGTAGAATTGAATTTTTTCAAATATAATATTATTTTGTTCAAATAGAACAATTGTGACATACATGCGGCTTTGTGTATTTTTGTGTTTGTGTGTAAGTGTAAGTGAAGGATTTTATATGAGCACTTGAATATAACCCTGTAGTATTATAATGAAAACACATACATACCCATACATCTTATACCTACACATACGTATACCCATACTAACACATATAAGTAGCATATACTTACCCCTCTAATAATCTTTCAAATATATCCATAGTATTTTCGACAAATATATATTTCATATATATCTCATGTACCTAATTTATACGTTTAACATTCAGTATATGTATGTACTCATGTGTGTGTGTGTGTATATGTCTGTGTGTATGTGTGTATGTGTGTGTGTGTGTCAGTTTCGACTGCTCTGACATTTCCGCGAATCACGAAAACATCGGTGCGTTCGGCCGGTAGAAAAGTTTGCATCAAATTCTGCGTGAATTCTGCCAGTCGTCTTCCACGGCAGTTTTACATCTACGTGTTCCCAGCACGTGGAGGCAAGCCCTGTCTGGTGGCCACCCTGCCCTCACGCAGCCGAGTCACCCAATACTCGGCCCACCTTCGTTTACCCTCGGGAAATTCGGCGTGTCATGTGCTTGTCTCGGCTGCAAAGCTGGTTATATGAGGTTCACACACACACACACACACACACACACACACACACACACACACACACACACACACACACACACACACACACACACACACACACACACACACACACAACATACTATATGATTTTAGTTAAGAAACAACATTCTGAAATTTAAAAGTAAATTCAGGACAAGTGAAATGAAAATTATATTAAGTAATTTTTATAAACTTCTGAAAATTTTAATTATGTGTAGACTTATCAATTATGTAATGATACATATTATATACCACTTGTAGATACGCTTTTTAAGGTGTGTGTTAATCGTGTTTACGATCTTCGTGTGATATTCAGGGAATGATGCAGGCAACCTACGGAAAATTTGCGTGCCTCCATGGATGATCAAGAAAGAGACTTCAAGAATTGAAACTTCAAGAAAAAATTGCAATCAAACCACTTCTACCGTCTAATTCACTGACACACACACAAACACACACACACACACACACACACACACACAGACACACACACACACACACATACACATTCTCAACTTGGGTCAAACTTGAAAAATACACTGACTGATAAAGCGTGTTTTGAATGCTTCATTTTCTATATATAAAAATAATGCTGTGAATTTAAAGCGAAGTTCAGGTGTATAAGCTGAGTAAATGGATGCTTGTTTAATTTTAAGCCAGGACTTCTTAAGGTCATTTCTCTCACTGACTGATTCCCCACTTCTTAATACGAGCCATCTCATCTTCATTTTCCACACAACACAGCGTTGATAAATTCAATTAATTCAGTTGTTACATCATAAAGTAAATGTCATTAGAAGCAAAAATAAACGAATTTGAATTCATAAAAACACACATAGCTGTCCTGTTCTGTCCGACCTTTAGCTTACCACTTGACAACTCTTCAATTTCCCACCAGTGGGGAATTACCCACAGGTTAAGAACCACTGATCTAAAATAATCAATTATGTAGCCATAAAAATGAATCAAAAGCTACACAAAACTCCTATTCACTATCCATTAGCGCCGAGTGGTTAAAAACGACAGAAAAATATAGAAATTTTTCTTTTTGGTCTTGTTAGAAGACCTGAACAATTGCACACTCACACACACACACACACACACACACAAGCACACACACACACACACACACACACACACACTCACACACACACACACACACAATTGAAGCAGAATATAGTTTACGATTAATAGTCCACTATATTTCCACAACAAATTTAACTATCGTTTTGAAATTTGTTACAAAACAGCACATTTCAATCTCGCTGTTTTCAATACAATCTACTGAAAATGCAAACACGAATTTCAAACATCACGAGATTTTTTATATATATAAATATGCTATTTCCAGCAAGCTGGGTATTCCCACCAGATTGTAGTTACCATAGCTCCTCATTTATCAACGCTCTCATGAGAAATAAACAAGATTCCTGGATTTTCCCTGTTTGTTTGTGTGTGTGTGTGTGTGTGTGTGTGTGTGTGTGTGTGTGTGTGTGTGTGTGTGTATTACATGCCGCATCATATCCGTTTTACCCTCTCTCTCTCTCTCTTCTCTTCCTAATTCCTTCTTCATGCTGTGTCCGGTACACCACAGGGGTCCATGTGCATGTTTGTCTGTGTGTGTGTCAATGTGTTGTGAGTCAGTGTGGATGATACCATAAGGTCAAGGACCTCATACAATAATCCTAGGGGCAGACACACATACATACACACACATACACACACACTTGAAGCAGAATATAGTTTACGATTAATAGTCCACTATATTTCCACAACAAATTTAACTATCGTTTTGAAATTTGCTACAAAACAGCACATTTCAATCTCGCTGTTTTCAATACAATCTACTGAAAATGCAAACACGAATTTTAAACATCACGTGATTTTTTATATATATAAATATGCTATTTCCAGCAAGCTGGGTATTCCCACCAGATTGTAGTTACCATAGCTCCTCATTTATCAACGCTCTCATGAGAAATAAACAAGATTCCTGGTTTTTCCCTGTTTGTTTGTTTGTGTGTGTGTGTGTGTGTGTGTGTGTGTGTGTGTGTGTGTGTGTGTGTGTGTGTGTGTGTGTGTGTGTGTGTGTGTGTGTGTGTGTATTACATGCCGCATCATATCCGTTTTACCCTCTCTCTCTCTCTCTTCTCTTCCTAATTCCTTCTTCATGCTGTGTCCGGTACACCACAGGGGTCCATGTGCATGTTTGTCTGTGTGTGTGTGTGTGTGTCAATGTGTTGTGAGTCAGTGTAGATGATACCATAAGGTCAAGGACCTCATACAATAATCCTAGGGGCAGACACACACACATACACACGTACACACACACACACACACACACGTACACACACACACACACATACACGAGTGGTAGACCACAGACAGGAAAATTTCAAGGTTGGCGCAGCTAACCTTCGACAAACCGGACCCTCGCATACACACATACACACGGACACACAGACACACACACACAGACATACAGACAGATATACAGACACAACGGGTTTTTTATACTTTCAGGAATATAATACCAGTGAAATATATTTGTGTGCAAAAACGATAATAATTGCAATATTAAATAAATTTCGCTCATTAAAAATTGTGAAGAATATGGTATAAATATGCATAAATCTCAAGTTAAATAAAAGTAAATATCACAATAATTACACTTGATACATTAACATTTGACATTAACTATTAACATTAACTATTAACATTAACTATTAACATTAACTATTAACATTAACTATCAACATTAACTATTTACATCAACTATTAACATTAACTATTAACATTAAATATTAACATTAACTATTAACTTTTACTATTAACATTAACTATTAACATTAACTATTAACATTAACTATTTACATTATTCACACTGCCTTTTCAGTGAAAATATCTCCTAGATTGTGTTATGCTATATGAGGGTTTACAAGGAGTAAAACATTCTCTATAGCAGTGGTTCTTGACCTGTGTGTGGGAAATTCCCCTGTCTGGTGGGGAATAGAAGTGTTGTCAAGTGGGAAGTTGAAGGTCGGACAGAACAGGACAACTATGTGTGTTTTTATCAATTCAAATTCGTTTGTTTTTGTTTCTAATGACCTCTAATGACATTTACTTTGACGCAACAACTGAATTTATTGAATTTATCAGCGCTGTGCTGTGTGGAAAATGAAGAGATGACTCGTTAAGAAGAAGTGGGGAATCAGTCAGAGAATAATGGTTAAGAAGCACTGGCTTGAAGGGAGACGTCCCACAAAATGCATAGAAACTTCACCCCAATAGAAGAATGAACTTTAAAAAAAGAAAAATAAACAGATAAATTAAAATATTACAAAACATTAGTTATCTGAGTGAAAAAAGTTCAAAATTTATATACACAATTTAAGTTATTTTTCCTTTCTATTTTTTTTAAATAGATTTCATAATAATATCACTGCAGTAAGCTCAAGTCTTGCTATTACTGAAATAACTACTTATTAAAACACTAATGTGCAATATTTATAACACATTTAGGTGGCTATAAATCCACCTGAGTCTTCCTATTTTATCCACTGGAATTTGATTCTGAGTTCACAAGTCTGAAATCTGCATGACAACAAAAGTGTATCTGCTCAAATTCGAGAAAATCATTCAAATCATTGAGCCACGGATCCATCTCTCGGGATATCAGAGCGGAACATTTATCTCCTTTGTGTGTGTATGTATGTGTGTGTGTGTGTAGACCAGAGTATAAATGAAAGCCTTCCACAGAAATTCCCTCAGTCAGGCAAGAAGCCACACAAGCACACAAGCGTGCGCACGGTTGGTTTGTGAATTCAAGTGTATCTTAGTGTCTGTCTGTGTGTCTGTGTGTGTGTGCCATAATCGGAAGGTGTTCGCACATAGTGAAAGTAACACCCGCCCACACACACACACACACACACACACACACACACACACACACACGTGCATACATATATACACGTCAGTTGAAGTCAAACATTGTCCATTGTAGCAAGAATTAGTGACGCACAAATACAACGTTCTCCAGTGTTCTGAAAGCACTCATCTGGTTGCAGGGTGATTGACAGTGTGTTTGTATGCGTGTCTGTCGCCGCATGTTCGTGCATGCAATCATCCATCAGTGAGAGTGTATTTTGAAGCTGATCAGGTGAGGACGTTTTGTTGATAGTATTTTAGAAGATTTATATCATTAAGTCTATTTTCTGTCTATTTTAATTTATAATAATACTAATATGTTGTTGTTAATGCCTGGATTTAGATAGATAGATAGATAGATAGATAGATAGATATATAGATAGATGGATAGATGGATAGATAGATAGATAGATAGATAGATAGATAGATAGATAGATAGATAGATAGATAGATAGATAGATAGATAGATAGATAGATAGATAGATAGATAGATAAAAAGATGAATATATTTTTCTTACCAATGATATATAATTTTAAGCCTAATTATACGCGAAAGTTATGGAAATGTGAATTATAACGAGGACATTTTATGTTGTAACCGAGATGACTTTGAAACAATCACTTTCTAAGCCTCATTTGATAATCTCATCCTTACACACACACACACACCCACACACACCCACACACACACACACACACACACACACACACACACACACACACACACACACAGACAGACACAGTGGTAGATAAATCATTACAGCTCTGTTTCAGTGGCTTGATTGTGGTTAACTTTTATTGTCATTGTTTCATCATCTTCTATGCTGCCAAGTTCCTGCTTTCAAACGCACTGCAACAACAACACAGACCGGATAGAGAGCGAATAAAATATTGGTATTAGAATAAGCATTATTTATTTATTTATCTATTTGTGTGTTTGTGAGATCAGTTCTCATTCGGTCGTTCATTCTATCTCATCTTCAACTTGCTCTCTTCTATTATCATTACTCTTATCACTGTCTGTCTGTCTGTCTGTCTGTGTGTATGTGTATTTGTTGATGATCAAGATGCATGGAGATTACAGTTGCATGTAATTTATAACATTCACACTATCTTTCCATTTCACCACTTGTTCATTTATTTTAATTATAATAATATGAATAATAATAATTACAGAAGGAAAAATAATATTGTTTATAAATTGTCTTTTTGGTTGGTCTTTTCTGAGACAATAAACCTACGTTAAAACAACAAGCGATAATGTTGAGAAATGTTGAACATTTTTTCAATCCAATTATTAATCGCGAGAAATAGAATGAAACATGACACATTCAACATAATTATACCGATATATCATTTGATTAATTGCGTATGTATGTATTTGTTTGAAACAATGATGATTCGAGTTTGTATATCTCTGTGTGCATGAATATGTGTGTGTGTGTGTGTGTGTGTGTGTGTGTGTGTGTGTGTGTGTGTGTGTGTGTGTGTGTGTGTGTGTGTGAATTTGTGTGTCTATCTGTGTTGACTTTCTCATAATCGTTGTCATATGCATATTTCTGTATGTATGCGCGTGTGTGTGTGTGTGTGAACATGTCAAATCCTAGGTGATTCGTGTTAACTTTCACACACGCACACACACACACATATTCACACAAATACATACACACATATATACACAAGTATATATGAATACACAGACACATCACCGATATATAAGCATGGTAATATAGTAACAATTATGTGACAATATGGTCCTCTTAGCCAACACAGATTATGAACGTGTGACTATACGACTAAAATTTAAGTAATGACCAAATTATCATGTTATTGAAATAGACAAATACAGCTTTATAATCATACGAAGGAAATGTGTTATTTTAATATATTTTTAAGTCATATATGTGAAGATTATTGTGTTTAATTACAATGTAAAACAGCACTGTTTGAATACTCATAAATCACTTGATTTTATGGATTGTGTGTGTGTGTGTGTGTTTGAGTGTGTGTACGTTTGTGTATGTTTAATTATGTATGTATCTGTATGTGCGTGTATGTGTGTTTATGTTTTCAGTGAATTCGAGTTTGAAATTTTCCCGACTGCGATTTAGCGATTTTCATCATCATGGTGAAAATGCTCTATTTGGCAACTCTGTTAGTACTGGCACCGACTGGCAGCCATCCCTCATCAGCACAATGGATTTGGCCAGATTATCACAGAAAGCAGAAATCTTCACAGCAAAATGACGATACGCCAGGAGGCGGGGAAAATGGCCAAGATATTGTAGCCTTCACTGAAACACCGGACACTATAATTAAGACGCAAGGTTATTGCACAAGATTTGTCAAACATTTCTGACAAATTTATTTGCTATTTTTTGTGTATTTTGATGGTAAATATTTATTTCAATTATCTCAAAATATTTATTAATTACCATTGTTAAAAATGATTGTTGTCAGTGAGCCAAACATAACAGAACATTTTACAATTTTATGCTGAGTAAATTTGGAAGCCTTTTGTCTATTTTATTTGTCTTTTTTGCCAGCAGTTTGTCCAATTTCGTTTGTCTTTTGCCACTATTTGATCTATTTTAGTTTCGCCTCCTGCCAAAATATTGTCTATTTTGTTTGTCATTGTACCACTATTTTGTCTATTTGGTTTGTCTTTTTATCACTATTTCGTCTATTTTTGCTTGTCGTTTTTTTGCCGCCAGATTTTGACGATCGCACTGGCCGCAAGTTGGACGCGGACATTTACGAGCAGATCTACTCGGACGAACGAGTTCAGCGAGCGCTCAAAAGTGGCAACGACACTCAAGCTCGCACGTTCATTCGGGACAAACTCTGTCTTCTTGGCTTGGTGGACGTGAGCTGAAACCTCTGCTGTCACCACGCTTTTTTCCCAACACTCCTTGTCTTTACTGTTATTATTATCATCATTAATTACAGGCAAGTCCAGTAGCTTGGGAAGAGTGCCGGTACTTTTAACACCCTGCGGTGGCCCCATGTACTGGGAGTGCACAAAAGATAAAGTCCTAATACTAATTCACTCTTTCCTTTCATAGTACTCTTTACACTTCTCTTTATTCTTATATATTTTATCTACTGACCTATTGCTCCTAGTACTCTTCCTTATTGGTATTATTCCTATATTCTTCCCTCCTGTTCCTCATTTTTCCTCGCCTCGTGTACTTCTTCGGTTTTCACAAGTACTTTCTTCTATTCCGGACGGTGACTAGTTATCTGATTGTGATAAACGTGTAGAGTCTGTTTATATATGTTCTGTTTAGCAACGGCCGCTTAGGTCTGATGAGTAGCCAATTGGTGAGCGTGTCAGTTTCGTAACCCAGCGATCTCGGGTTCAATTCCAAGACTGAGCTGGGCTTTTGAGTTCATCACTATAACCAACACACACAGCTGTTGTTGTCTAGTAATTGACAAGGCTAATAATACTACCAGATATCAGTGATGAGTGCAGGTTCACTGAATAACAGGAGACTATTTCTAATACTTCTTGCGTGTTTGAGGTCACAGTGTGTGAAGATGATTGGTTCTGTAGTGCCAGTTAGTTGCACCACCGTGATGTCATCTCCTACTCATCACTTCATTGATGTGTGTGTTTGCAGTGTGAAGATGATTACATCTACCCCCCTGTGCCTCCTCCTCCCGCCCCCCTGGGCAACGTGCTGTATGTCCAGCCAATCAAGGTGGTGCCCCACGGTCCCCCACTTCCTGCAGTGCCCCTGGGACATGCTCCCCTCGTGCCATATCCAGCTTCACCGCCTCTCGCCGCCCAGCATACTCAACACGGCGCGGGCTATTATCACACGTCGACGGCCCCGATTCAGGCGCCCGTTTCTGCTCCACATTATCACCACGCGTCCGTCCCCGGCTATGGTCCGCCGAAGGTTGCACATTCCGGTGCTGGTCAGCTACTGGCTGGGGTCGGTCCACATCGTGTAGACTCGTTGGCGCAAAGCTCCAACACAGCCAACACCGGCTTCCAACCCACACATCACCAACAGCAACACCAACAACAACAACAACACCAACAACACCAACAACAACAACAACACCACCACCAACAACAACAACAACAACACCACCAACAACAACACCATCAACAAGCACAACAACACGTGCATATCACTCAGACAGCACCTCCTCAGCTGCACAAATTGCCACGCGAAATCAACCAGTTTCCGCCCACCTACAGGCCCCTGTTAGCCAGTCATGGTAATAGAGCACAGCCCGAGTGCCAGTGTGTGCCTCAGTACGCCTGCAGAACGGATGACATATATCACGGCGACTACAGCGCCATCTTGCCGCGAGTCAGTGTAAACTCTATTTCAGCCAACGATCACAGAGGGCGCGCAAATAGCTCGATTTCTCTCAACCAAACAGTGATGCTCCATCAAGTAAGTACAAATACAATTATTTCATTCTAAGCATTCGAAACTAAATATTACATGAAAAAATTAACTCAATGAATAAAATGAGTTGAATAAATATAATTTTGTAACTATGTCATTCTAATATTTAAATCATATGATCTAAATTTTATTATTCTGAATTGAAGTATTACTGGAATTATTATTATCATATTGGAAGATGTATTAAAATAAAACGGACAATGTTTTATTCCAGTTATATAATTAATCTATAAATCATAGAGTGGTTTTTATATATTTGCTATTCATTTTCATATTCATATGTACTTTGTACTTTTAGAATATTCAATTATCGTCCAATATATTACATTTTCATAATAATGTGAATTTTCAATAATAAGTAATAAAACACATGCTTATTTAAAAACTTTTAAAGAAGGGAACTACTGTGCATATATAGACAATTAAACATATATAATAGACTTTGTACAAAGAGGGGGACTGAAGCTGAAATTCACCACTTTTTTGTTAAACTTACCGATTTAATTAATTATCATATTTCATTTCATTAATTCACTTTTTGTCCAGGTACGAAACGCTATTGAACACAACCGACAGACGGACATACAAACGGGGCCTGTACGTCAACGCCGTGACGTCACATCCTCGACAGATGAAATCAACAGTGGGAGAATATTCTCGTCAGGGCATAACTACAGATCTGATGGCAATATACACGTTAGATCACCTGCTCAGCTATTAAACTTAATTATAACGTTGGTAAAAATGTATTTATAAATTTAATTGTTATTTCTAATTAATATTCGCCGGTATAGTGTTACAGTGAAATATATTTTTACATAGACTAATTTCCAAGTGTAAAACAAAAATGCAATTATTTTGTGTGTAAATTAAAAATATGAAATAGTGGCTTGTTTTTTATCCTTCCACAGAAGTGAGTATTAATTTCATATGCTATATTTTACGATTTCAGGAACAGTTTTTTGCAATTCATTCACTTCATGAATATATCTCTATCTGACTTCTACTAAACTTCAATACAAATCCCGGTTGTTTTAGAAATACAGCAGCTTCATCAGGATTCCAATTTATCATGACATCCTAACATATAATTACTTATTCCAGCATATTACAAAGTAAACATGAATGTCAGCTGTATTTGCGAAAAACTTTCACTCCAACGAGATTTGAACTTGCGATCTAACGTGCTTACGCTGGATATTTAACCGCTGTACTACACGAACCTGAGTGTATGGCGATAAAAACTAGAATTGATCAAAGTCTGTCGCCATTTTTTGCAAACAGAACTCTCCTCACCATTGTTCCCACGGTCAAGTTTGTTGTCTACAACCTTTGACCCCGACCGGGTCGTTGACGTCGGGGTCACTGCCCTCGTGCGGGTTGTCAAGGTCAAATTCACTGCTTGGTAGGATTTTGAACAAGCAAGGACGATTTGCACGTCAATTCGATGATGGAGAGACCCAGTTTGGTAAGCCAATCTATATGCTATCAACTAATCGATAATTTATCCATGTGTTCATAGTTGTTGCAATCTTTCAAGCATACACAGCAGATTTTAGACTCTATATGGGTCGGGATTCGAACCGCGACCCTCTCTGACACACAAGGGCTTAGCGTAGTGTGTCTAACCAACTGAGCTAAGGGGGATAATGAGGGAACATGTATAAGCAACAGTAATATCTACTCATGTGTGGGCATTTGTGTTTCCATTCATATATTCGCGTAGTGTTGTATGCATATGTATATATAATAATAATAATTATTCTTATTATTTTGATAGTGATTTTAATTATAATTATGATGATGATAATAACAAAAATATTATTAATAGTAATGATAATAATATTAATAATGCTATTTATAATAATAATATAATGATAATAATGGTTGGCAGGAGAGTTTCCGTGGCAGGCTGCACTGTTGAGAAAGCACGTGCTCAATGAAGACAGTGAGTTTTTGTGTGCTGGAGTTCTGATTGGAGCTGATTATTTACTAACTGCCGCCCACTGTGTATCCAGGTACTCTTTCTGCCTCTCTATCTCTCACTCTCTCTCTCTCTCACACACACACGGAGACATACACATGCAAGAGCGGTCACGATGAGAAACTGAAAAAGGACTAGATGTTTCAGAGATGTTAAGAAGTATAGTTTCCCATATACAGGTGTGTTGATGTCTGGAATCAGTTATTGGGGAGGATATTGTAGGAGCTAACAACGTAAGAGCATTTAAAGAAAGACTGGATATTGTGTAAAATACTGGGATTTTCAGGGAAGATAGGTTACTAGAGGGTTGGTAGGAGACAGGACAGTACGAGCACAGCTCATCTCCTGTGATAAACAAATAGGTGGGTAAACACATACGTTGTGCATTAGTTATATGAAAAGCTAGTGGAACACTCATTATATTAATATCGTTTTATATTTAATCATAGCAGAAATGATTATTTAATATTATTTAACATATGTATTTATCATTAGATTTTTATTTATTAGTATATAGGAGAATATATTAATATTTATATTTATATAAATCAGAAAATGGTATATAATACTGTACCTATAATTAAAATGCAAGAAAAATGTTATTATGTTATAATATTACATCAAATAAACATTTAATTCTAATAATATATATTGTTTGACTTATTTCATTGTAGAATTTCCTCTCACGAGCTGAGCGTTCGTCTGGGCGAGTGGAACGTCAATTCGGATACGGAGTTTTATCCGCACGTCGATTCAGATGTATCTGGAGTGTATATCCATCCGGATTTCTATGCCGGAAATTTACGAAATGATTTGGCTTTGATCAAGCTCATATCTCCAGTGGATACAGTGTACAAGTGAGTCACAAACTGATACATCATCTCAAATATAACTTAATGATAATTTGAACAAATTAACAATGAAATAAATTAGCATTTATACAATTTAAAACATTTACCTTTTGTCTTTTACAAGTATTCACATTGTGTCTATTAATATTTGGTTGTAATATGATGACAAATTCTTAACTATTAATAATAATTTTGATATATTTAATAATTCTTTAATTATATTTCTTTATTCTAATGATTAAATCCGTCTATTTTCTTAAATAAATTGACATACATACTGTGTATGAATAGAGTAGAAATGTTGAATATATAATATGTAAAGATATTGTCTTATTTGAATAGTTTTGTGTACACCTCATGTGTCTGTATCTATGTATATGTCTATGTGTGTGTGTACTCACCTATTTGTTTATCACAGAAGATGAGCTGTGCTCGTGCTGTCCTGTCTCCAACCCACCCTCTAGTAACCTATCTTCCCTGAAATTCCCAGTATTTCACACAATATCCACTATCTCTCTATAAAATTTCCTACTACGCTGTTAGCTCCTACAACAACCTCCCCAATAACTGATTCCAGACATCAACACACATATATATGAAAAAATCACATTGTTAATATCTCCCTTAAATCTTCCTTTTTGAATTTCTAAGCTTACGATGTTATGAGGATGGCAAGCAAGTTATGTGTGTGTGTGTGTGTGTGTGTGTGTGTGTGTGTGTGTGTGTGTCAGTCGTCATATATCGCCTGTGTGTCTGCCACCTTTGTCTGCGGATTTTGCGGGCCTCAGTTGTGTCGTGTCAGGATGGGGTAAAAATGCCCCGGGCAACCAGGGTCACTTCCAGAACATTCTCAAAAAGGTCTGTTTTTGACAATTTCATTAACACTGCGTTTTAAAACTCAAAATATCTGTGTATTTTTACCTTGCAATAATCTCACAGTTAATTTCTTTTTAATATTATTTATAAATTGTGTAATCTTTGTCACGACGTGTCAATTAAATGAAATGTATAAATGTTATTATTTTTTTGCAGTAGATCTAGTCACTCGATAATCCCTCGGTGATCCCATATATTCTGCAAAAGTTTTGGTTGAATTTTAATGAAAAAATTGGTCTAAAAAGTTTCGTTGACTTATCTCATCTTTAGACAACATCTAACTATCAGCTAATTAGGTGAATTTCTGAATTTTCTTATCATCTTTGAAAATATATACAATTATAGACTACAACAACAATTATAAGACTAATTTACTTGGAAAAATTGAAATAATAAATTTCTACTATGAACTGTGTCTGTGCTTTGTGAATTTTCCTTTATATATGAATTATGCATTATAATTTTCAAAGTGCTTGTTTTTCTTCAATTCAGAAATAATTCTTAGTGTTTTTCTAACAGCTCAGCTGACTGCAAATTTCATTGAATATCACTGCTTGACTAATTGTCGATTTGGCCGCGCAGGTGTCGCTACGTGTTGTGGACAATTACCAGTGTGAACGGCAGCTACAACGCACAAGACTGGGGCGAGCCTTCAAGCTGGACCATGGCTTTCTCTGCGCTGGAGGAGAATACGGCAAAGACGCGTGCAAGGTCTCCAGCAGTACCTCTCGAATTTGTCTCTCTAAATTACATATAGCTGTTAACAAAAATATAGTATAAAGCAAAATGCGCAACGGTTGCATAATGTAGCTTATAACGCCTGTGATCTTCTTGAGTTACCTTGCTTGTTTTGCACAATAATAATAATAATAATTATAGTAATAGTAATAATAATCATAGTAATATTAAAAATTATAATAATAAAAGTAATAGTAATAGTAATAATAATAATAATAATAATAATAATAATAATAATAATAATAATATGCTTGTTGTGGCAGGGAGACGGAGGCGCGCCATTAGTGTGTCGTTTGCCTCAGGCGGGAGAGAGGCATTTTCTGGCAGGCATTGTGTCGTGGGGTGTTGGTTGTGGTCAGGAAGATGTGCCGGGGGTGTATGTCAAGGTGATAATCCTCCACCAACCTCCGCCATCTCCTCTTAACCACGATAATAATAATAAATATTACAACAATAACAAACACCATTATTTGTGAAATAGATAATAGTACAGTTAGCATGAAATCATTAAATCAGTGATGTATTCTAGTGGTGATATTGCATCATTATCTCACACTTATTATGTTTATTATTAAATCACTTATTAAATCAATTATTATGATTTTTCATATTAATGTTTTTGTTGTAATGAATATTGACTGATTGTGAGGAAAATTGTGACTCGAGGTGACTTAGATACATATGTCATATGAATTCATGAGTCTATCCTAATTGTAATTATTATGATCATATTTCACATTATTTTAAGCATAATCTTTCGCTCTTATCATCTACCTTGTATCATCTTCACGTGGGACCTTACCATATTCTTTACCATACCATATTTACCATATTATATACCATACCATATTTACCATATTATATACCATACCATATTTACCATACTCTTTACCATACCATATTTACCATATTATATACCATGCCATATTTACCATTTTCTTTACCATACCATATTTACCATAGTTTTATCATAAAACTATGGTAACGGATGACATAAAACGTTTATGTCATCCGTTTGCTTAAACTTTCACAAAATTTTATCACATTTTAATGCGATAAAATGGATAACATATCCAAGACATTTTATTGAGCGTTTTATAGCAGCCTTATAATGCTAAAATATCAATAATTTACAACATGACAATAAAATATTATTTGCACTAATTGTATGGTGCATACAGGTGTCGGAGTACTTACCATGGATTGATTCCATCACAGCCTATCGACCATACGATCAAACACAAGGCCGAAATCCCCAATCGGAAATTGAAGCTGAAGAATACATAGAGGTGGTCAACGAGTAAATACTCGCGAAAGTATACGCGATATTGAAATGTACTAATTATAGTATTTTTAGCTAAATACGTAATTATATCCGTGATTTATTTATTTATTTATTTAGGAAATTCCTTCATATTGTGTTGTTTGATGAATTGAATAATTCCTATATTTATTTAATCATGTGCATTGTTCTTGACATTTTCAATTCAAATATACTTTTAACTTGAGAAAATTGATTAACTCATTCTCGAAGACTTGAGATTATCAGTCAACATTCTTGTATTAGTTTTGTTTCATATGATGCGTTGTATTATGAGTGAATTTAATGTGTTTGTGCGTATTTATTGATACATTGCCATAATTTGAATCAACATCTATGTGTTTGTATTGAAGTTTTGTCATGTTCCATTTTTACAAACTGGAATTTCATAATAAATTAACCTCGTAAGATTATGCGTTTTTTAAAATACCTACAAATATAAGAATGCAGTATTTATATTTAAAAAACATAAATCAATGAACAAGTGGTGAAATTAGAACGTTATTAATTACATGCACCTTGATAATCGACAAATACACATATAGAGAGAAGAGTATTGATATCAGAAGATTAAAACACACACAAAGGGTGTGTAATTAAAATCAGATTAACAAGCGGAATAAGAACGGCTCAAAAACACATACAACACACAACAACAACAACAACAACATCAACAACAACAACAACAGCCACAACAATAACATTAACATCAACTATAACAACACACAACAACAACAAGACCAACAACTAAAACGACAAGAGCAACAACAACACACAACAACAATAACAACAACAACAACAACAACAACAACAACAGCAGCATGTATTTGATATAGCGCACTTCAGAGGGCAAAGGCGCGAGCAGTAAAAAAGTATAGACATATGTGGGCACATGGAGAAAGGTATGGAGACAAAAACTGGCAGCAAAAATCAACAGAAATTTCATGACTGCTTGTATAAAAGAATAAATACATACACACACATATACACACATATATATATATATATATATATATATATATATATATATATATATATATATATATATATATATTAGTGTAGGCAGGTAGAAGATTTTCACTGAAACACAAGAGATTGAAGTGAATTGCAAGTTGACAGTTCACGATTTTCCTGCGCCTATTATCCTTTGTTCGAGTAAGTGTTCAATTACTTGCTCCGATACCTATCAATAGTTGGCCAATGTTTTGTGACGTTTAGTGGAGCAGTCTGACTCGATCTTCATACTGTTGGTCAACGGTCTCACAGACGCAGCTAAAACACAACATAATATGATTTGTGAACAGGCGTGTGGCTTTGCTTAGGATCGTATTATTCTGTGCAGCTTGTGATTCTCGGTCATATTCTACCTGTTTGGCACGTGTTTTGGATTTTTCTGTTTTTAGAGTTGTCTTTGCTTAGCCAAGAGTCTATCCATGGTGAATAAACTATTTTCTGTATATTATTCAATATTATATTATTATATAACCGCATTTTAGCTTGTGTTATGAATGTTTTTCTCTGTGTATGTGTGTGTATTTTGTGTGGGTTTGAAATGTAGGACTGAGAAACTAAAAGTTTGACTCTGTGTGTGTGTGTGTGTGTGTGTGTGTGTGTGTGTGTGTGTGTGTGTGTGTGTGTGTGTGTGTGGGTGCAAGCTACAGTACAATATTTTCAATTGTATAAAATACCTTAAACTGACATTATTTTGTGGGTTTGATTGATGTGAGTGAAACATATGGTACATACACACACACACACACACACACACACACACACACGCACACACACATTTGACATCGTTTAGCTAACATATGGTCGTTGAATGAGTGACAGAAATTATTTCAACAACTTTGATTTTGACCAAAAAACACCGTTGGCACATAAATATACACACACACACACACACACACACACACACACACACACACACACACACACACACACACACACACACACACACACACACACACACACACACACACACACACACACACATACACACACTGACACACAACAGGAGTTTTGATTGAAGGCAAGCTGATATAAGGTGTAATGCGGGTTGTGCAATGCATGTCATTTGCGCGCTATTAATCGCCTTGTAAACACACACACACTGACACAAACACACTGGTAATTGGTAGGTTAGTTTTATTCAGGCGTGGTTAGTCTCAATGGTACATTGTACTGTTTTGTGCCAAATTTGTACACCTCGTGAGTTTATGTAGGTGTGGGTTTATTTGAAGCGAGCCGTTTTTGAGAGAAAGACTTGCAAATTTATCCCAGAAAACGCAAAAATGCTGAAAATTTGGATTTTGGTATTTTTGTTGGCATGGTCCGAAGGTAAGTTTGTTATTTTTCTTTAGTATTTCTATATTTATATATATTATATATATTTCACAGTATATATATTCTATATTTGATATATTCTATATATTATACATTTTATATATTTCACAATTTATATATTCTATATTATATATTTTATATTTTATATTTTATATTTTTTAGTTTATATATTTTATATAATATATTATATATATTTTATATATTATATATTTTAGATTTTAGATTTTACATATTATATTTTATATTTTATATTATATATTTTTTATCTTTCATATTTTAACTACTATATACAGTATGATATCTCATATTGGAAGTGTGCTGTATAAAAATTTATGCTAACATTCACACGCACACACACACACACACACACACTGACACACACACATATAGACACACACACACACACACTGACCAGATTTTTTTCCTAGTAATCTCTGCATTAGACATGGAGCTGAATGCAAACTTATAGTAGTTTGCTTGTAATCAAGAAGTCAAGATATTACAAACAGAATAAACAAGTACAAATATTGCAAACAAATGTTTTGAAAACGTTTTCAATCGAAAATCGCCGCAACCAACGTAAATGTCTATCTTTCTTTCGCAAATAATTTCGGCAGTAAATTTGAGCACAGGCCAGATTTTGAGCAAAATCCGGCTGTGCTCATTTGTGCTGTAGGAAACATTCAAACTTTTATTCTGCGGATAATTTTGCACTCGCTGAATCATCCTCTGTATGTGTGGCATGTGTATAAGTGCTGTACCGTATGTCGTCATGTCAGAGAGTGTAGAGTGTGACAGGCTTATTCGCAGAACTCTGTTGCAACCCGATCCTGTGCACCTGCAGCCATGTATGTCAGTATTGTATGTATGAATACCAGTCATGTGTGTGCAATAAACCAGACAACACGTTACATGGTGTCAGAAGTTTCGGACCTGCGTCCCATTATTATCGTTATTGTGTTGGTGGTATCGTGGAGTAACTATGTCGTGCAGACAGCCGGATGAGCTAGATCTCAGCTCTCCAACGTTGGCGAATACGTGGCGCACCTGGAAAAGAGATTGGACGTATTATGCGTCCGCTAGGGAGTTATCCAGCAAGCCAATGGCGATGCAAATTGGCACTTTTTTTAATTGTGCCGGAAAAGCTGCACAAGAAGTGGCTTCTCATTTTTTGTGGTCGGAGGAGGGCGGCACTCTCGACGAATTGATTGCCGAGTTCGAGAATTACTGTGCGCCACACAAGAACGTGATTATGGAGAGGTTCAAATTCTACAACCGTGCTCAACAGCCAGGGGAAAGCGTCACGGCGTTCGTCGCTGCGTTGCGAAATCTCAGTGCTAGCTGTGAGTTCACTAACACTGATGAAATGATTCGCGACAGAATATGCATCGGTGTATACGACAAATCAGCGCAACAAACGCTGTTGAAAATCTCGTCCCTGACGTTGGCCTCAGCTATTTCAACGGCGCTGACGGAGGAGGCGTCGCGTCAAGATCAACTGGTCATGACCAACGTGGATCCTCCAGTTTCAGGCATGTGTGCTGCTGCTTCGTCATCAACATCATCATCTGCAGCCGGTGGTCGTCCAACTGGTGGAAGTGAGTGCCGTTTTTGTATGCGCAGGCACGAAATGAGACGGTCCGAGTGTCCTGCGTGGAACCGCCTCTGCCGAGTCTGCGGACGCCGTCACCATTTTGCAGGCAGTATCGAGTGTCGCGCTGCACGTGCTGGCGAGAGCGGTGAGCGTCGCAGTGCACCCACCAGGGAAAGAGCGGTCGCTCAGAGCGATAGCCCTGCAACACGAGACAGTCGAGCGATGAGTCATAGACGTGACGTGCAGACACTGCAGGACAATAAGCTGCAAGATTCGCTGTCAGTGGGTATGGAGAGTAGCAGTGTCGGTAGTAAAGTATTCAAAACATTGATCACGCAGAACGGTAAACTGATCAAATTTCTCGTTGACTCAGGGTCTCAACTAAATGTAGTTTCTGTTGAGTCCTATAAACAATTTTCTGGTGATGTTGAAATGGTCAGTTTAAAACCGTCAAAAATGCTGCTTCGAATGTATAACGGTGCTCTCATATCCACTGTGGGTAAAATATCGGTCCCAGTTAAGAAACATGTAAATGATAATCTGCAAAATATGTTGTGTTATGTAGTGGACGCTGATGTTTTTCCGGTCCTCAGTCTGCAGACTTCGGTTAGCATGCGTATTATATCAGTGCTCGATTGTGACCCACTTGATTACGTGCCCGGGCCCAGCATGGTACACAACTCGCAGAATAATTCACCGTCTGCAACCACACTGTCAGGTTTGATACAATCGCCTATGACAGCCGGAAATAAGCAAGACGTAATGCATAAATTCGCTGATGTTTTCGATGACAATACAGTTGGGCTGATTTGCCAGGACTTTGAAATTCAAGTAGACCCCACGGTTGTTCCTGTGGTTGAACCTCCTAGGCGTGTGCGTATACATGTGAGAGAAAAACTTCGAGATAAGCTGAATAGCCTCGAAAATCATGGAATAATTGCCAAAGTGGTCGAGCCAACAGAATGGGTATCCAACATAGTTATTGTGCCCAAGGCTTCAGGCGATATCAGGTTGTGTCTTGATCCCAGATCTTTGAATAAGGCGATTCGCCGGGCTCATTACCCCACACCAACGGTAGATGAGGTTGCGTATCGACTTTCAAAGGCGAAAGTTTTCTCTCTCATTGATGTACATTCAGCGTTTTTACATGTAGGATTGTCAGAACAATCTTCCAGGTTATGCTGTTTTCACACACCGTTTGGTAGGTACAGGTGGTGTCGTCTGCCTTATGGAACATCTTGCGCACCCGAAATTTGGCAACGATTAATGCACGAAATGATCACTGACTTGGCAGGAGTAGAAGTTATAGCCGATGACTTTCTAGTCTCGGGAAAAGGGGACACATATGAGGAAGCAGTAGCAGACCACGATAAAAACCTAGTTGCGTTTCTCCAGACAGCCCGTTCGCGAAATTTGAAACTGAATACAGCGAAATTCAGATACCAACTGAAGGAAGTAGAGTGGATGGGACATGTGTTTAATGATAGTGGCATGAGTCCGAGTCCAAGAAAGGTTGAAGCCGTTGCTAAATATCCGCAACCTACCTGTTTGGCAGAGTTGAAGCGATTTTTGGGAATGGTGGCATACCTGTCGAGATATATTCCTGACGTGTCGTCGGTAGTTGCTCCTCTTAGGCAGCTTACGAAAGCGAAATATGAGTGGTATTGGAGTACGGAGTGTGAGAAGTCATTTGACAAGATAAAACATATTTTGATCAGAGCCCCGGTGCTCACGTATTACCGACCCGAGCTTCCCGCTACTGTACAATGTGATGCTTCGAGCACAGGACTAGGGGGAGTACTACTACAGGAGGGACGCCCCGTAATTTATTGCAGCAGATCACTGACGTCAGCTGAGCGTGCGTATTCACAAATAGAAAAAGAATTGCTGGCAGTCAGTTTTACAATGAACCGACTGGATCAATTTGTCTATGGCAGATCTGTTTTGGTGCAAACAGATCACAAACCGTTAGTTGCAATTCAACAAAAAGCGTTGTGTGACGCCCCACTCCGGCTCCAAAGAATGTTGTTATCGTTGCAACGCTATAATTTCACATTGGTGTATTGTCCAGGTGCAAGTGTTCCAGTGGCTGATGCTTTGAGTCGCAGCACTAACGCGAGTAATACTGTTCAGAGCGTGGCAAGTGTTGAAGTTGAGAATATAAACTTGAGTTCAGGGCTAGCTGTTTCTCCAGAACGTAAACAGGTCTATCAGGAGGCAACGAACAATGATCATTCGCTCCGACAAGTAATTGAGTACACCAAATCGGGGTGGCCGTCTCGTAGATCCATGTTACCTGCTGATGTCGCTCAGTACTGGCCATTTCGTTTAGAAATGACGTCCCAGGACGGATTAGCGTTTAAGTATGGTAAGCTAGTGGTTCCCAAGTCGCTACGGGCAGGTGTCCTCTCCAGGCTTCATCGCGCTCATATTGGCTTGGCGTCAATCATGAGGTATGCCAGAGAGAACGTGTTTTGGCCGGGCATGGCGTCTGAGGTTAGAAACATGATATTGAACTGCACTGTTTGCATGTCCTATAGACAGGAGCAACCATCTGAGCCCATGATGCCACACACTATAGCGGAACGTCCGTGGCAAAAATTAGCGGCAGATCTCTTTGAATTGAGCGGAAAGTGTTATCTTGTAACCGTTGATTATTTTAGTAATTATGTAGAAGTCGATCTCCTTCATCGTGTGACAACTGCAGCAGTTGTCTCGTGTTTAACTACTCAGTTTGCTCGTCACGGGGTGCCAGAAGTATTGATCACGGACAATGGTCCACAGTTTTCGTCCCAGGAGTTCAAACAATTCATGCATCAAACAGACGTAGTACATATCACGTCAAGTCCGAGGTACCCCCAATCAAACGGGAAGGCTGAAAATGCTGTAAAAACGGTAAAACAACTCTTCCGTAAAGCCAGCGCTTCTCATGAAAATCCACTTTGGGCATTGATGATCTGGCGTAACACACCCAGTGAGGGTACGAAATACTCGCCAAGTCAGATACTGTTCGGGCGTAGATGCAGAACGTTACTACCGACACATCGCGATTCTCTTTCACCTGCAACGGCAGTCGGTGTGCGAGAGAAGTTAGAAGAGCAGAAAAGGCGCCAACAGCAGGCGTACGACACTAGAGTGGGTCATCATCCGCTGGTACCACTGTCTATCGGCTCAGCAATACGAATGAAATTACCGGGTTCAACAACATGGTCTTCCGGTATTTGCCTACGTTATTTAGGACACCGTTCATATGAAGTCCTTGTGAATGGAGTAAGATACAGGCGGAATCGCAGGCAGCTGATGCTCGACAGTCAAACTCAGCCAGATTTGTACAGTGGCGTCAGCTCTCCTGCTCAAGATATCAGTGAGCCGAAGCTGAGTCAGGTTCTTCAACGACCTGTACGAAGATCGTCGCGTCAGACCAGGCGTCCAGCGTACCTTGATGATTATGTTTGTTAAACCAATATGTGTGTGTGTGATTCATTATTTATATCAACTTGTCACTTGAAATGTTTTAAAACATATATGTTTTTTTTGGGGGAAGAGGAGATGTGGCATGTGTATAAGTGCTGTACCGTATGTCGTCATGTCAGAGAGTGTAGAGTGTGACAGGCTTATTCGCAGAACTCTGTTGCAACCCGATCCTGTGCACCTGCAGCCATGTATGTCAGTATTGTATGTATGAATACCAGTCATGTGTGTGCAATAAACCAGACAACACGTTACAGTATGTGTGTGTGTGTGTGTGTGTGTGTGTGTGTGTGTGTGTGTGTGTGTGTGTGTGTGTGTGTGTGTGTGTGTGTGTGTGTGTGTGTGTGTGTGTGTGTGTGTGTGTGTGTGTGTGTAAACATTAAAAGTGAAATTGAAATGTTCATTTTCTAATGAAATTTGTGAAATCACGCAGTGTAAGGAAACCGAAAGAACGAAAATTTATTAAAACACAGGTGCGCGTGGACATTAATACCCCACGCGCACTCACAAGACTCCTACACGACTCACTCAGGCTCACATCGTGACATACGGGAGCACAAACGTACACACACACGCACACATACACACACACACATACACTGACCTCACATCCACCGAAACAACCAATCAGCGGCGAGACGGTCACTCGCTCGCCGCCGCGGGCATGCACACTGGACAGCGTGACACACACACACACACACACACATACACACACACACACACACACAGCTATATACACTCCGATGCGCTCACACACTCTCATTCTCTCACTTTCTCGCACCGTAAAAACCACACGACACACAGTAAATCAGTGTGTGTGTGTGTGTGTGTGTGTGTGTGTGTGTCTGTATGTTTGCGTGTGTTTGTATTGTGTGTATCTGCTGCCAGGAGTGAAGATTGAACAAGTGAACAGCAAGGGTCACGTGACACAACAGAAAGGCAAGTGTTTAGTCACGTGACACATCAGCATAATAACTCGTATTGTAAACAGAAACAGTGCTATTATATCATTAATAACGACACAAAGAAAGTTTATTTAGAAAACCGGAGTTGAAGCTTAGAAGTTAAGAAAGCAAGCTAAAATATGAAGCTTCAAAGACAAGCTTAGTTATGAAGTTCAAAGATAAGCTTAAATATGAAGCTTTAAAGACAAGCTTAGTTATGAAGTTCAAAGATAAGCTTAAATAGGAAGCTTTAAAGAAAAGCTTAGTTATGAAGTTCAAAGATAAGCTTAAATATGAAGCTTCAAAGACAAGCTTAGTTATGAAGTTCATGGATAAGCTTAAATAGGAAGCTTTAAAGAAAAGCTTAGATATGAAGCTTCAAAGACAAGCTTAGATATGAAGCTTCAAAGACAAGCGTAAAGGATAGGCTTAGAAGATGGATCTAGAAACTTTGAAACGTAGACACCCTGATTATATAATCAACTTATGAATCTAGAAGGTTTGAAAACGTTTGTATATATATATAGATATATATATCGCATAAAGAAGTTGCACTTACGCACCCGCTAGTGTTATATGATGAAAAAAGTATACTTCATCGGGCACAATTATTTCTGTATTAGTACGACGTTTCGCCTCAACAAGGCTTTATCAAGTACTAGATACTAGATATTAGATCTAAATCATTAGAGTACTTGATAAAGCCTTGTTGAGGCGAAACGTCGTACTAATACAGAAATAATTGTGCCCGATGAAGTATACTTTTTTCATCATATATATATATATACTAAACACTACTAAACACAGCGCGTACACGGCCCGATGTCTGAGCCATCTAGCAGAGGCGATGGATTTCATTGTAACACATCGTTATATGACAAACAGGAAAAAAATAGACAAGTATCCTTATAAATACGATTAATGTGTGCACAATTAACTTACTAACGGTAGTATGAACCGAAAAAATTGGATAGATAATTATTTGCCTGCTCAAAAATGTATTATATACTTGCATACATGTATAAATGTGTGTGTGTGTGTGTTTGAGAGCAGAATTGTCGAGTGTATGGTGTGCTGCGTCGGTCACACGCTACCCGGGCATGTGGCGGCAAATAATCAACGATGATGCGCCACAATCGTCCACATTACCTCAATGTGTGGCTGCTTGTATTCGTCGCGGTTACACGGCCATATTGGACCCCGGCGCCAGGTGATATTTGGGCGTGACAAAAATTCAGGAATGAGGCGTGGTTAGATTGTGAGCTTATAATTCGCGACGTATATATCATTTCTATCTCCCGATCAAATCTCAATCTGAAATAATTTCCCGGTGTGAGATTTGAATTCAGACATATTATTTTTCTCTCTCTGTGTGTATGTATGTGTGTGTGTGAGTGTGTGTGTATGTGTGTGTGTGTGTATGTGTGTCAATTATTTCCTTCCTGTTCTCTGGCGTGACTGACTTGAACAATGCTTGTTTCATGTATCCACTATGTCTTCAACGCCTTATCGTAGACTTCTGGCGCTAAGCGCGCTGCAAATCTTATCCAAATGTGAATGCGTATGTGTTTACGGGATATACATGGGTATTTGTGCCTGGGTGTGTGTGTGTGTGTGTGTGTGTGTGTGTGTGTGTGTGTGTGTTTGTGTGTTGTTTGACAGCGAGCGGTGTGCTTGTGCGTTGAGTTTGGACACATCTCGCTGTGAATCTTCACAGAGCACAGTCTATGGCACGCGTGTGTTTGTGTTCGGTCTGACATCGGTGAAACAGGCCATTGCCTCGGGCGGTGCCTTCTCTGTCAGAGGTCACTGACACACACTGACACACACTGACACATCGACACACATTGACACATTGATACACATTGACACATTGACACATTGATACACATTGACACATTGATACACATCGACACATTGACACATTGATACACATTGACACATTGACGCATTGACACACATTGACACACATTGACACATTGACACACTGACACACACTGACACACACTGACACATTGACACACATTGACACATTGATACACATTGACACATTGACACATTGATACACATTGACACATTGATACACATTGACACATTGACACATTGATACACATTGACACATTGACACATTGACGCATTGACATACATTGACACACATTGACACATTGACACATTGACACACTGACACACACTGACACACACTGACACATTGACACACATTGACACATTGATACACATTGACACATTGACACATTGATACACATTGACACATTGATACACATTGACACATTGATACACATTGACACATTGGCACATTGACACATTGACACATTGACACATTGACACATATTGACATACATTGACACATTGACACATTGGCACATTGACACATTGATACACATTGACACATTGACACATTGATACACATTGACACATTGATACACATTGACACATTGATACACATTGACACATTGACACATTGACACATTGACACATTGACACATTGACACATTGACACATTGACACATTGACAAATTGACACATTGACAATTACTGACACTGACACATTGACACATTGATATACACTGACACACACTGACACATTGACACACACTGACACATTGACACATATTGACACATTGACACATCGATACACACTGACACACACCGACACACACCGACACACACCGACACACACCGACACAGACACATTGATACATTGACAAACACTGACACATTGACACATTGACGCATTGACAGACACTGACACATTGACACACAGACACACACTGACACACACTGACACACACTGACACACACTGACACACACTGACACACACTGACACACACTGACACACACTGACACATTGATACGTTGACACACCGACACATCGACACATTAACACATTGAAACACACTGGTACACACGGACACACAATGACACATTGATGTACTGACACATTGCCACATCGACGCATTGAAACACTGACACATTAAACCACTGATACATTGAAATACTGACACACTGGCATACTGACACAATGATAAACTATCACACTGACACGTTGACACGCTTACACAATGATACACTGCCACACTGACGTACTCATTAGTGGCACACTTAGACACTGACGCATATACACACTGAGGCCCTGTATATTTGAAGGTGTGTGTGTATATATACATATAGGTATGTATATTTATATGCCTATATGTGTATTTGTGGGTCTTTGTGCGTTTACAATGATCAGTGTTTTGTATATGTGTTTGTTGAGTTTCCTCGGGTTCGCTATTAGCTTACGTACACACTGCATCGAACCACTAATGTAGGTATGTGTATGTGCGAATGCATGTGTATGTGTGTATGCATGTGTATGTGTGTATGTGTATGTGTGTATGTGTATGTGTGAATGTGTATGTGTAGGTGTGTAAGTGTACGTGTGTTCTCACCAAATCTTTTGTCACTGAATTGTAGTTTGCAGGACTGAGTCAGCTCGTCGCTCCCGCCTTCCATAGATCGAATATGAGTCTTTAAATCATTTGATATAGTGTGTGTATGTGATATTTGCATGTGTCTGTGTGCTTGCGTGTGCATATGTGCGCTTGACAGGAATTGGGGCCGATTATTCTTGTCCCAGAGGTGTCGTGTCATCTGCCGTGTCCACTCGAGATGTTAGTGGTGTTTCCTGCAGTGCTCAATGTCTCAACACAGCCCCATTTGCCATCCATCAGTCCAGGTTGGCGGGACTTTTTCTGTATTTAATAATACAATAATACTGTGTTTAATAATACAATAATACTGTGTTTAATAATACAATAATACTGTGTTTAATAATACAATAATACTGTGTTTAATAATACAATAATACTGTGTTTAATAATACAATAATACTGCGTTTAATAATACAATAATACTCTGCTTAATAATACAATAATACTGTGTGTAATAATACAATAATACTGTGTTTAATAATACAATAATATTGTGTTTAATAATACAATAATACTGTGTTTAATAATACAATAATACTGTGTTTAATAATACAATAATACTGTGTTTAACAATAGTATATAAACAGAAGCCGTCAAACGCATCGACACTTGAAACGCAAGAAGAAAAGAACATTCCCAAATACAAGCCGACCACTGTTTATTATAATTATTATTAGTATTAATTACAGGCAAATCGAGTAACATGGGAAGAGTGCAAGCACTATTACCACCCTAAGGTGGTCACATGTACCGGAAGCGCCCAAAATATTAAGAGAGAAAGAGAGTTCGAAAAGAAAAAAGTCTAGAAAGAGAGTTGGAAAGAAAATAATAAATAAATAACAATAAATAATAACCCATCATCCGATAACACTCCATAATGTCACTCCGCC
Organism: Sacculina carcini; assembly: GCA_916048095.2. NCBI lineage: Eukaryota > Metazoa > Arthropoda > Thecostraca > Sacculinidae > Sacculina > Sacculina carcini. The sequence goes on from OU696595.1 coordinate 5,537,177, forward strand.
CACGTTCCTCAATAAATAATAACAATCAACAATAAATATGTGATTCAGTAAATAACAACCATCAATAAATATGATCAAATATATGATCAGACAATTCTCACTTCATCTGTGAATTTTGAGTATAATTATGTTATATCAGGGGATCTATATCGGCGGTATCCATTCCTATTGTTGGTATGCTAACTAATAACTCAATGAGACTCAATTTCTGTATAATAAAACCGACTATAACTGTATTCATTTTTATTCCAGTATCATTATTATTATTATTAATTACAGGCAAATCCAGTAGCATTTTATATAATTGGCAAATAATATGATTGCTAATAATTATTTGAACAGTCAATGAAGGAGGTATGGGACCATATTCGTTAACTATCAAGTGGTAAATAATCCCACGTTTATATAAATTAAAATGAAATGTGTATGTGTGTGTGTGTGTGTGCAGCGTGTGTGCATGTTTGGATGTGGCATCATTGAGTGGCTCTTGTACACGTGGCGCCCAGTCATCTTCGTCATCATCTTCTGACAGTCAAGTGCTTGTCGTGTCTCGACACGTGCTCACACCTCGCAACTCTCTGAAAATGTCGCTGCGTCAAACTCGTGGTCGTATTGTCCACTCACTTCCGTCCTCTGGTACGTTTCTCTGTCTCTGCCTGTCTCTCTCTATATATCGTCTCTATGATACCTTTAATTTTATCTCTCTCTATCTCTATCTATCTCTCCATATCTCAATTTTACATCTATTCTCTCCATATCTCCATCTCTCTATCTCTCTATTTCTCTGTCCGCAAACAAACACTGAAGACCACACAGCTATAACTCTTTTTTGTACATATATCTATCAGCATTTTTGGTATGTTATAATTTAATATATTTATCATACCGTTCTACACAAAAGGTTTTTTACACACGCTTACAATGTGAGTAGATAGTTCGCAGCATATGTCACATTATACCAACGAAAAACATTATCAGACAACACGTAGAAAGATGAAGAACGAAAGAGCATTGCTCAACTTCAAACTAGAACTACCAATGATTTAAAAGTGAATTGTAGCGCAGCGTACAGATAATTGTATCGTATTAGAGTAGGCACAGTGACTAATGAAACATGAAAATGGATGAGACAAAAATGTAAAAATTAAATATAAAATAATGAATGAGATAAGTTCGCAGAACAACATATATAGTGACAATTATGTTATTTTCAGTTAATAGCTGTAGGAAACAGGATAGCTTGAAATTACAGGCGATTACAGTACAAATTTAGCCAAATTTGTTTGATTTCGTTGTCAGGCCAAGTGTTGCCAGTTCGTGTTGGCTCATCTGGCAACCCGTCATCTGGCAACTCGCAAATCAGCTGGCATCCACCACAATTGCCGTATTTTCGCCGAGCGCGCCAATATTCGTTGGCTGTCAGCTTTGACTATCGACGCTATTGGCTGGCCGGTGTGACGTCACGACATGACGTCACTTTGATGCCGTCCTCATCGACTACGTCATCGTCCACTGTTCGTACGGCCAGCGTCAATTACGCAGCCAAAATGGACGGTAATTTTGACAAGCAAAATATAATAATCTGAGTGTATGAGTGTGCGTGTGTGTGTAATTCATTACATTTTCCTGTTGCAAAATGATATATTTTACTATGATAATTAATATAATGTATTATTTTTATCGGCAAAATATTGTTGTTTTGTTGTGCGACAGAGCGACCGGGTATTAACAAGGCAAACATCTTATTTCTCAACGGCGAAAGGCAATATGAAATGAAGAACATTTTCAGTGAGTGATCATATATTTGTTTTATATATAATTTATTCAATACTTATATGAATCAAGTGTTTCATTGTATACGAATTTCAATCTATATTTTATTGCTAATGTATCTGTCATTTTTTTTACTTTTATCGGTCTATTTAAATATATTTTCGATGTCACGATATTTATACTTGCAGGATACAAATGTTGTTTATATTTTTAAACGTTTTTATGCCTTAAAAAGCTTATTAATTGTAATTTCACGGTTAATGCATGTACAAACAGAATTGATTAAAACACTGGCTGAAAATAATTATTCAATAAATATATTTAATATTTCATTATTATATTTCCTTCTGAAGCAAATACGTATTACTCAATTTGAAATATTTTGTATTCAATTGATATATTTAATACATAATCGCAATTTTTATGATTAAATATTTGATTGAAGTTAATTAAGACATTTAGCGTCGTGACACACAAATAATCGTTTTTTTTTATCGAATTGCACTTCTCCCTTCTGAATCTAAGCAACAACATGTATTTGGCTTGAATATTCACAAAAACAACATCAATTATAAAACACAGCATAAGCCAGAAAACAAAGATAAAAAAGTTGGAAAAACAAGATAAATATTCACATCGCACATAATTAAACACTTAAACTGTGGGATTAAAACACAAATTTAACACAAAAATCAATGTAAAAAATACGGCACACAATTACGGCGTACATGTGTGTACTTTGTAAATTTACTTTGTACTTTTTTTTAATTGTCTGTACATTGTACACACAATTTATAAAGTACATATATGAGATGCTCGCATATGATAGAATATATCTATGATTTATTGATCAGCAACTGCTTAATACGTGACTTAAACGAAGAGATATAAAATATGAGATACATTGTTCTAATTGTATATATATATATATATATATATATATATATATATATATATATATATATATATATATATGTGTGTGTGTGTGTGTATTATATTCACCTTGTTTTGTAAATAATCACTATATTAGTGATGATTATAAGATGTAAATTATCTCTCTTCTTTCTTAACCTTTCACTTTCTGTGTGTGTATGTGGCTATGTGTGTGTGTGTATGTTTCTGTGTGTGTGTGTATCTGTGTGTGTGTGTGTGTGTGTGTGCGTGTGCAGCGGCCTAGAGACCCTCTAGGTGTAGGGCGCTATATAAATATCTACCTAATATAATGTAAAATGTGTGTTTGTGCACTCTTGCCTGCTGCCCCAGAAATTGAGACCAGTGGTCATCGCAGTGCAGATGGCTCATTTTCTCTGAAGTGGCCCGCCATTTCTGCCCTGCCTGCCAAGCCTTCCGGTGCCGAATCGCTCTATTATCGCGCCGTCTATGTCTATAAGTTCTACGTGCGGTCGCAGCAGGGTGGCGCTAGCAGCGGTGGCGGTGGAGGCTGGTATTTTGCCGCCAGCAAGTCCTATCTGGCGCCGCAGCAGAACTACAGACTCAAACTGCACTCCGGCAGCGTGCTGGCCAAACACAACAGCCTGCAAGTGCAAGTTCACGTGGCCTATCGTCGAGTGTGGAAATTATTCGGTGTGTTTGTATGTACTCACTAGTTGTACTCACTAGTTGTACTCATCTAGTTGTACTCACCTAGTCTTACTCAATAGTTGTACTCACCTAGTTTAACTCACTAGTTGTACTCACCAGTTGTACTCACTAGTTGTACTCACTAGTTGTACTCACTAGTTGTAGTCACCTACTTGTACTCACCTAGTTGTACTCACAAGTTGTACTCACCTAGTTGTACTCACTAGCTGTACTCACTAGTTGTACTCACTAGTTGTACTCACTAGTTATACTCACCTAGTTGTAGTCACCTAGATGTTCTACAGGATATGAGCTAAGCTCGTGCTGTCCCGTCTGTTTTCCATAATTTATCTGACATATTTTTGAAGAAACTTGAATTCATAACTTCAACTATTTTGCTGTCTAATTGGTTCCATCTATCTACGCTCCTAAACGGGAACTCACTTTTTATATCTTTTCGACAACGCGCTTTCCTCAGTTTTTCAGTGTCCTCTACACACATTTCCTTGAAAAACTAAGCCGATATCGTGTGTGTGTGTATGTTTTTGTGTTTGTGTGTGCAAAAATTTCCCTCACAGGAAAACCTATTTTTCCACATATTTTCTTACACGAAATAATTTCTAAGTTCTTTAAAATATTTTCTATCCATTTTACGTATAAATAGGGTATATAATATACTATGTTTAATTGAGCCTTATATGGTGTAATGCATATGCAATTTTCGCTTTTTGTAGGAATGTATATGCTATTGCGCACACAGTTGTGCAAACTTAACATACGTTATTCCCGTTTGGAACAAAGCAAATCAATCTGGTAGGTGAATTATGTCGTATTTATACTAAAAAACCATTGTAACTTTGACCGTCCTATATTTGTTGCACTAATTCAGTTTCTTCTGAAAACAGTATTGTTGTTATCAATCTGTGATTGCTAGTTACCCAACATTTTATTATTCGGCAGCGTACGTAATTTCTTAATGTATGCATGAATGTGTGTGTGTATGTTCGTGTGCTTGTGTGTTCGTGTGCGTTTTTTTGCTCACAGAAATCCCAACTAAGCTGATCACAGTGAAAAAACCACAATCTACTAGCCTGCTACTGAGCTGGAAGCCGATTGGTTCGTTGCCCGGTCAACCAGTACGACGTTATCGATATCTCGTCTATTATTGGCCAGCGCAACAGCCACAAGCCACGCCCAACTTGGTCGTGCGCGAATCAGCGTCGCCGCTTCACCAGCTGACGCTTGGCTCAGACGGCACAGTGAAATCGTCGGTGCAACAGTATCGTGCTCGTGTGGTTATCATGTTTATCAACAAGGACAGCCAGGCATTCCGTCAGTAACCACACACACACACACACACACACACACACCCGCACACACACACACACACACACACACACACACACACACACACACACACACACACGCACACGCACGCACAAAATACATACGCATATATACACTGTTACATGCATTTTGATACACAAATTTCATATCTACATCCATAAATAGATGCATACATAGTTCGATATATACCTACATAGATAAATATAAGCAAATCCTGGTGTTCCGTCAGTAATTGAACGCACAAAGACGCACAACACACACACACCAATATATGCGTAAACACACATGTGTATGCTGTATATACACGCTCATATATGCTCGCATATGTGGTGTGTATCTGAGTGTATGTGGTGTGTATGTGTGTGTGTGTGCAGTGATGGACCCCACCAGTATTGGTGTGGAAGGTAATCGTATCAACTGGAGTGTTCCCAGTGTACTCTCATCTTCTGCTTCTACCACTACTTCGTCCTCTTCGCCGGACCGATATCGTGTGCGTGTGTTTGCCACCCGTCTCACATCACCACTGGCACGAGGTCAACTGCGTCGCGAGCTACTGGTCGACCAGGTGATCGGCTCCAGTGTGCCTGATCACGTGATTGCAGCCGACGGTGTCATGCAGCGGGTCACCGGTCAACATCGACTGCTAGTCTATGTTCAACGCATGCCAGCTCATTCTTATGCTGCGTCGGTGCCACAGCAAGGTGCGTGAAATGACAATTACTGCTTAACCCATTATCACTAGGTGATCTCATATGAAATCACTTAAAATGACCGTGTTTTGTGGTCTTCTGTTTATAGTAAAACATACTTATATATTAGGCTATGCATACTAGAAACATTTGTTTGATATTAACATACTATTTTCAAAAATCTTTACTAAAAGGTCGAGAGTTTATTTATATGATTAACGGACGTGTCTTTACCAGTATTGTTAAATGTGTTTTAGTTTTTGTAATTTTGAGTCAAAAAGCTATTTATAAAACACAACTTACTCCCTGTAAAAGCAAATATAATGTAAAAGATATTAGACAATATCATACCATGTTTTAGATTATATAATATTTTTTCATATTTTTGTTATATATTATACAGATTTTTATTATTGTTATCTGATGAAATTTTTATTTGTTTTCAGCGCTTCTGTCTATGCCGAGAGTCGGTGAGTTTAATTCATGTTATTATGGTCCGAATTTATAACTTTACTAATCACACGTTTGAGCTAGATTCTTTAGGAATATTCCTGATAAATATATAAAAAATTAAGCGATTGTCAATCGATATATATTTAATGATTGACAAAATATTTTGTTCCTTCATCGAGTTTGTAAGTGTTCATCTAGAAATTTCAATTGTCTTATGCGGGCATCTTCTTGATACGTTCCTTGCAAATTTCTTTATGCTCTTAAAAAATAAATATTGAACATATGGTATTCCCGCTCAGTTTTGAAACTGTCTCTACATCATTTGTTATTGATTAGCTGCTAAATTATTCATTATTAGCTCTATACACTACATTATAAAGTGTATTTTTATTCTTATAGAGTTGCCTGAAAGTGATGTGCACGTGTTTCACCGGCCCGGTCAAAATATTTTGGTCCGTTTTCGGCCAATCATCTACGAGCATTTGCCAAACCCCGCCTACTATTTGATCTTCTACACGCCATTGGTCGACTCGCCGGTCGATTTCCACCAATGGCGCAGCAAGCTGGTGGCGTTGCCACGGCAACGAACTCGCGCACAATCAACTACAAACATCCCACATTCTGATGCTGAAATGACTAGAGTTATTCTGCCACGCACTGATGGATCTCAGCCATATTTAGTCAAGGTGTTTCATGTGCCCACCTCTCCGGCAGGTGAAGTCAAATACACACACACACACACACACACGCACTTATATACAAATATGGGCATACAGGCACACACACACACACACACACACACTTATATACAAATATGGGCATACAGGCACACACACACACAAACACAAATACTTACACTTTATAGAAATCTAGGCATACAGGTACACACGAATACACACACGCATATATACACACGCACACACACACGCATATATACACACGCACACACAAAGGCAAATATACAAACATATACACGTACTAATAGACACAGAACTATAAATTGCTGTTGATTAAAAATTTTTAAATTGGTAAATTGTATCACCAACATTACATACGCTACAGGAGATGAAATTTCCCTGATTGTGTTTTGATTGAATATAAGTGATCTGAAATTGTAATGCCCAATATCTTAGCTTCATATCTGTAGATACATTGACTTGTTTAAATTGAAGAGAGATTTTAGACTTATGACATGTCAAAGTTTGCAAGCATATCTCCCCATTTATGCTTGCGTGTATTTTCCGTTTCAATCAATCAATCATTAAAATATATTTACTATTCAGAGAAGAAAACGTAATATATACAGTATTTCGTAAATGGCGAGGCATTGAAACATTAGTGTTTGTACTATCTCAAAAAGAATCAAAAGCATGAGATTACAAGAAACACACATGTACACACACATATGTTTCAGGTATAATAATGGCTGAAGCCAGACCTCTGGCGGGTAAACCGAGGTCACGTGACGTTCACTGGCGTGTAAGTGACCCGAACGTGCACATGTACGGTGTATTTGCCTGGAATCGGGTTAACGGCGGGAGTAACTATGCTCATCCTCGCTTCTTGCGCGTGGCCAGCGGTGACGGTGCTAATATTGCGATGCACACCGGAGCCGGGGTTCACTCGGGAGCTGGCGGAAGCAACCCTACTTCTCCGTCTGGAGGTAAAGATATTGAACTGATACTTCCACATGGTTCACTCAGTCATAACATTGGGAAGGGAACAACACATGAATATTCAATTATCCACAGTCAACATTCCTCAGTATTCAAAAGATTTCAATTACCAGTTCACTTGACTTACAGAAGAAGTAGGAGGTGTTGCATTCACAGGAGAAGTTACAGGGGGTGTTGCAGTGGAGTGGGAGTGTTAAGAGTGTTAGGAGTTAGTGTTAGGAGTGTTGCATTCACATCGCATTCCCTTTTTCAGCTTGATGTTCCTTTATCTTTTCCATCTTTTTCTGTATATTTTGTCTTTCATCTTCCTTATATAATTTTCCAAGGATTACACCGTTATATTTCATTTTAATGTACGCTGACCCATTTTAATACACATTTTTTCTTCCTCTTGCATTATTTGTCTTGTATTTTCTATATTCTATTAATATTTCACTTGATAACGTTCATTCTCTTCATTGACAATATCACGTATGATATAGTTAATTTTGTCATTTCTTGGGCTGTAGAAGGCATTTTTGAGCTCTATATTATTTAAAGTTGTTTTTTCACAAAAGTTTTGTGTATTTATCAAGTTTTTGTTTTTTGATAATTTTTATTATTTCGAGCTTGTTAACCATGTCACTAATTACACGTTGTTGCGTTGTGGTGTAATATTGCAGGTGGTGATGGTGCTGGAGTATCGTGGAGTGTACGTGTCGAGGATATTCCGTCCAGTCTGGCTCAGAACTTGGACGATCTGGTCTTTTTTGTCAGTCCTCTACCAACTCAGCTTGTGTTCGGAGGTAAGCTGCCACATTCGTCATATATACCCTATATGCCATGCTTGTTTATTATCCACAAATTCTCATATTTTTGTCACAACTTCGATCAATTCCATTTGCGTATATCCGAAGTTGTATATTGATTTTCAACAAAACGTAGATTAACGTAAACTGAATTATGATTGAAGACATTGAACACAAATTGAGACACTCGCACAACCGCTTTTCCCGGATCACCACACTACCTCACACTTCATGATCACACCTAAATCACAGTTCAAAGTGACATCTACAGAGCATCTACAAACAGTTCAAAGCCACATAGTACATTGTTGAATGTCGAACCGCCAAAACATCCTCAGCGCTCGTGATCATACATTGTCTACACTTCTCACAATATTATTTATAAATGTATGCGCTGCTGCCATTGACAGCTCACTTTCCACACGGTTCACATTTGCTGCAGGTACACGCTTTGTGTTCGGAGCTCGCGTTCAAAACGAGCCCAATCGTCGTTTTGTCGCGTGGACGGTGCGAGATACTAGCGAGCGCGTGTTCAGCGTCAGTGCCGTATCAGGTCGCACTGGTCGCGTGACCTTCAGTCGACTTGTATCTGTTGCCTCGCCTGGTCACAACTTGCAGGTCACCGAAGGTCAGCGGGTCAGTACCTACGTGACCCTGCCTAGTGGCGGTGTTGGCGGCTCTTCTTCTGCTGCTGACGGAACCTCTGAGCAGCAAGAAGAGTTCGTGTTTGTTATCGTTCCTGTTCTACGATTGCCCAAGGTTTCCGGTGAGATTCATAGCAGTACACATCACACAATCTCAGCTCCAAGTGCCTTCAAGTGTCTTACAGTGGATCTGCAAATTAACTGTCAATAAACCAAATGAGACAAAAGAGAATAATTCGGAAATATTTTTGCATGTCTTGTCACAAAAATTTATTGCAAACTGTGATTTAGAACATTTATGAATTTGCAGATTATCATATTTGATAAAATTTACTAACTGGAAATTCGTTTTGATGTGATTCTCGACAGAAATCGCCACCACTATTCTGCTTAGCTGTGTGTACGAATCTTAGCGGGTTATATGATATCCGATTTGGTATTTGTGTGTATGTGTGTACCTGTTTACTTATGTGAATGTGAATGCGTGTGTGTGTGTTGGACAGGAACCATTATGTGGTCGTTTCCTTCCAGTTTCTCTGCTTCAAGTTCCGGTACCACTACCGCCACCAGCGGTTCTGGTTCTAGCCCGGCAACATTCAGTTGGACCGTATCTGACCCCTCCAGCGCCACTGCGAGCTATGCCATCTTCTCGGAACCTTCAATGGCATCATCAGTGACATCATCATCGTCCAATGACAAAGAGGCACGCTTTGTATCAATGGTGTCCTCTCCCAATCCTGGCGTCGGGGTGGTAATGTCTTCCTCAGCGTCCGTGCTTCAGCAGCGTCAAGGACAACCACAGACTGGACATAAGCAGCAAAGAGCGCTGATATACTCGTTGCATTCGCAGCCAATAGGCGGAGGTAAGCTAACATTCAGTATTGTCATTCAACATAATAACACATAAAGACAACATGACATGGTGGTAAAATTGTGTGATTCAATTTAATGATACTGTTAGGATAAAGTAGGACAGTACGGTAAGGTAATAGAAAAAGACTATCAATTGAAATCACACAAATCACAAATATGTTCTGCTCACATAAAATTGCAATTTGAGTATATTTTCATGTGTGTGTGTATGTGTGTGTGTGTGTGTGTGTGCGTGTGTGTATGTAGGAATGAGATTTGTGTTTGGCACTTCCAGCGCTGCCAAGGATCCATCTCAGCCAATTACAATTGAGTTCAGCTTGAAGGAGACTGGACCCAAAGTCTATGCTATCTACTATATACCCGAGGAAGAATACTCTCAATCCAATGCTGCTCACAGCGTCAGAGGCTCCGGGTCACACAAAAATTCCGGTTATGGTTCTCAGAAAAGTTTCGGTTCTGGATCTCAGAACAAATCTGGTTCTGGTTCTCAGAAAAATTCCGGTTCTGGTTCTCAAAACAATTCCAGTTCTGGTTCTCAGAAAAGTTACGGTTCTGGGTCTCAAAACAATTCCGGTTCTGGCTCTCAGAAGAGTTCCGGTTCTGGGTCTCAAAACAATTCCGGTTCTGGCTCTCAGAAGAGTTCCGGGCGTTCTGCCTCAGTTCGACCTGTGTTTGTTCGTTTTGTTAGCGTGGACAAGGGTGATGGCAGCAGTGTTCAGGTGGGCCAGAAAGTCAGTGTTTCGCTGCCGTCACTCAGCCAACTAACAGCCAAACATCAACACAACAAACAGCAGAAAAAGCCCAGTGAACGTCCGGTGTTTCTCATCCAACCATTGCCCGATCAACCAGGGATTGGTGGTGAGTGATGAAATATATTACTCCTGCTATAACTCTAGCCGTAATCTTCAAACTGTCATATATCATATCCGTCAACATCATATCGTGCGTTATATAGCGTTTGCGTTGTTCTTATTTCGTGCGTGATTGTATGATCTTGTGTGTATTTGTGTGTGTATGTGTGCGTGTCAACATGAATGACACGTATGAATGCTTATGTTTATGTATGTGAATATTTGTGTATGTATATGAATATTTGTCTATGTATGTGTATGTATGTGTATGCATGTGTATGCATGTGTATGTATGTTTATGTATGTGTATATATGTGTATATACCGTAAATGCTCTTTCTATCCGACATGCCGGATTATTTTTCGACCCCCTGCGTATGGTGCCGGATTATAACAGCCTGTCGGATTATTAGAGCCTGTCGGATTATTTTGAGTCACTCCGCGCGGTAGGATCGCGCAAAAACTGCAGCAACAAAAAATAGTGCGCTGCTAACAGGGACGAGGACACATATAAAGACGATGATTTCTGCTTTGATTAATGAGTGCCGGTTTATAAGAGGATTGCTAAATATACTGTTGCTGAACAATAATTGAATCGTGGTTGCAGTTTCAATAAGCCTTTCCAGGAAGTGCCGGATTATTAGAGCATTTACGTTATGTGCATGTATGTATGTGTATGCATGTGAATGTATAAGTATGTGTGTGTATGTATGTATGTGTATGTATGTGAATGTATGTGTATGTATGTGTATGTATGTGTATGCATGTGTATGTATGTGTATGTATGTGTATGTATGTAAGTTGTATTTGTGCATGCATGTGTAAGTATGTTTGTGTATGCATGTGTATGTATGTTTGTGTATGCAAATGTGTATGTATGTGTGTATAAACGTCTCTGTGAATGCATGATTGCGTGTGTATGCTGTTTGTGTCTGTGTGTGAGTGCATACTTTTATGTGTATGTATGTGTATGTATGTTTGTGATAGTGTGTGTGTATGTATGTTTGTGATAGTGTGTGTGTATGTATGTGTGAATGTATGTGTGTGTATGTTTGTGTGTATGTATGTTTGTGAATGTATGCGTATGTATGTGTATGTATGTTTGTGAATGTATGTATGTATGTGTGTTTGTGTGTCTGTTTCAATATTAGCTCCAATCGTGGTGGTCGGGCAGCGTGATAAGTCTCGCCCCACTAACAACCTGGTGCAATGGCAAGTACAGGACGCATCCGTGCAGCACTACAGCTTGTTCCAGTTGCCGCTAGATGTCACTAGTAATGGCGGCGCTCAAACATGGACCAGCCCACAGCCTCAATTCATTACCACGTGGTCGTTAACCGGTACATCATTCGCGGTGCGTGGCACCACACTGCGGGCATACGTTCAAGCTGCGCCTATACAGTCAAAACAACCACATCAACAGCAGCAAAATCATGCGCAGTTGTTTGTGGTGGTCCCTCAAGCCACTAATCCACTGGTGGCTGGTAAGCGAATTCATTGCTTTTTCAGTTATATTCACGCCCAAAATATTTTACAGAAATCGTTAGTTATGTGATTACAATTATACGCTCTACCAATTTAATTAGACAATAATCAAGAAATAACAATACTACATTAATTTTTACGATCAAATTCAATATACTATCACTTCGGCTCATTAAATGGTATATTTTGTGAGATCAGTGGATACGACAATACGTTTAGTGTTTAAGTAAAACTAAAGGTAATCTTAAAGTTTTCGGACGTACATTAGTCGCTAAAGGTGTTGACGACTAACACATGAAGCACAGGAACTTTACAAAACATAAATCAACCCCTGTTCATGCTTAAACAACTCATTTAACCCAAAAATTTCACGTATCATGTTCATGCTCAAAACGAGGGTATTTCAATTTATCATCTATGAAATAATATCAACAGTTTTGCGTCTAAACTTTTTGCGGCTACTGAATATCAACTACTTTTATAGGACTTGTTTACTTGAGCAGATCCAAGTGGGTTGACATTTGTGACTGTTTGTTTGCGACAGGAACTGAATTTATAGCAGCACAACGACGTTCGTCCTCTACGCCAGGGAGACCTGCCGATATTAGTGCCTCGTGGGTTGTGCGTGATCAAACAGTGAAACGTTACCTATTCTTTGATACCGTCACCACTAGCGGCACAGATGATTTTGGTCGCATGCAATTCATTCAACAACGTGATGCCGGCAAAAATCCCCAAACAGGACAAAAACTCTCAGCCACTCTGGCCCAGCAGCCGCAGCAACAAGAACCACATAAAAGACGACAACAAAATCAACAACAACAACATCAACAGCAGCAGGAACCGAAGGCAAACCTGCTTGTGTATCCGGTACCAAACCAGTGGTTCCATGACGGTGAGATTACTCGCTTGATAATCATATAACAATTATTTTGATTCTGCCACCAACGTCTCCCCAGATATTATGCCTTTCTTTCTATCTCTTTTCCTTTGTGTTTTTATCTGTTTTTTTCTCTCTTCATGTATATGTTTTTGTGGTATGGCGTGTTTTGCCACTTTGTTTTCCAATTCATGATGTTCTCAATATTGTAATGTGTATTAAATATTGATCCTTTAAAACTAAACAAATATATTGTAATGGTGGTCATGAAATTCAACTCTAAGTTATACCCAGAATTCAAAAATGCTACCAATGCTGCTAATTGTTGTTTGAAATCACCAAAAATTATCACAACGCTGTTTTAGTTGTCCAACAAAGAATTTACTGGCTAAATTGTTTTCTTACAAAACGATGCGAACATTGCTGATATGTTTGTTTAACTTGAATACAATTTTTGCTGATGAAAACATTCATGATCGCTTATAATGCATATGATTCATAATTTTTCCAGATGGTTGTACCTCCGTGCTGGGAAGCGACTTCTCCGGAAACACATACGCCGTGCGCTGGGTGATTCGTCGCCCCGATGTTCGTTGGTATCTTATTTTGGCGCATATTCCCGGTCGTCGGCCAGTTGTAGCGCGCTCGGTTGACCTAGGTCAACAGGTCATCGCAGGGGTCACGCGCACCGACTACGTCACAGGACTGATGCCTGGAGTACAGTACAACTTCTTCGTGGTTCCTGTTGCAGGTGATTTTGTGGGTATTGATTCCTTTTTCTTCAGCGGGCGTATATATTGGTAAAAAAGCTTACATCGCATTTAACCCATTTAAGCCAGTGTTTGGCCAAGCCAATTATTAGTAAGCTTGGTACGTCAGTGTGTTTTATTTAGCTTTCCTGATTATACTTTTTGCATTTTCATTTAATCCAGGTGGATTCTTGCATATTCATATGTTAAACATATTCAGCAGCTTTTATATTTTTGTTTATCTATTTATACATTTATATACTTTTAATCTAGTAATTTATTAAGCAATAAATATATTATACAACTATTAAAATACTATTTCTACCTAATTATGATATAATTGCCACAATAAAACGAACACACAAAAACAAAGCACATCACAGACCCTCAAACTTTATTTAATTCACTGCACGTGCTGCTTCAGCGCCATGTGATCGAAAACAGAGGATCAAATGCTTGCCTTCCACGAGAATTAAATCATTCTTAGAGTGCACAGCAAGGAATTGTCCTCTAGAGGCAAGCCGCTAAAATGCAGGCCAATTGGCTTGAACAGTTGAAAAATTGTTCAACTTGGGTTTTTGGAGTAATTGTGGCCTAGCCAACGGTTTTTCAGGACAATTCTTGGCTTGGCCAAGAATCAATTTATCGAATCTTACTTCATAGTTGTCTCACTTACCCTACATCAGTTAAAACATTACATTACCTTACTTTTGGTTAATACCTTAACTTACTTTACCTTAATATATATTTAACCTATCTTTAGGTCATTATCTTACTTTACTTTACCATATCTCATATCTTTTTTATCTTATCCTACTCTACCTGCTTTTCTGTAGCTCTATGTTACCTCAGTATTGGTGTGTAAGTAGGTGAGTAAGTAAATTTATTGGTCACTCATACAAGCAGTTCAGTCAATAGTACGTGTACACGAGTACGTATACACGACATAAAAGCACATGTGACAATAGTCCGACAAACTCACGCTTCTTTTTGGACTTATACTTGAACAATAAGCAAGACTACTACTATTTGATAGCTAGCGCCACAGTCATTCTGATGTATTTATATAGTCGACAACAATCAAATATAGATTGGTGTGTGTGTGTGTGTGTGTGTGTGTGTGTGTGTGTGTGTGCACGCTTGCATGATGTTGGTGTGACCCTAATTCAGACGATCACCAACTGTCACGCAGCCTGCAGATAAGTGGCTCCACACTCAGCTTGTCTGTGCCTAGACAACGCACAAAACTGGATTATTATATAGTAGTGGAGACTCCCAATAGTGGCAGCAATGTTGAACCCAAAGCATTGGCTGTTGTACCTGCCGTGGTTCAACTTCCCAATGGAGCCCGTAAGCCAGCTGCTGCCGGAGACGAAATTGCGGCAAAAATGACGCAGACGCCGTCCACAGGCAGTCGGTCACTGGTGCTAGGTGTAAGAACATCACATCTACTTGATGGTTAGTGGAATTATTTGTTCAATCATTCAATCATTCAATCATTCAATCATTCAATCATTCAATCATTCAATCAATCATTCAACCATTTCTCCTTTGTTTGCATGTGACTTTTTCACGAGATTTTAGCAATAAAA
The DNA here is from genome assembly GCA_916048095.2 of Sacculina carcini. Lineage (NCBI taxonomy): Eukaryota > Metazoa > Arthropoda > Thecostraca > Sacculinidae > Sacculina > Sacculina carcini. The sequence goes on from OU696595.1 coordinate 5,552,557, forward strand.
CCTGGCATATTATGCCCTTAGACTTAACTACTACATTAAAAAGTCTCAATATATATTCCGTCAAAGAGAGTATTTTTCATTGAACAACTAGTAGTTTTCATCAGTAGAATCCATTCATTCATTCATTTTTATCAATAGAATGACTGGTAGTTTACGAAAGATTTCATCATAATTATCATCGGTAGCTAAGTGATTCAGCCATTGAAACCGCGTAGAATTATTATAAGACTAGTCTTAAGTTGTTAATAACTTACAAATGGATAAATCTTCAATAAATCTCTAATCATGTATTTACTATATGTTATATAGGCGGTACGATAACAACAAATATATTAATATTTGTTCATATAGTGTTCATATAGTATATGTAGTTTTATGTACAATTTCATAGATATATGATTACGGTCTAGTTTTTCCATTTACGGTCAGCTTTCGTGATAAGAATTGTCCTATTGATGTATAAATTTTTGTGGTACTACGCCTTTATGACAGACTGGCCACAGGTCGATGACCCCGAGGTCAATGACCCGCTTTCTGCTCAGCCGAGAAGTCAGCCTTTGGCGGCCGTTCATAGTGCCACCGTCCAATCACAGCGTATCGACTCAGCAAATATTAAACTCACGTGGACTGCACCAGTATCTCTGGACAACAAGCTTCCACTTGGCTCACAGCTGGTCTATGTGCTGGTGTATCGTGTCACGGCGCTAGATCAGGAATGGCAACTGGTGCATCGCCTTG
>OU696595.1:5555794-5613294 GCA_916048095.2 Sacculina carcini
CATCCAACAACAATCAAATACGCTTTTTCGTCGTGTTCCGTGTACGCCCGACACTGGAGTTTATCACCATCGTTCCCACACAACAGCAACAACAAAAACAAAAGACTGCATCTTCTTCTAGAACAGCGTCTCAAGAACTAGAGCAGAGTGTCAGAGTGAGGCTAGAGACGGCGCAAGATCGCTTCATTGTGCTGGGAATCACAGAACGTCCTCAAGATGCCCGTAAGTCCAACCACCTGCCGCTATTATTATTATTATTATTATTATTATTATTATTATTATTATTATCATTAGTACTTTTAGTATTATTATTATTATTATTATTTCTATTACTATTAGTATTATTATTTCTATTACTATTAGTATTATTATTATAATTAATTATTATTATTATTATTATTATTATTACTATTACTATTACTACTACTATTATTATTATTATTATTATTATTAATTTCAGGCAACTCCGGTGACATGAGAAGAGTGACATGCACTATTACCACCTGGCGGTGGCCACATTAAACGAATGAACCCAAAAACATATATAGAGAAAGTTTGAGTGTCTATTTTCTGCATTTATTTGGACGTTTATGTGTTTGTGTGTGTCGTCTATGTATGTGTATATATGTATGTGTGTGCGTGTGTGTTTGTGTGTGTGTTGGCAGCTGTGACGGTACGCTATCCTGTCATCAAGAGCACTGCACAGGCGTCAATTATAGCGCCCTCTGGTAGCAATACCGGCACACTAAAACCGTCGCAACAACAGGTCAAGCCGTTGACTCTGTCGCGCTCCACTGGAGTCAAAACCAGTGGCGTTCAAAAACGATATTTCAACGTGGACACTTTAACAACTGGCAAGCGCGCGCAAAAATCACGTGCGTTCAACCTCTCACAGGCACTAACACACTGACACATTGACACATTGACACAATGACACACTAACACACTAACACACTAACACACTGACACACTGACACATTGACACATTGACACAATGACACACTAGCACACATTGACACATTTGAACATTGACACAATGACACTATGACACATTGACACATTGACACATTGACACATTGACACAACTACACAATGTCATATTGACACAATTACACATTGATACAATGACATACTAACACACACTGACACATTGACACACATTGACACACATTGACACATTGACACTATGACACACTGACACATTGACACAATGTCACATTGACACATTGACACATTAACACATTAACACAATTACACATTGACACACTGACACACTGACACACTGACACAATGATACATTGTCACGTTGACACATTGACACATTAACACAACTACACAATGTCATATTGACACATTAACACATTAACACAATTACACATTGACACATTGACACATTGACACAATGACAAATTAACACACATTGACACATTTGAACATTGACACAACTACACAATGTCATATTGACACATTAACACATTAACACAATTACACATTGACACATTGACACATTGACTTTTTTCTTTTTCTTGATCTTATTTATGTTTTGTATTTTTTGTATTTTTTTTTTTTATCCTCGTTTCAGGAGTGGTTGATCTGTCGGTGACTCAACAACACTTATCCGTAACAACGGAAACACATCAAACACAGGTCCGTCCACTATCCGGCGGACGGATCGATATCACATGGTCCGCACAAGCACTCCGCTCATCGCCGGATAAGCAGCATCAGGTCGGATACTTGTCCGTAGTGCGTCTTGACAGTTCTCTGCGTCAACATAATGTGGCTGTATTATCGCCTGATTCTACTCACTACGTGATGAAAGCCCTGGCAAGTCAGCGGGTGCGATATGTCGTACAATTTGTGCTGGTACCGCGCGGTAAGGCACTGCATCACTCATGTATCTAACAAGATGCTTGACTGTACTGTCTCTGACATGACTGTACTGTCTCTAACTTCACTGTACTGTATCTGACATGACTGTACTGTCTCTGACATGACTTTACTGTCTCTAACTTGACTGTACTGTCTCTGACATGACTGTACTGTATCTGACTTGACTGTACTGTCTCTGACTTGACTGTACTGTCTCTGACATGACTGTACTGTCTCTGACATGACTGTACTGTCTCTGACTTGACTGTACTGTCTCTGACATGGCTGTACTGTCTCTAACTTGACTGTACTGTATCTGACTTAACTGTACTGTATCTGACATGACTGTACTGTCTCTGACATGACTGTACTGTATCTGACTTAACTGTACTGTCTCTGACATGACTGTACTGTATCTGACTTAACTGTACTGTATCTGACTTAACTGTACTGTCTCTGACATGACTGTACTGTCTCTATATTCCAGTGTGTGAGACATGCGCGAGTGAGTGAAAGCGTAAGAATTCTTACAAGCCAGTGTATTGCTCCAACAACCTCATTATAAATATTACTATAACAATGCAATCATTATTATTAACAATAATAATAATAACATCAATAAAAAGTAATAATTACCATTATTATAATAATGATTATAAAAACATTCATAGCAATGAAAGTATTATTGTTACTATTATTATTATTTTCGCACAAAAACGAAGTAACGAAGGAAACGCGCAAGAGCTAAAAGCTGCATCATGAAGCCAGTACACACAGTGCACGTTTGTGTATGTGTGTGTGTGTGTGTGTGTGTGTGTGTGTGTGTGTGTATGTGTATGTGTGTATGTGTATGTGTGTGTGTGGCGGTGAGGCTGTAGGTAACGCGTGTGAGTATTGTTTCGAAGCTGGTGTGTGTGTGTGTGTGTGCTTTCTGCACCTTTTTGTTTATGTATATTTGTATATAATTATATTTGTTTATGTATGTGTATGTATGTATGTGTGTGTGGGTGTGTGTGCAGGTAGTGTATTTGTTCGCGGCGTGTCGGTCACATCTCATCCGACACAACGTCGAGTTATTTGGTCGGCAATACGCGGTGTCACCACTTACACCATCTATCAAATCGAGCCTCTGCGGCGACCTTTCCAACTACAAGTGTACAAGTCGCCGCTAGGTGGCGCTAGTACCGAGTTGAAAATAATCGTTCACGGCCTGCGACCTGGTGTTGTCTATTACTTCCTGGTGGTGGCAGATGCTGGTGAGATGGCGGCGACCACGACTTCTTCTCGATCAACCGGCATCTCTACATCCAACAACCATCTTCACCTACACATGGGTACGGGAGAGCTGTGTGTGTGTGTGTGTGTGTGTGTGTGTGTGTGTGTGTGTGTGTGTGTGTGTGTGTGTGTGTGTGTGTGTGTGTGTGTGTGTTTATGCGCGTGTGTGTGTGTGCGTATGTGTGAAAGTCAGAAGTTAGTGAATCCCGTCTTCAAGGCTCAAAATGATACATATATTTGATTAATTCTAGTTTTTGTTTGGGAAAATGTGCTTTTGAACGTCATGTTTGATCCTATGTTATGTTTAAGCAAGCATTATTTCTTCCGGATTCGGAGAATTCAAACAAAATAGATTTTTCAACCTTAAAATTTTTAATTTGTACGTGTGTGTATATATATGTGTGTGTGTGTGTGTGTGTGTGTGTGTGTGTGTGTGTGTGTGTGTGTGTTTTTTTGTGTTTTTTTTTGACACAAACAAATATATTTACAAACGTGTACACATATTTACAATACTACTATAAAACAATGGAGGCGGCGTTGCCACTGTGTGTGTGTGTGTGTGTGTGTGTGTGTGTGCTTGGGTGTGTTTGCCTCGGGCCATTTGGAAACAACCCACAACAACGCTGATGGCCGATATTTCATCTTGTCGTGCAACTCGACCAGCCAGCCAAACAAGAACGGCAATATTCCAGCTGCCGCAAGAGGTCGCTTCTGTTTATGCCATTTTCTTCGGCCGCCAACAGCAAGTGGTGCCCTATTTCGCGCAGTTGGCAAAATCGCCGACAGAGGGCGCGGCCGGCGGTACAATGAGGGTGCTCATTAATAACGTACCCTCGGGCGAGTTTGTGGCTCGTGCAGTTCCACTGCCTTCACAGCCAAACGGCATTGGTGAGTCTCGGCAGGCTAGCAGACTACAAGTTACTCTGATATCACTATTTCATAATACGACTTTGATATCAGTAATGCGGCCCATGGACGTTCAACTTTATTGACGTTGAACACAATATCTTCAATATTATTAAATATGTAGAAATATGTGTAATGTTCAAATATGTGTAATGTTCAGGTGTGTTCAATGTTCAAATAGATTCAGTATTTCGGGCCTGCGCAATAATATTGATTGTTTGTGGGCGATATTGAAAAATATTCCAATATATTGCACGATTTTTGAGATACTTAAAGCCAAATTGTGCAAAGTGAAATATACTGTGTTGTCTGTGGGCTGTATTGCACCAAAAATGGACTGCCAGTTTCTAGCCAGCAGTCGTGTGAGAGGGTTTTCGCCGCTCAAGAAATCTTTGTGTGTGTGTTTATGTTTGTGTGTGTGTTTGTTTGTGCGTGTGTGTATGCTTGTGTATGTGTGTGTTTATGTTTGTGTGTGTATATGTTTGTGTGTGTGTTTGTTTGTGCATGTGTGTATGTTTGTGTGTGTGTGTGTGTGTGTGTTTATGTTTGTGTGTGTATGTAAGCTTTTGTGTTTGTTTGTGTGTGTGTGTGTGTGCGTGCGTGTGTGCTTGTGAATGTCTGTGTGTTTGTGTGCCTGTATGTGTGTGTTTGTTTGTGTGTTTGTGTATGTGTGTGTGTGTGTGCTTGTGTATGTTTGTGTGTATGTTTGTGTGTGTGTAAATGTTGGTTTGTGTTTGTGTGTATATTTGTGTGTATGTTTGTCTGTTTGTGTGTTTGTGTTACAGAGGGTAGCGGTTCATCTGGTAAGGTGGTTCACTACACATTATCAGGAGGCTGGGCTCAATATGCTCTGTTTGTGGCAAACACTACGGATAAAGTCTCCACTCCGACATCGTCGTCGTCGTCCGGCGCCGGCGGAATATGGCCGTTGTCCGTGGTGCATTTTGTCAGCGTAGTCGAGGTCGGAGCTAGTCCGCAGCACGGACAACGTGTCACTTTTCCGGCTCCTCATATTGACGGCGGCAAACGACATGTGTTTTTCGTGGCTCCACTGACAAGAGCTCCCAGTAAATACCGACATAATGACACATAATGACACATAATGACACATAATGACACATTGATACATAATGGCACATAATGACACATAATGACACATAATGACACATAATGACACATTGATACATAATGGCACATAATGACACATATTGACACATAATGACACATATTGACACATAATGACACATATTGACGCATAATGACACATACTGACACATAATGACATATGGATACATAATGACACATTGACACATATTGACACATAATGACACATTGATACATAATGACACATTGACACATATTGACACATATTGACACATAATGACACATAATGACATAATGACACATAATGACACATTGATACATAATGACACATAATGACATAATGACACATATTGACACATTGATACATATTGACACATTGATACATAATGACACATAATGACACATTGATACATAATGACACATATTGGTACATAATGACACATAATGACACATAATGACACATAATGACACATAATGACACATTGATACATAATGGCACATAATGACACATATTGACACATAATGACACATATTGACACATAATGACACATATTGACGCATAATGACACATACTGACACATAATGACATATGGATACATAATGACACATTGACACATATTGACACATAATGACACATTGATACATAATGACACATTGACACATATTGACACATATTGACACATAATGACACATAATGACATAATGACACATAATGACACATTGATACATAATGACACATAATGACATAATGACACATATTGACACATTGATACATATTGACACATTGATACATAATGACACATAATGACACATAATGACACATTGATACATAATGACACATATTGGTACATAATGACACATAATGACACATAATGACACATAATGACACACAATGACAAATAATGACACACAATGACACATAATGACACATAATGACACACATTGACACATAATGACACATAAAGACACATAATGACACATAATGACACATAATGACACATAATGACACATAATGACACATAATGACACATAATGACACATATTGACACATAATGACACATAATGACACATAATGACACATAATGACACATAATGACACATAATGACACATATTGACACATATTGACACATAATGACAACACAATGACACATTGATACATAATGACACATATTGGCACATAATGACACATAATGACACATTGATACATATTGACACATAATGACACATAATGACACATAATGACACATATTGACACATAATGACACATAATGACACATAATGACACATTGATACATAATGACACATAATGACACATAATGACACATATTGACACATAATGACAACACAATGACACATTGATACATAATGACACATATTGGCACATAATGACACATTGATACATAATGACACATAATGACACATATTGACACATATTGACATATTGATACATAATGACACATAATGACACATAATGACACATTGATACATTATGATACATAATGATACATAATGACATAATGACACATAATGACACATAATGACACATAATGGCACATAATGGCACATAATGACACATATTGGCACATAATGACACATAATGACACATTGATACATATTGACACATAATGACACATAATGACACATAATGACACATATTGACACATAATGACACATAATGACACATAATGACACATATTGACACATAATGACACATATTGACACATAATGACACATAATGACACATAATGACACATAATGACACATAATGACACATAATGACACATATTGACACATAATGACACATAATGACACATAATGACACATTGATACATAATGACACATAATGACATAATGACACATATTGACACATTGATACATATTGACACATTGATACATAATGACACATAATGACAAATTGATACATATTGACACATTGATACATAATGGCACATTGAAACATAATGGCACATTGACACATAATGACACATAATGGCACATAATGACACATTGATACATATTGACATATTGATACATAATGGCACATTGATACATATTGATACATAATGACACATAATGACACAATGACATATAATGACACATAATGACACATATTGACACATCGATACATAATGGCACATGGATGCATAATGACACATAATGACACATATTGACATATTGATACATATTGACATATTGATACATATTGACACATATTGACATATTGATACATAATGACACATAATGACACATTGATACATTATGATACATAATGATACATAATGACATAATGACACATAATGACACATAATGACACATAATGACACATAATGGCACATAATGACACATAATGACACATAATGACAAATTGATACATATTGACACATTGATACATATTGACACATAATGGCACATAATGACACATTGATACATAATGACGCATAATGACACATATTGACACATTGATACATAATGATACATATTGACACATTGATACATATTGACACATTGATACATAATGGCACATTGAAACATAATGGCACATTGACACATAATGACACATAATGACACATAATGACACATTGATACATATTGACATATTGATACATAATGGCACATTGATACATATTGATACATAATGACACATAATGACACAATGACATATAATGACACATAATGACACATATTGACACATATTGACACATCGATACATAATGGCACATGGATGCATAATGACACATAATGACACATATTGACATATTGATACATATTGACATATTGATACATATTGACACATATTGACATATTGATACATAATGACACATAATGACACATAATGACACATTGATACATTATGATACATAATGATACATAATGACACATAATGACACATAATGACACATAATGATACATATTGACACATAATGACACATAATGACACATTGATACATAATGATACATATTGACACATAATGACACATAATGACACAATGACATATAATGACACATAATGACACATTGATAAAAAATGGCACATTGATACATAATGACACACAATGACACATATTGATACATCGACACACAATAACACGTTTATACACATTGACACATAATGACACATTTATACATATTGACACATAATGACACATTGACACGCCGACGTTATATCATCGAAGCATACATAATGATAAATATTGACAAATGTTGACATATTAAGGCACATATTAAAAACGACTTTCATAAAAAATAGTTTAGTGATTTGTTTAGGAAAAACTGTTGTAATATGAGGCAAGAGTGATCTAGATTGACAGGAAATTTGCTTGCAGGATAATAAAAGATATAAGTGGGAGGTTTATTGTTCTTTTAGCTGTAATTGTAATTGTAATTGTAATTGTAACTATCACTGTAACTGTATTGTAATTGTAAGCTGTTTGTAATAAAATGAGTGTTGTTTGTTGTTTTTTGCTGTTGCGTTGAAAGTGCACAACACGCAATATCGCGTGAAATTTGCCGGCTCATCGGCCCAGTTTCACGCGGTATTTTTCCGCGAGTCTGGCCGGCGTGTGGTGAAGTTTGGTGCTCTGGTCAGCGCTGGTTCGAATCTCAGCGGCGGCCAAGTTTTATCGGCCACCATTGACGGACTAAAGGATGGATTGAGCTATCAGTTCTTCGAAACGTCGCTGCCTCAACAAGCCAACAGCAAAGGTCTGTCTATTCACTCACAACAACAACATCAATAACAACAATATTAACAATATATATTTCACACAGACACTGGTTAAAGACCTCAAGTGACAGCTGCTACACGGCAAGAAGTCGAAGCTTATAAACAAACACAGGTGTGTCTCGTGCAGCTCGCTGCCACCGCAGAACCAACCCTCTCCACGCTATGGCGCCACAAGAACGGAAGACGTATTAGAGAGGGCTACCTCTGAAAATTGAATAATTTAACGCATTAATTAATGGGCATTTATTAAATAATATGCTTATAAGTATATACAACAGTACGCGCAGTATACAATTTGATATATTATATATTATTAAGTATAAAACTATTATGCGCGGTGCACAATTGATGTTGTGTGGTTGTATTTGTGTGTGGCGTGTATTCTCAGGAGAGCGTTTATCCGGGTCGGGAAGCTGGCGTGTGAAAATCTCCATCAGCAAGACGGGGGTGTCTCAGGTGGCCGTATTTGTGCGTGACCCCACCTCATCTCTCGTGAGATTTGACCGGGTCATTGACCTCGGCATGGCGGCCCCGGTCGGCGCCACTTTGCACACGCAGCTGAACGGTCTGCCCGACAACAGCGTGCACTATGAGTTTATAGTGGTGGCCATTGTGACGGGTCAGTTGTACATACGCGATACTTTAAGTCGAGTACCCAATGAAAAATACTCAATTTTACTCGAAACAATTTTGCATTTTTTGACAAGTTGCTCTCTCAGGTTTATTTATTTTTAATTGATGTTTTTATTAATGTTTTTATTGACCATAGACTGCATTAGAGTGATGAATCGGTAGATATGCACAATACTATTAAACAAATACTTGCAAAAATTAATATATTCTCCTTGACAAAAAAGAATTGTTTTATTAATTAAATTATTGTATTATAAATATAAAGTAATCATATACATTAACATTATTTAGTGGAATATTATTGACAATTGTTCTTGTAATAAATGTTTGAAATAGCTCAATCACCTTAAGCACACTACATAATCGGTATAAACTTACATACAGAATTTTGCATAGTTATACAGTAAATGCACACAGGAAGCGCCAAAATTGATGGTGCAGAGCGCATAGTTTCACGATTTTTCATGCCAATTTATTTACCTCCAATTTGTGATAAAATATTCCATCGACAGTCATCACACATTCACAAGATTCTCAGTGGAATAGCCTGCAATTAATATGCACTTGATTTTCCAATAATTTAATCAAATTCTGGAAAAATATGCCATTATATTTATATTTATCTATATATCCAGAATTGTAAGTGCTTTTTTGATCAATTGTATAATGATGCATATATGAATAATGTATACGCCAAATTGTGATGTTCAACAGATGCCAACTCGAATATATCACAAGTTTCACATCGGCCTTCTCCGAATGTGATTTTGACGGCAAAAATATGAAGACCGGATTGAATAGAAATGTTGGGGAAACACACAAACTAAACAATAACTAAACTGACATATATATACATATATGAATGTATATATTTATATGCTTGTGTGTGTGTGTGTGTGTGTGTGTTTATGAAACAATATGTATTTTATTGGACAATTTCGGGTTTTATCTTGTCGGTCATAATTTGTTTTTAATTACTTGGATTTATTTATTTCTTGGAATAAATTTCAATACACTTACGTAATTGTAAACAGTTTTCTGTGTGTATACAATTTATTTGCGAAAATATCCAATTCATTTTTAAACTTTAAATATGTTCATTTATGATGATACTGCTTATAAATGCTTCATCAATTAAATTTTTAGCGTTTCTGCCATGATTAAATTGACCAAAAAATACATATGATTAAAGCGAGTAAGAATAGATACATGCTAGTTTTATGCTATTCAACAACGAAAAAACGCAAATATTTACAATCGAGAACATCGAGCCGAAATGGCATGTCGAAATGTAAAAAAAGTTAAAAACAATTTAACACAATCGTTTTATAGGTTTTTTAACATAAAATTGGTTGTAAATTATTGAGAAAATAAACCTCTAAGACTATACAATAGAATTAGATCTAAAATATTAGTACACATAAATGATTTCACAAATATGTGTAATTCTATAGATTAGAATATTCAATTATTTTTGTACATTGTGTGTTATGTATGTGTGTATGTGCATGTATGTTATGTTTATGTGTGTATGCTGTGTGTTTATGTTATGTGTGTGTGTGTATGTTGTGTGTGTATGTTATGTGTGTGTGTATGTTATGTTATGTGTGTGTATGTTATGTGTGTGCGTGTATGTTAAGTGTGTGTATGAGAGCGTGTATGTTATGTGTGTGTGTGTGTGTGTGTGCGTGTAAATTGTAAATTGTAGATAAATTTCCACACACAAGCATACAATATTAACACATTAACATGTAACAACAAACATGGAAAAAGTCCGACACGCCCAAGCATTTTGTCGCACAAGCTTGTTAAAATAAAGCACGTGGTAATATAATATACACACCCACATGTGTTAATATACTAACACAATAGTACAATGTACAGATACGTAATAAGAAAATAATTAAAGAGACTCAAATTATTAGCTCATCTGGAAGTTATTGTTAGCAGGTGAATTGGACATCAAATACTTGTTTTTACGTGAGAGTGTGTGTGTGTTTATGACATGTGCACAGGAATTAGGTATTATTAGGTATACGCAAGCTAGGGGGTCACCTAGCACCCCAGACTGGTGAAGATCTCGAACAATAATCATGCAGGAATTTAGACATTCATGTAACATTGAAAATTCCGATTATTATTGCATCGAAGACTAATGATGTGTTCAACATTGATGAAACATGTCTCTCCTGCAAGCTGCAGTATATCAAAACCATGACGTACAGAGGAGAACTCCGCACAGCGGAATAATTTTCTGAAGTAATGAAAAATGTTGGTAGAAACATAAGATGCAAACTGGTAAATAATAAGGGAGTATTTGGTGAAAAATTAACGATTCACAGTGAAAAAAGTTGATAAACTTTGCTGCAGAGCTCATCTCCAAATAGAATGCACGTCTACGGATATATTTTCGGTTTATTCGAATACGCTATTTGGAATGCCAATGGTATTCGGCTTGCTTTGATTACTGGTCAAATTCTTTCAGGAGAATTGTGTGGCGTGTTTACTGCGTGTTTACTGCACACGACGACTCATAAAAATCACGGGAACTGCACATAATCTTGAGTCATCGTGGTTCAATGCCGCCTGCACATAAGCTGAAGTCAAACATGACCGAACCGAGCTCATCATTGTTTTGCGTAGTTTCTTGGTTACACAGAAGCCAAAACCCAATAACACTTCAATTTCCACAAATAAATAATCATGAATAATACATATAAAATATATGTGAATACTCTATGTGTGTGTGTGTGTCTGTGTGTATATGTGTTTGCTTGTGTATGTGTCTATGTGTGTGTATGTATAAACAGTGAAACCGCTTACTGTCCTAGTTCGGTTAATGCCATACTTTTTGTGGTCCCGTGTTACATGTGTCTATACGAATAATATCGGTTATTGTCATACCCTTGTGATCAACCAGTCCACGTTTTGTGTGTTCGCTCATTCAGTCAAAATCATATTCATTCTTTGCGTGTAGTGATTGTGGCAGCAGTGATGGGTACTGAGTTCAAGCTGCAGGATAAGTTGCAAATCTCGTACCAGCTCAAGGCTGGCTTGGAAAAAACGACCATTGCAAAGGACCTCGGCTGCAATCCGGGAACAATCTCAAAAATCAGGAAGAAAGAGAAAAAATTCGAGACATTGTGGTGACGAGCAGCAATCTGAGTTGGAAGCGCAAAAGATCGAGAAATATTTCTGCAGCAGAGTAGACTGCACGGTGGCCCTGAACAGCTGCACCTTACATTGCGCAGATATAGCTGATCTCCACACTGTAGAGAACTTCCTTGCAGCTAGCCATTCTAGCTGTCGTCTGCGTGTGAAGGCTCGATGGCTGTTAGGAATATCGCTTCCCAGGTAGCAGAAGTTGTCAATTGTTGGCAACGATACATCGAAGCGGCTGGAAATGGTAGAACTGGCGTCGCATCCGATCCGATTGTGACAGAGCACTTGCTCGTGTTCAGTACCAAGCCGAGAGAGGCTGCTGAAAGTTCGAAGCGATGGAGTTGTCGCTGGGCAGCAGCTGGGGTATCGGCCACGATCACCACATCGTCAGCGAAGGCTAAAGAAGTAAGCATGATGGCAGGATGTCGCAATGAGAGTCGCCGACGTACTGTGTAACCGCCTGCGTCATTCAAGCTGGTAATCAGCACATAATCCATGCATTGCACGAAAATATATGGTGCAAAAGTGTCGCCTTGAAACACACCAGAAGTTCAAATAAAATTCAATCATTGAATCTTGTACTCATATAGAACGCCCAATGCGACACCACAATATAACACAAAATTCAATCTTAACATGTATTCATCAAACACACACAAACACACAAACAAACACACACATTGGCAACGTGCCAACTAGAAGTGGTTGTCATGACAACTATTTCTCGCTTTCATCAATCACTTGATGCAAATAAGGAAAGAGCTCATCATTGGCGGGTACCTGTGAACCGACACATACACACAAACATACACACACATACATACACACACAAACACAAACACACACACACACATACACAAACACACACATACACATACACACACACACACACACACAACACACACACACTCAAACACACATACACATACACACACACACAAACAAATAAACACACACACACACACACAAACACACAAACACACACAAACAAACACAAACACACACATACATACACACATACACACACAAACACACACACACACACACACACACAAGCACACACACACACACACACACACACAAGCACACACACACACACACACACACACAAACACACACACACACACACACATCAACTTTACATTACCTATTTAGCGTTTGTGAAGTAATCTTACAATTTAAGACAATATCGTCTCGTAAAATGGAATTATATTATTCAAACAATTCAAATTACAAAGTTGTAATTACATTAAGTTTGAAAATGAGAAATAATTGCATTATTATATGCAATAATAGTGTATAATTACATAAATTATAACATATTTTATGCAGAAATTTTTTTTGGTGGTAGAAATTTGTTTGTTTGTTTTTTTGTGAGTTATATTTTGTTAAACTTGGCTCGCTAGTGTATTATCAGCTGTACAAATGTTGCGAAATACAGGCAAATATGACTGTTACTACGAATTTGCCTAATTTGAAATTAGGGTTCAAAGAAAACTAGTGATTTCTTTGAAATTAGTAATTTGAAAGAAATTTTAACAAAACAAGCACCACTGATCATATTTCACAAAACACTGACAAATTATCAACTAACTGAAAACAAATTCATCATTAGAGAAATTTTATGATGAGTCCAGATTAACAGTATAGATGTCGTTCATGTATCTCATCTAATCTCATATTATATACATTTAGCAAGCTATTAACACACAGATTACCATATTAATTATTTCCATTGATAATGATATTAAAATAAATGTGTGTGTGTACCAGTGTGCGTGTGTGTGTGTCTATGTCAGTGTCAGTGTGTGTCAGTGTCAGTGTCGGTGTCAGTATGTGTCAGTGTGTGTCAGTGTCAGTATGTATCAGTATATGTCAGTATATGTCAGTGTCAGTGTCAGAATGTGTAAGTATCAGTGTCAGTATACTCAGTATGTTAGTGTCAGTATGTGTCAGTGTCACTGTCAGTATGTGTCAGTGTCAGTATTAGTGTCAGTATGTATCAGTGTGTCCATGTCAGTGTCAATATACTCAGTATGTTAGTGTCAGTATGTGTCAGTATGCGTCAGTATGTGTAAGTATCAGTGTCAGTGTCAGTATCAGTGTCAGTATCAGTATGTGTCAGTATCAGTGTCAGTATGTGTCAGTATCAGTGTCAGTATCAGTATGTGTCAGTATCAGTGTCGGTCAGTATCAGTGTCAGTGTGTGTCAGTATCAGTGTCAGTATGTGTCAGTGTCAGTATGTATCAGTATATGTCAGTGTCAGTGTCAGTATGTGTTAGTGTCAGTGTATCAGTGTCGGTATGTGTTGGTGTCTATCAGTCAGTGTCAGTGTCAGTATCAGTCAGTGTCAGTATCAGTCAGTGTGTCAGTGTCAGTATGTATCAGTGTCAGTATGTATCAGTGTCAGTATGTATCAGTGTCAGTGTGTATCAGTGTGTGTCAGTATGTATCAGTGTGTGTCAGTGTGAGTATCAGTGTCAGTATCAGTCAGTATCAGTATCAGTCAGTGTCAGTATCAGTATCAGTGTGTCAGTATCAGTGTCAGTGTCAGTATCAGTGTGTCATTGTCAGTGTGTCAGTGTCAGTGTCAGTATCAGTATCAGTGTGTCAGTATCAGTGTCAGTATCAGTGTGTCAGTATCAGTCAGTGTCAGTGTCAGTATCAGTCAGTGTCAGTATCAGTCAGTGTCAGTATCAGTGTGTCAGTGTCAGTGTGTCAGTATATGTCAGTGTCAGTATGTGTCAGTGTCAGTATGTGTCAGTGTCAGTGTATCAGTGTCGGTATGTGTTGGTGTCTATCAGTCAGTGTCAGTGTCATTGTCAGTATCAGTGTCAGTATGTGTCAGTATCAGTCAGTGTGTCAGTATGTATCAGTGTCAGTATGTATCAGTGTCAGTGTATCAGTGTCAGTATGTGTTGGTGTCTATCAGTATGTGTCAGTATCAGTGTCAGTGTGTGTCAGTATATATCAGTGTCAGTGTCAGAATGTATCAGTGTGTCAGTATCAGTATGTATCAGTGTGTCAGTGTCAGTATCAGTGTCAGTGTCAATATATGTCAATATCAGTATCAGTCAGTGTGTCAGTGTCAGTATCAGTGTCAGTATCAGTGTCGGTCAGTATCAGTCAGTATCAGTGTCAGTGTCGGTCAGTGTCAGTGTCAGTATCAGTATCAGTATGTGTCAGTATCAGTGTCGGTCAGTATCAGTATCAGTCAGTGTGTCAGTATGTCAGTATCAGTGTCAGTATGAGTATACTGACAATTTCCGGAGTATAGAGCAGTGCTTCTTCACGAGTCATCTCAGCCAGAGGAGGAATACTGAGATATTGAGCGATTTGAGCGTGATGTTTCTTGATACGTTCCTCCGATTCATTCACAAACTGCTTCGCTTTCACAGTCTTCTCAAACCATTACGTGCACAACGGTGTGTGTGTACAGACAAGCACACAAACACAAGATGATTAGAAATGAGATCGGAAAAAATACAGGAAAATGAGTCAAAATAACAACATAGAAAAGACATTGATAAATCTACACAACCAAGACACACAATATAAAAATGAGCTGTGTACAATAAGACATTGAAAATTAGAAATAAAACAATATATAGACGAGCTATTTTTGACATATAATAATGATTTTATTACTATATTTCACTACTATATCATATAATTAGCGTAAACAGACGGAGCAAATACACGCAAGAAACAAGCAAACAATAAGAAATATGAGCCCACAAAGAAGGATGATATAGAAGGGAAAGAGAAAAGAGGATAAGATAGAAGACGGGGTATAACAGTGAAACAAAGTGAGGAGTGAAAGAGAGAGAGAGTGTGAGAGTGTGAGAGAGAGAGAGAAACACAAGCACCTCGTTCTTCTCTTGTTCATTGACAAGGCTAGTTAACGTATCAGCCGGGTATGGTATTTTGAGTGATTGCAACTGCTGGCGATATTGCTGAGACATATTGGCCACAGCACTCGATGAAGAACTCTTCAACTGAGTCTCGTACATGGTCCAGTCCAGCTGTGGCATCTGTTCAGGGTACTCCTGCATACTAACAGACAGACACACAGACACACAGAGAGACAGACAGACAGACAGACACGTGGGTGCATAAGTAGACAAACATACAGACACATGGCTAGATACGAGGTGGATAAATAGATAGATAGATAAATAGATAGATAGATAGACAGACAGATAGATAAATAGATAGATAGACAGACAGATAGATAGATACATAGATAGATAGATAGATAAATAGACAGATAGATAGATACATAGATAGATAGATAGATAGATAAATAGACAGATAGATAGATACATAGATAGATAGATAGATAAATAGACAGATAGATGGATACATAGATAGATAGACAGATAGATAGATAAATAGACAGATAGATAGATACATAGATAGATAGACAGATAGATAGATAGACAGATAGATAGATACATATATAGATAGATACATATATAGATAGATACATATATAGATAGATAGATATATAGATAGATAGATAGATTTATAGATATATAGATATATATATATAGATAGAGAGATTTATAGATAGATAGATATTTCAAAACCTCATAATATTTTATATTTGGTGTATGGCATATGAACACACTTGTGCCCAGCAAGAACACAACCCACAGAGAAGATAAAAACACCGAATCCAATAGAACAATGTGCGGACAATGAGGAGAACAATACACACAGATACACACAAGATGCAATATACAAACTCGAACAGAGAGAAGAGAAACTGGGCCAAACAATGGCTCGGAAAGTGGTGAGAGCTTGGAAGAAAGGAGATAGGGCAATGTTGCAAATGAAACAACTAAACAAGCGAGAACAAAAAAAATAGGATCACGATCGATAATCATGTGAACTCATACAAAATGTAAAAACATCTTGTGTTTCGTTTCCACCTGATTCTCAATAATTCCACTCCGATTTTGCCAGAAAATCAGAGAAAAACAACCAAATTATCCTATATATACCGTATATTTTGGCGTATAAGGCGACCGTCAGATAAGACGAGGTACAAAATTAGAGCAAATTTTTAAGGTCAAGGTTAATTCAAGGTCTGACTTTTATATCGGTTGTATAAGACGACCCACAATTTTTAAGGGTGATTTTTTTACTTTAAGGGTCGTCCTCGCCATGTAACACGCCCACAAAGCATGTGTAGACACTTAAGAAAACTAAGAGCATCCACAAATGGAAAGACAGACATAATTAATTAAATTATTAATTATTAAACGGTAATTCCACAATTAAACAGCTAAAATAATACAGTATTGAAATTCAGCACGTTAGTGTATACACAGCAAGGTTCCTTCAGAAGAAAAATGAAAAGGTAAGAATATTATCAAATCATTTCAATTATCTCAGTTTCTTTTAGGTCAGATTTCATCGCATATCTAAAAGGAAACGGCAAATTACATTAAAATTTCACAAAAACTGGTGTGGATGTTACGAAATCGATTGCACGAAAATATCATGCATTAATATATCAAAATAGAAGAAACCAAGTTACAATAAGATCAGACCAACTTACTTTCTCATATAAGTGGCCGATTTCGCCCTGAATTGATTGAGCATGGGTTTTTGATTTTCGGGAACAATTTTAGCAAATTTATCCCAGTCAATGTTGGATTTAACAAATCTACGCGCGGCCATGTTGACAGACAAAAACAGAATTTCACTTGTCAAAAACAAACTCAGAACCACCTTCGTCAATGCAAATCTTTACATGTCTTATTTTATGATCGAATGCAAATGAAATATAATAGTTTACACTTCCTATTTTACAATGGACGGAATACTTGACAAAACAGAGCCCAATACAGATAATTCCGTATTTAAAATTGTTTCTTGAATAAACTAAATGTAATAATGATATTGTTGTTGTTGATGATATTGTTCTCTTTTTGATTACTGGAGTGTTACCAAAATATCCGCTAGATGGCGGTAATGTTTGGCCTCGTCTCACAAATGTGCGTGTGTGTGTGTGTATGTCATTTAGGGTACAACTATTGTCTTAAAAACATACAAATCCGCCTCGAAAAATGTAACATCTATGCGTTTCATTGACAAATAAAACATGGCAAGAATTTCTCGTCGAAATAATCTGACGGAAATGTTTTGTTGAAATTTCAATTTTTTTAACAAATATAATTATTGGTGTTGTATTTTTCGGTCGCGTATTGATCTTTTTGTTTTTTCTTTTTCACAATGGCGTGAGAACATCGCAGGAACTTGTATTTTATTAATTTAGAAAATATTTTCTTGGAAACCTTGACCTGAAAATATATTACGGAAAATCCCACGTGAAATGACAAAGTTTACACGGAATCCACACACACACACACACATATATACACACTGACACACTGACACACACGTACACACTGACACACACACTTACATACACACTGACACACACACGTACTCGCACATACACTGACATACATACACGCACACATACTGACATATACTGACACACTGGCACACACTGACACTGACACACTGACACTGACACACTGACATTGACACACACTGACACATACTTACTAAGAGATATATAGGTATATTCTTTATCTTGTATACAAAACTTGATGCAGCATATTTATGTAGCGCACAAAATCATTTAGGATGTTGAGCCAAGATTCCGAATCACTACAAATAATATTCAGGATTTGAGTAAAGAATTTTCGTACTGGCTGGGTCAAAATAAAACGTAAAGTTATTGTCTATCGCTTAAACACTGCAAAATTATTATGTTATATTATTATTACTCTAATTATCATTGGTAATTTTTAGATTTGTGTTTTTAATTCATTGTTACTTCTCTATTTTGATTTTACTGATGCATTATTATATATTTTTCCTAGATATACTGTTTTTTATTATCTATCGTACGAAAGAGAGAGAAATATAAAATTTTTCGATATATTTTCAGTGTTTTTTTTAAAACCATCTCACAGACACACGCACACATAATTTTTGTGAAACATTTGATTTTATTTTTTTGTCCATACCTTGAACACCTTGAAACGTCGCCAAATAAACAGTGCATATCTATTGTTGCATAATCACAATGATTATTGCATATCTATTTGCAACTTTACAATCTGGTTGCTGTATTTGCTTGCAAAGTGTTGCAACCATGTCTCTGTAGAAGAACAGAAGACTACAATACATTACAATATATTACAATATATTACAATATATTACAATATATTACAATATATTACAATATATTACAATATATTACAGACAGGCGCGTGATGAACAGTGTCTCATGCGCGCCTACAAGACATCACACCACTGCCGACAACAACTCAAACACGACCGTCTACACGCATTCACGCTCACACCGTGACAAACACACACACATACACACACTAACAAACACACACACATACACACACACACCGACACAGCTATACACACTCGCTCACACACTCTCGCACGCAATATACAATTCAACCATACACGATCACATATAGACACACTAACACGTTCACGCACTCAGACATAATCTCTCACACACTGTAGACCAACAAACAAATTTAGATATTTTCCAGACAGGCGCGCGTGGGCATCACCGCCTCACGAGCACCCACAGGACGTCACACGCCGACAACACTTCGAACACGACTGCTAGCTCACACCGTGACTCACGGGAGCACACACGGACACACACACACACACATAGTCCTCACATCCACCGCCACAACCAATCAGCGGCGAGCCGGTCAATCGCTCGCTGCCGCGGGGCATGCACACTTCACCAAACGCATAAATACAAACACATCACCACACAACGCAAACAATCACACACACAAACACACTCCAACGCGCTCACACACTCTCTCACTGCTCACAAGCACACCACAATCTCCTTGTGGACGGGGGGATTATCTAAACTTTATGAACAACAGAGTTGATCCAGTCCAGGTAGCGGTCGACTCTGGTGTAAACTCCAGGAGTTTGCTGACGTCCGCAGCCTATGCCGAATGATACCACTCCCACCTGACGCCATCGAGTTGAACTTGTTGAAGAGTTGACCGGGTCAAGACAGACGAGAGGCCCCCCGCCATCACCCTGACAACATCAACACAAATAACACGAGAGTAAGTGAGCAGGAATCAGCCACTATTTCAGCAGAAATGATGAGTGCATTGAGCTGAAGTCAGAAACAACTCAAGCAGAAATCAATAATCATTTGAACAAAAATGGGGAAATATTTGAGCAGAAATCGAACTGATTGAAACGGCTAGAAATCATCATCTCGAAATCACTGTGTTTGTGTGTGTGTGTGTGTGTGTATGGGCAATAAGCGTTCACAGCAACAACACAAACACACTCACACAAGCACTCACACAAACACTCACACAAACACACACAAACACTCACACAAACACTCACACTAACACACACAAACACTCACACAAACACACACAAATACACACACAAATACACTCACACAAACACTCACACAAACATTCACACAAACACTCACACAAACACACACAAACACTCACAAACACTCACACAAACACACACAAGTACACTCACACAAACACTCACACAAATACACACAAACACTCACACAAACACACACAAACACACACAAATACACTCACACAAACACTCACACTAACAAACACAAATACACTCACACAAACACTCACACTAACAAACACAAACACTCACACAAACACACAGACAAACACTCACAAACACACACAAATACACTCACATCGCATGCATCGTGTTGTTCTTGACCCGCGCAGACGGATGTTTCGGCCAATTTCCAGTGGCTTCCAAACTGCTTGCGCAGCGCCTTGGT
Organism: Sacculina carcini; assembly: GCA_916048095.2. Taxonomy (NCBI): domain Eukaryota; kingdom Metazoa; phylum Arthropoda; class Thecostraca; family Sacculinidae; genus Sacculina; species Sacculina carcini. Next base: position 5,577,342 of record OU696595.1, read on the forward strand.
GCATTGTTCACTGTTCCACAGCGGTACTGAAATCTCCTTCAAAACTGAAGAATGATCGCTGGCTGAGAAGGAAACAAATCAGCAGAAAAAATGCAGCATTTATTTATAACTTGCCATTATAATTATGATTAATTATAAGTATACGTTTTGTATTAATTAAATTATCATCATACGTTTCTGGTTAATTTTGCGCTACTGTATTATATGTTCGGTTAGATAAGGTTAGGTTAGGTTAGGTTAGGTTAGGTTAGGTTAGGTTAGGTTAGGTTAGGTTAGGTTAGGTTAGGTTAGGTTAGGTTAGGTTAGGTTATGTTAGGTTAGGTTAGGTTAGGTTAGGTTAGGTTAGGCTCGGTTAGGTTCGGTTAGATTAGGTTAGGTTAGGTTAGGTTAGGTTAGGTTAGGTTAGGTTAGATGAGTCTATTGCACGATATATTAAAATATATATATGTACTTTTACTTAGCATTTTGATGTGATTCTTCGTTTATTTTTTTGCTTCTTCATTAGTTTTTATCTTCCTGACAAAAATATTTTCTTCTTGAACTCTCTTTCTGTCTAAATCAATCACACTTCCAGTACATGGGGCCACCGCAGGGTGGTAAGTGAGAGTAGACACCGCACCGCAGGTTGTGAGAGTGCTTGCACTCTTCCCATGCCACTGGATTTGCCTGTAATTAATTGTGCAATGTGTTCCAATTAAAGGACCCATTAGTATATTTTACTTTCTTATCACTTATTTAGCTTCCACATAATGATTTAAAAATCATACGTTGTTTAAATCATGTTCTTACTAATCCGGCGGAGCAGAATTTCATTGGGCGAATTCTACAATCCCACAGTCCCAGTCCACCCAGCAGTAAATGATGGTACCAGATATCAGTCATGTGTTGTGTCATGTATTCTGGGGAGGTGACCCTCTCTAATACGTCTTCCGTTCTTGTGGAGTCATAGCGTGGAGAGGGTCGGTTCTGCGGTGGCAGCGAGCTGCACGGGACACACCTGTGTGTTCATAAGCTTCTGCTTCTACCCGTGTAGCAGCTGCCACTTAGGCATTTAACCTTTAACCTTAACAGGTTGGCTACACGTATACACCTGAATGTTTTTTCTAAATAATATTTAAATTAATTGTTTATACAATTATTTAATTTACTGAATAAATAAAATTAATGGTTTAACCGCTTGTATTTTAACATTTGTTGCATTATTTGCATTATTTCGTTGATTTTTCAATGAGGCATAATTGGTTTTTGTTGTCAGTGTTTGCTGTCAGTATTTGCTGTCAGTGTTTGCTGTCAGTGTTTGCTGTCAGTGTTTGCTTGTAAAACTGACATTCATTGAAGCGACCCCAGCCAGTGACAATGCACGTTGTGTGAGAAACATGTGACAAAGTTCCGAGCGCCATCTGTTGGTGACTTTCTAAAGCTGTATTTGATATTGATAGAGGATTTCTCGGCGGTTCAGGGAGACATATTTTGGCAATGTTGCTTTGATTAACGAGTGCCGCGTCACGAATATGAACCAGCGCCAAATCGTTCAACTGTTAAACACACACATTATATTACATTACATTACATTACATTACATTACATTACATTACATTACATTACATTACGTTGCATTACATCACATTAGATTAAATAAAATTACATTACATTACATTACATTACATTACATTACATTACATTACAATATATTACATTACACTGCATTACATTACATTACATTACATTACATTACATTACATTACATTACATTACATTACATTACATTACATTACATTACATTACATTACATTACATTAGGTAGATTTTTATATAGCGCCCTACACCTAGAGGGTCTCTAGGGCGCTGCACACGCGCACACACACACAAACGCACATACATATACACACACACATATACAGAAACACACACACACACACACACACACGCACACACACAGAAACACACACATACACACATAGCCACACACACACACACAGAAACTGAAAGGTAAAGAAAGAAGAGAGATAATTTACACCTTATAATAATCACTAATATAGACAATGTTCTCTAGAGTATAATACGATTTCACCATGAACAATTTCTGAGTGTTTTTTGAAAACAGGGATAGAATTGATAGAACGTAGTATAATTGATAGAACGTATTAGAATTGATAGAAAGTACACACACACATACACACATACACACACAGAAACAAATTCATATGTTAAGTAATCCTATATGTTTAAGACCAAATTTCACCCCAAGAGTATTATATTCACGTTGGAAGCGTGTCTCTCTGTATATATATGAGTATGTATGCGTGTGTGTGTCATCACTGGTATTTGTGCTGCTATGATTACAATAACAATGATGGTAATCATGATTGTTATTGTAGATTTGATTATGATTGTAAGTGTCAGTGTAGTTACGATTGTCATATCGATTATGACCAGCACTGTGATTATGATTGTGATTATGTAGCTGAAATAATAGACTATGATTATGATTGGTAATTGTGGTAGTGCAGTGGTTCTCAACCTTTTTCAGCTTGTTACCCAATTTAGCATCCCATATTAAGCATGTCCCATATTAAGCATATTAAGCATGTTACCCCTTTGTTACTGTACATGTTACTGTAAGCATTCACACACACACGCACGCGTGCACACACAACTATATATAACACGCCATATGAGCAATACAATATCCACACAATGAAAACAATAAACATAATATTCTAAGTTAACATTTATCCCAATACAAGGTACCGCAATGTTTTCTTGAATTTCAGAATTCTTAACATCCACCTGTCACCCCTACATTACCCCCGAACATTTGCTACATTACCCCAGGGGGTAATTTACCCCCTGGTTGGGAACCACTGTGATAGTTTATTTGTCACCAGGGTGTTGTTGTTGAAACGGGGATGGAGAAAGATTGAGTCAACAGTCGATTCTTGATGAGGCAACAGTTCATCCGTGTTGGTCACATCAAACTCCCCCAGGCGACATTTCAACATGTCGGCGCGATTTATACTGTACACACACACACACACACACACACACACACACACACACACACACACACACACACACACACACACACACACACACACACACACACCCACACACACATTACAACAACAACAACAACAACAATGTATTTGTATAGCGCTCACATAGAAACAAGTGCGAAAGAGACAACAATGAGAAACAACAGTACACGATATCAAGATGTGAGAAAAGAAGTAGAAAATTCACAGAGAGAAAAAAATGGAGATAAATAAGATTAAAATAAAAAAACATGAGTAATTGTAAATTAGAGTCATAGGTAAGCGTAAGGTGTAAGAGTGCGAGAAGTGGGATCAAAAGATTTAGCAAAAATATATTTACGAAGTGAGGAGGAAAATCTACTGAAGGATGAAGAGGAGGTGATTGCATTACATTACATTCAGACATTTATATCGCGCTTTTCACACGAATGTCTTAAAAGCGCTCACACACACACTCACACACATGCACACACTCAATCACAAGAGTCATACACATACACAACACGCACACACGCACACGCACACACACGCACATACACATACACACACACACACACACACACACACACACACACACATATACACACACATACACATATATTCAGTTTAATATGAAGATGTCAGTATTGTTTTCCATTGATATGCATCAATAAATATTGAATAAATCAAGGTGAAATATAATATATAAGATGATATAAAAATGTATGATTGAAATCAGACAAGGTATGGAACTTTATATAATTACGATATAAATAAGATCAATATAAGATAGTATAATATGGAAATCTCGTTGAAGTAGCGATTATACGTATAAACATTCAAGATTGGATTGGATTAATCACATCACGTTGGCTTTTACAATGTTAATTTTTTAACGAAACATAATTATTTGTGTGTGTGTGTATTTATATAAATGAAATAGAAATGCAATGTAATACTCGAATGTAATCTAATGCGATATAAATGTAATTCTGCACTGTACTGTATGCTTGTCTGGGTGTATTTATGTATGTATGTACGTATTTACGTGTGTGTGTGGGTGTGTGTGTGAGCGTGTGTTTGTGTGAGTGTGTGAGTGAGTGTGTGTATGAGTGTGCTTGTGAGTGTGCGAATATGTGTGTGTGTGTGTGTGTGTGTGTGTGCGTGTGAGTGTGAGTGTGGGTAAGTGTTTTTTTATTATAAATTATTATGAATCACTCACTATTCGTCGACACAATGTGCGGCGGTGAGGAGCCAGTTTTTATCAATAACAGAAGCTCCACAAACATATAAATCACGTGCACTCTCAAGAATAGCCGCCTGTTAAACACACAAAAAAGTAGAAGCTTATGAACACACACAGGTGTGTCCCGTGCAGCTCGCTGCCACCGCAGAACCGACCCTCTCCACGCTATGGAGCCACAAGAACGGAAGAGGTATTAGAGAGGGCCACCTCCCCAGAATGCATGACACAACACATGACTGATATCTGGTACCATCATTTACAGCTGGGTGGACAGGGACTGTTGGACCACGGACCAAGAAGGCTACAGGGTGCTTTGATGAAACAATTGAAAGGATATGAGAAGTAATGTCAAGGATATTATCGCAAAAATTCCAGATTCCAAGAAACGAATGTGATGAATGAATTGATATATTTTGAGGGATTGAGGAGGAAGACATCATGGACAAAATAATTAAGGACACAGAAATGGAGGAAAATTCAACTGATATTTCATGCTGTTTGGTGGGATGGAAACGAGCATTTCCCAACCATGGATGAATTTGATATACTGGGAAATATTTAAAATTAGACCTGCTATAGTCACATTGAAGAATGCCAGTGAAATTATGAAACTACGAGGAATGCAAATAGCATGAGGACAGATGAAATATGAGAGATATTTGGATGAGTAGTTATCTGAGCTAACACGATGTGAGACTATAAGAAAATAAGTGAAGGAAGAGGAAAAGATGATCGGCCACATAACCGAAGAAAGGGAGGTTAAAAATGCTCTCTCTAAAGTAATAGGATTGTAAATAAGAAGTAAAAAAGCAGTAAAAGAGTGAAAAAGTATATAAAGCAGCAAATGACAACATAAACGGATAACATTTTAACAGAAGAGAGCATGGTGGAATAATATCGTATTACTGGTAATATTAATAATATATTAGGGGCAATATTCATAATTTCTTAGGAGTAATATTTATTATGTAATATATTCTCCCAGCCACGCACACAAATAAGATATATTTCATCATAGAGTCACAGTAGGAAAATTCGAGTCACAGGTTAGACAGAGAGAGAGAGAGAGAGAGAGAGAGAGAGAGTGTGTGATGGAAATTACAGAGTTTGGGAGGACTCACGTGCCAGGGCCACTCGGCAGGTTCGGCCAGGGAATCGCCAGTGATGCCAGCTCCCTTCATCCCACAATCTCCATCCGCCTTATTGTTCAGCTTCTGACTCTCGTGTTTCCGGTTGATGTGCAGCAAATTCAACGACGGCAAAAGTGAGAGTTGATTCAGGGGTTTGATGTGAGCGTGAGCACTCTTTCCTGATGTCCTGGACGATTTCTGCTCACCGAGCTTCTCAATGTTCTGCTCTCCTTTGATGCTGCTTTCGGACGAGGCGAGAAAACAGCAGAATTTACTGCTCATCGGACACATGCCTCGGGCTACACCACCGCTGAATCATCATCAAAGTTATCACATTGGAAAAATCACACAATCAGCGTAATAACAATAATAATCAATACGAAAATAAACATAATAAAAGTCACAAAGTTGCTGATAAAAACACGAAATAATTAGCTGAAAAATATGGAGAATTTCAGCTAGGGATTGTTTATAGTGGCAGTAAATTATTGATTTCATAAAAACTCATCGCAAGAAACAACCACAACAACAACAACAACAACAACAACAACAACATATATTTAACATAGCGCACATATTTACACACAAGCGCGAAAAAGACACAACCGACAGGAATATCACAGCGAGCAGGGAGTAGGCACAAATAGAAAAATGAAAACACGTTTGCAAACTGGAACATGCTAGATGGTCGTTGGCTATCAAATAGCTCCTCCACCCTTGATATGACAGTAATCATTTTATTATGAGAGAGACATAATGATAAAAGATAATTCAGAATGACCAATAATATGAGCTATAAGATAAATACATCAAAGAAAAATTAAATGCCAAAACATTTCAACAATTATCCCAATAACAAAAACTAATATAAAATAATGCAAAAATAGGTGAGAGAGAATACTTATTAAGCATAGTGAAAATAATAAAATTATTATCATTATTATTATTAACTACAGATAAATCCAGTAGCATGGGGGAAGAGTACAAGCACTATTACCACCCTGTGCGGTGCGGTTGTTCATGTAAGGGAAGCGCCCAAAAGATGTAGAGAGAAACATAGTTCGAAAAGTAAAGGTTTTAATGAGAAATGTGAAAGCCAAAGAAGAAAGAAACAAAAGAATCAAATAAGGCAAAATAAAAGTGTATAATTACATTTTATATAACTTTGCTAGAATATAAAAGTATTAATATTTATTAATTAATATACAGTTTACATGAATTCTTGTGAACGAGGTTTATGTTTTCAATTTACTTGAGAACGCAGACCCAGTAGTCCATGCACTGACAAGTGATGTTGTCGTCCCGATTTTGCCTGTTGTTTGGCCCGGGTGAATCGGCACATTTCTGCTCTTGTAGCAGTAGAAATAGCAGGCACAACACTCGAAAACTGTGCAACCACCTAACAACAAGCATAACAGACAATCAGAAAAAAAAATCCTCAAAAAATAAGTTTCTATATAATATACCGTTTTTGGAATTATTTTGTGAAAAAACATCGAGGCGATTAAAGAACGTAATGCGCGAGTTTAGCGTACATTTTCTATAATATTTCAGCAAAAACTGTAGATTTGTTGCAATTGGCGTCATGAGATTTCCTATGATAATTGCTGGTTCGATGGTGGACTTGACTGAGGCGACAAACAGTTACGTAAACATGATTGAAACGACAAACAGTTACTGAAAGTGAAACGACAGGGAGTTACGTAAAGTTAATCTAGGCGACAGTCAATTACGTATTCTTGTGATGTCGACAAATTTATAAAAATGTTATCAAAATCTTCAACAAAATACTTGTGTTTTTTGCGGTTGATGATTAAATTTTTGTTAAAGAAAACCTGTAACGATTTTACTTCCTTGAAATTTCTTATTTTTAACCAGAATTATTTACGATTTGCTTAAAATATTGATATATTTTATTATTGAGATTGTCATTTAATTAAAACTTCTTGTTTTACTGCTTCGTTCATTTCGGCAGCCATGTTGTTTTTTGGAATATGTGCTCGAGATATGCACCTAGAAATTTACATATCACGCACCTGGAAGAAGGAAAAATGTTATACATTATTAATTTTGTTAAGAAACCGAACAACACCACAACTTGTCAAAATATATTATGTGTTCAATTGATTTGCTTCATATTTATTGTTATTTATTATGTTAGTTAAATTCTTGCAAATGTACCGTGTTCTGTCCGTAATGTAATGTTATAGTTAATTGTCGCTATGTTTAAGCCTTGTGTCAAAGTATATTTCTTTATTTGCCTTAACAGTATGAGAGACTTTATGTTTTGCTCAAATAAAATCGCTCAAAACAATTCTTGAGTCATAATTATCCCAAATAAACAATGCTATAATAGAATCTATATATGCGCGTTTATGTCTTACATTTTCTGTAATATTTAGACAACAGCTGTGGTAACGGTGCAACAATGTATTAACTCAAATATAAATATTTAAATTTATTGAACAGACAAACACACAATTTCTTACATATAGATAGATGAAGGATGTAAAGAGAATAATATAATATATTTCTTATATTGAACTCCATCTGGCCATTTCATGTTTTTGTCAAAATTGTGTTAATATTAATAACTGATATTAATATCCATTTATTGGAGTAAACGTATTTTGCATCCAATAATTTCGTATAAATAATTTCTCAAATAGTAGTTTTGCATTTGTATAAAAATACACATTTACATTTACAAAATACACATGCACATATTATTTTTATCTGTACTGTACCTGCTTTAGTCTGGTCATTTTAATTGAGGATATATTTTTACCTGTGCAAAACCATGACGCTGAGCTTGATTAGGGCAACTTTTTGCCACTAGAGGGCGCAGCATTCAGAACGACATTCAATTTCTCTGCTTAGATCGGTGTATGTCCGTCTGCTTGTTACTTACACTTGCACAAACACACACACACACACACACACACACATGCCAACACTCATCAAAATAATTATCATCGATATATAGTAAATAATATTATTATAATTAACACTGTTATTATTGTAAAATTGAGGCGATGGTTATATGTTTTCATCCATATAACAATTTACTTTGAGAAAAAGTTGTAAAACACTGAAAGAACGATTCTATAATATATAGTAAATACAACATACACAAGGGCTTGATAGGGTAGGATTAATGGTGAGAAAGTAATTTTTCCACACACATTTACATTACATTAGATTACGGAAAAATTTATATAGCGCCCTACACCTAGAGGGTCTCTAAGGCGCTGTACACACACACACACACAGACACACACATACACTCTCTCTCTCACACACACACACACACATTCTCACACACATACACACACACACACATACACACACAGACACAGCAGAACAATTTTGGCTATTAATGAAATCCACTCGCTGTGACCTTCATTCAAGGTCATTGGTAAAACTACCCAACCTGACCCCTTACACACACAAACATACACATACACACACACACATACACATACACACACAAACATACACATACACACACATACACATACACACACATACACACACACGCACACATACACAAACACACACACATAATACATACACCCATATATATATACATACATACATACACACATACACATACATACACATTGTTTGGATATGCTCAAATTCACCGTTCATAACCCATGCTGCATGTGTGTATGCATGTGTGTATGTGTGTTTATGTATGTATGTGTATGTATGTGTCTGTGTGTTGGTGTGTATGTGTCCTTCATCTGTTACCGTTTCTTCTGTTCTCACCTACTCACTCACACACACACACACATACATGCACACACACACACACATACACACACACACATACACACACACATACATACACATACACACACACACACATGCACATACAAAAGTCCACATTCATATCATACGCTTCAACGAACATATGTCGACATATCATGTTTGTGTGTATGTATGTGTGTATGACTGTGTATGTGTGTATGTATGTGTGAGTATGTTTGTGTTTGTTTGTTATATTCGTAGATATATAGCTATCTTTGCTGCCATTAAATTAGCCAACTCATTCATCTTCAGTAAAATTAAGTATTTCTGTTCTCTTCTACTATCTCTCAAACACCGCCAGCTTAGGAAACTAAAATCTGTTATTAATAAGGCCTGTAGTGTGATATTTAATCTTCCTTCGGGTTCTCACGTTTCTTGTTTTCTACAAGAAAAATATGGGTTACTTCCAATTAAGTCTCTTATTGAGTATCGTATTTGTTTAATTATTCATTCAGCTCTTCATCTTCGTAAGCCTGCGTATCTATTTGATCTTATATTATATAATGCATCGTCTCTATATGTTAGTTCTTCTGAGTAGCATCATCTTTTAGTTCACACAGTCTTTCCTTCTAGACATTCTAAATATTTCCATATTTGAATTATATAATGTGTGTGTGTGTACGTGTACGTGTTTGCGTATGTATGTGTGTGTGTGCCTGCTTCACCTGTGTGTGTGTGAGTGTGTACCTGTGTCATATGTGTGTGTATGTCTGTGTGTGTGTGTGTGTGTGTGTGTGTGTGTGTGTGTGTGTGTGTGTGTGTGTGTGTGTGTGTGCTGTAACATGCATAACAAAAGCAAAAGTGAAAACACAATTGAAACATTCATAGAAAACTTGTTTGAGTGTTCGTCTGTCTGCTTGAGTGTATGTAATATGTATGTGTATGTTGTTGAGTGTATGTGTTTTAATGCACCTATCTAAGTGTATGTTTGTGTGCATGTATGTCCGTACATCTTATAGTGTATGTGTGCGTGTTTTTGTATAAGTGTGTGTGTGTGTGTTTCTTTTCATCCGCATGCTAATGTGTTTGTGTGTGTGTGTGTGTGTGTGTGTGTGTGTGTGTGTGTGTGTGTGTGTGTGTGTGTACCGGCTATTAGTGACGTGTGTGTGTCAGTGTGTACATATCAGTATGTATGTCTGGGTGTTAGTGGTGTTGTGATTTCAAAGCAAGGCGATAACCTTGTCAAAGTATATATGTATGTATGTCTGTGTGCATGTATACTAGTGCGTGTGTGCTAGTGTATGTGTGTATGTGTGTGTGTATGTGTTTGTATAATATGATGGTTTATGAGTGGTTCCGTCATATAGCTGCATAATTCCAGCGTTTAACCTCTAGAAAATTGCCTTGTAAACATGCAAATTTCCATAATTGTGTATGTGCATGTTCGTGTGTGTGTGTATGTGCTTGTGTATTTTTTTGCTTGTGAGTATTTGTGTGTGTGTGTGGGAGGGATAATGTCTCTTCCTAGTTTGTTTTTTACTCTTTTTCGTGGTATTCAGCAATCTGAATTTTTTCTTGTTTCTCGCAATAGTTTTTGATAAAATTCCTAATGTAAGCCAGTATTATAGCTATCAACGGCACGAATATATCTGATAATATTGTAATAATCTAAACTAGCGTCTATTTATGATGGAAAATATAAATTAATACACATAATATTACAGAGTTTAATAATTATATGAATTAATGAAATAATATGTTAAAAATTGAATCAATATGTAAGCATCAGCATGTCAGCTGTACAACTCAAAAGAAACCCAAAAACCTGATCAGAGAAAACCAAATATTAAAAGACAACCACACAAACACCACATCCTAGCACTACACAAACACTACACAAACACTACACAAACACTACACAAATACTACACAAACACTACACAAACACACACACAAACACTACACAAACACTACACAAACACTACACAAACACTACACAAACACTACACAAACACTACACAAACACTACACAAACACTACACAAACACTACACAAACACTATACAAACACTACACAAACACTACACAAACACTACACAAACACTACACAAACACTACACAAACACTACACAAACACTACACAAACACTACACAAACACTACACAAACACTACACAAACACTACACAAACACTACACAAACACTACACAAACACTACACAAACACTACACAAGCACTACACAAACACTAAACAAACACTACACAAACACTACACAAACACTACACAAACACTACACAAACCCTACACAAGCACTACACAAGCACTACACAAACACTACACAAACACTACACAACACGCACATACACACACATACACACACACACACACACACACACACACACACACACAAACAACACACACATAAGTTAAAATTCACTGCATATTCCATGATAAATAGTAATAAATATAATTTTACACAACTAACATTGAATTTAAATATATAAAAACAAAAAAATAATAATACAATAGAAGAATAATAACAAATAAATAAATAGTAATGAGTTTTGCTTATTCAATAGCAGGAATATTTTTTCAAATGCGTGTTTTTGACAAACTGCGCGTGCTTAATTAATTTGTGAAAGCTCAAATTTACTTACTGAAGACTTTTGGCGTTGAAAATAAGTGCACACCAAATATCACTATGTATAAAGCCGTGCAGGTTTAATATCGTATTAGAGAGAGCGATAAAGAGGAGTTATTCACACACACACATGCACACACACACAGACACACATACACACACACATACACAGACACACGCGCACACGACCAGCTTCAAATACACACTGACTGATGTTTGCTTTCACGCCTGATTTTACGACCTTCACGCTGATTGGTCGATGTAGTTATGACGTCACCAAATTACAGTGTTTTGTGTTGACGGCTCAACCGTGACGTCACTCAAAAACAACCAATTGTCTCATTAATAGGAATTATATTAATCAGATTCATTACAGGCAAGTCCAGTAGCATGGGGGAAGAGTGCACGCACTATTACCACCTTGTGTGTGCGGTGGCCTCATGTGTATCTTGGAAGTGTCTGATAAATGTAGAGATAAAGAGAGCTCGAAAATTTACGATTCTAATCAGGAAAATGAAAACTAATGAAAAAAATCACAATAAATAAACGATGAATCAAATAAAATGATCAAATCAAAAAAGTAAATTTAAGTATATATATACAATTGTGCAACAGATTAAGATATTATATTAACACAAAATCAACTAGAAATGTATCCTGATAATAACCAAAATAAAAACATCACAAATACATAAAACCAGAAAATCAACTAATATGTTTATGTCCTTAAGTTGCAAATAATACCCATTGAACAAAATTAGAGCAATTTTTGAAATCAAACTAAAAACCATTCATTGTCTACATATTTGTTGATTTTTTAGTTTTATTTATTTATTCATTTTTATATTTTGTATATTATCAGGATACAATTTTTTGTTTTGTTTTAATATATTATCTTAATTAGTCTGTTGCACAATTGTATATATTGTATATATACTTCTTTAGCCTATTTGATTTGATAATTTCATTTAATTCATCGCTAATTTATTTGTTGCTTTTTTCTTTAGTTTTCATATTTCTGACTAAAATCATTACTTTTTGAACTATTTTTCTCTCTACATCTTTTTGGTAAGCTTCCAGGGTACACACGGGGCCACCGCACACACAGGGTGGTAATAGTGCACTTGCACTCTTCCTCCATGCTACTGTATTTACCTGTAACTAATAATAATAATAATATTTACCATCACATGTCAGGCTGGCATATTACCAACATATTGTTTGTGGCTCCATCTATAAGAATATATTTGTATTTTGTAATTGTCATTCCCCAAGCAAGAAAGAACACAACAAATATCACCCTTTTGCATCATGGTCCAGCGTTGATAACAAATAATCAGCCTGGTTAATTAGGCTGGTCTGGGAAAAATCCAGCTATTTCAAATAAAACATTGAAAGCCAAGCTAGTTTAATTCAAAAGCTAATGTCGATTGATGTAAATACATAGTCTCTACTATTTTTATGATATTTCCTATCAAACAATTGATAGGTATTATATAAAAAAATAAATGCGATAAATGATCCCGAATCCCGAATAAAAATGATCCCGAATTGTCACTTTTAAATTTATTTAATCATCATTATTGCAGGCGAACTATTGTACGATATTGTGTGTGTGTTTGTGTGTGTGTTTGTGTGTGTGTGTGTGTGTGTGTGTGTGTATTTGTGGATGGTCAGCACAAATGGAGATTGCAGTTGCATGTAATTTAAAACGTGCATACTGTCTTGCCATATCGCAATGCTCATTGATAATTTATGATAATAATGAAAACAATTCATAAATGAATCATGTGTTGCTCATGTAAATTAATAAAATTTTTTCATTTATAATTTTATTATATATATTCTCTGTTCTACAATTATTCCCGTATATTTTATCTCAGTGTGTGAATGTGTGTGTGTGTGTGTGTGTGTGAATGTATGTGTGTGTATGTGAATGTGTGTGTGTGAGTGTGTGTATGTGTGTGTGTATGTGTGTGTGTGAGTGTGTGTGTGTGTAAGTGTGTATCCATGCCGGAGACCTCAAGAAGTTTTTCTAACATCAGACAATTTCTATAGTCTCTGATATGCTGCTGCTCTCTGCTGGTGAGTTTTTCTGCTCTTTTTTCTGCTGTGTTCATCTGTTGTTGCTCTTACGCTCTTTCCTCTCTGTCTGCCTCTCCGGTGCTCGCTCACACACTCTCTCTCAAACTCTATCTAGTTTTTGTGGCCACCCCACTATGGTCATCGTGTGGTGTGTGCTGTGCGGTTGTAACGGACTGTGCGTGTGTGTGTGTGTGTGTGTCAGTGTGTGCGCGTGCGTCAGGGTGTGTGTGTCAGTTTGTGTCAGTGTGTGTGTCAGTGTGTGTGTGCGCGTGCGTCAGGGTGTGTGTGTCAGTTTGTGTCAGTGTGTGTGTCAGTGTGTGTGTGTGTGCGCGTCAGGGTGCGTGTGTCAGTGTGTGTCAGTATGTGTATTATGTGTTTCCCTTAGGACACAAGCACAGGGATGTAATAGTCTCCTAGATGAACACTACACCGGCATTTTGTGGTGAGCTCACTCATATATTTACTATCAGATCACACAGGGTAATATATTTCTTGCAGTTAATTAGGCAAAATTAATTTGTTCAGTTAATTGATCGAAATTGTGACTGGTGAACAGGAACATGTGCACTAGCTGGCGACCAACAGACAATCCTGCAACATCCGTGCAACATTTGTGCAACAGTGCAAACATGGTTTGTTGCTGTTAGTTCCTGTTAGTACATTCTTTCTGTCTTCCTATTCTGTTGCTGCTTTAAATTTTCTCATGAATACCAATCTTTTAGTAAAAATTTATTTTAGTTTTTACTTTTAGTTCAAGCTTCAAAGTCTGACTGGACATTTACTTATTGCTGGATTTTTACGTTTGTAATTATATATATTATTAATTTTGTCTGATATGGGAGACACGTGTATTTAATTAATAATTGTTTAAATAATATCATTTTACCGCAGTTAAATGTGTTATATAAAGAGCAGGAACTTTCTCGAAGCAGAAATGGTTTCAAAGCAATTTTCCATCAAATTTTATCAAATTTCATCAAAATATGATCAAAACAGGAATGATTTTACATTTTAGGTGCTTTAGTGTGTTTTTCTGTGTATTTATGTGTGTGTGCGTGTGTATGTGTGTATGTGTGTGTGTAATAATAATAATAATAATAATAGCATTTATTGCTGTGTGTGTGTGTGCATGTGTGTATGTGTATATGTGTGTGTGTATGTGTGTATGTGTGTGTGTGTGTAGGTGCGTGTGTATGTGTGTATGTGTATATGTGTGTGTGTGTGTATGTGTGTATGTGTGTGTGTGTGTAGGTGCGTGTGCGTGTGTGTGTGTGGGAATTGTTTTTATGGTTTTTATGTGTTTTATGGTTTTTATGTGTGTGAGCTTTTTGTTGGACTTTTTATCATCGCTCGAAGCATCTGCTCACACACACACACACATATATATATACATACACACATACATACATACACACGCACACACACATACACACATGTTATAGAACATACAAAAGTCACAAGGACATGTTTGTTCTTATAACTGCTAAAATTTGCCATTTTTGTATGATTTATGTGTGTTTGGAAATTCGCTCGAAGCTCACGAATATATGCTATGAAACCTGCATAAGATTATGTGGGTATAATTATTTTAGGGTAGTACATTTGATGGACATGATTGTATATATATATATGTAGTTTATTATTATATTAAATTATTTATGCAAATTAATGTTACATGTATAATTTGTGATACAAATTTAAGTTTAATACAATTACATTCAAATTTATCATAAATTGTATTATCTATTTTTGTGATATGATTATAATTTATTATTATGACAGACCAAGATATAGTTTATCTAATTATATGATTTCCGCTATATTTTGGAATCCATTGAATTTTCGTTATTTTGTTCTGAGTATTTTTGTATAATTTAGAATTCCTGATGTGCTGTAAATTCGCATACTTTTTTATAATGCTAGATGTCTTCGCTGTTGCCATGGAAACGACTGCGCATTTCTGCTGTGAATTTTCTGCTTTGCATCGTTCTGCTTTCGATTGGCGCACTGCTTGTCAACCCACCTGCTTATGATGCCGAGTCTGGCGATTTCCAACAAAATTTGGCGATTTTTCATAAAAGTTTCGGGGGAGATATTTTACAGCCAACGCTCGAGAACAAGGAAGATATTTCACCGAGGCAGTCATCAGATGATTGGCAGCGTGTAGAGTTGCCAGTTTGTCAGTGCCAGAGATTTTATCAAGCTGATTTGAAGAAATCCCACAGTCTTGTTCGATCAACCTGCAGTGCAGCCTCTGATCTGCGTGGAACAGGTGTTTTATATTATATTATATTATAGGTCGCCTTTAATTATAATTATATGCAAATATAATTAAACAAATAAATTATGAAGCGCCGGTAAAATTCGCTCAGAAATTCATGCATTTCTAAATCTCATTTTGTGAGAGTTTGATTTATAATCATCTTGTAAATTATAAGTTTCTTCTCAACATATATCGTGATTCCCTTGAATTAACTTCAAAGATCTCATGTTGAAAACCATAATTATTTAAGCAGCACAATTTCTTCTGACTAATGTATACGTATGTGTGTGTGTTTGCGTGTGTGTGTGTGTGTATGTGTGTATGTGTGTGCATGTGTATGTGTGTGTGTGTGTATGTGTGTGTGTGTGTATGTGTGTGTTCAGGTCAAAAAGTAGTTAGTTTCAGTTTTTATGGTCGCACAGACAGCCGATATTTCAAGGGTATCGAAGCCAACGCTGCAAGAATTCGTGAAATTTACCCCAATTGGGTAATGCGGGTGTATCACAACCTCTGCACCGACCAACACAACAACAACAACAACAACAAGATCAACAGCAACAACAACAACAACATCATGAACAACAACATCAACAACAACATGAACCACAACAGCGCAACAAATATAAATTTATGCTCAGCAAGCAGAAATACACGGCAGAGGAATCGAAGAGCAATTTGTGACATTTCCTGTCGGTGAGCAGAAATTAATTGCTAATATAACATTGGACTCATCATGCATTCGTGTATTACTGTACTAAAATATGGTTAACGGTGTTTAGTATCAGCGTTTGTGTGTGTGTGTGTGTGTGTGTGTGTGGCATGTGTTTAATTATGGCTTCTGTCGTTAATTGGTATCTTACTTTATATATAACACCACAGATTTTGGAAATTTCGCCAAATACATGCTCAATATGGTCTTTCTAATTTATATTTTCGTCGATAATAACGCCGAGGAAATTTGTTTTTCCAACTCTATCCATTTTTCGAACACTGTAAACGCAATAATCAAATAATGCTTATTGTTATATTCTGTTTCTACACTTAAACACTCAATACAAGGATAATGAAAAGACATATTATCTAATTTTTTTGCTATATTTTTTGCTAATGATATAAACAGCTATTCCACCGCCGAATCTGTTCCTACATTTTCAGCGCCCTAGAGACCCTCTAGGTGTAGGGCGCTATATAAATATCTACCTAATGTAATGTAATGTGTGTGTGTGTGTGTGTGTTAGTGGGTATTAAAGCAGGTGTATATTGTGTATCGTATATGTGTGAGTGAGTGAGTGAGTGAGTGAGTGACTGAGTGAGTGAGTGTGAGTGAGTCTTTTTTATATGTTTGTGTGTTTTTGTGCGCTGACACGCAGTTTTGAACACGTGGATTTTTGCAATGTTATTGATCTCAAAGAGCCGCCAAATTTGGCGCAAAAGTTCGGCATGATTTGGCGATTTCTACCGCTGGGCGACCCCACTGTTGAAAGATTCATTGTTCGAGACTTGGATTCTATCGTTTCCCAGGTGAAAGTTCAAGCCAAAAATTATAATTTATATTTCGGTAATTATTATATGAGTTGTTATGATAATAATAATTATAATAATAAGAAGCAGTTCTTTTTGTTCCCATGATTTATATACATATATATACATATATATGAAATATACATGTATATTTGCCCAATAAATGTCAGAATATATACATATTTGTCGCACACAAACACGCTGTACCGAAAAGCCAACTTATTGGAGTACAATAAAGCCATTTACTTTACTTACTTTACTTTACACGCTCACTCACACACTCACAAGCAGGTTCAACAAACCGTTGCGACGTCAATGTCCCCACATACACAAACCAATTATGTATTGACTTTTGCTGACACATTCACACACACACACACGAACACAGCACACCCACAAACACACTCACAAACACACCCGCATACATACACACTCACATTCATACACACTCATTCACACACATACACACACACGCAAACACACACACACACTCACATTCATACACACTCACATTCATACACACTCACTCACACACATACACACACACGCAAACACACACACACGCACTCACATACACCCACACTCACACACTCACACACATACATACACACACAAACACACATACATACACTCACACACACATACACACACAAACACACATACATACACACAAAAACACATACATACATACACACGCGCAAAAATACACACAAACACACACACACACACATACATATTCAGATATACGATTCACAATATAACATTTACACTCGATTGCTTTGTGCTATTTGGAGTTTTTATCGCAAATATCTGAATAACATATACTATTATGAGTATATGGGTATACGGTGTATATTTTGCGCATGTGTGTGTAGGTGTGTATGTGTGTATGTGTGTATATGTGTTTGCGTGTGTGTGAGTGTGTGTGTGTAACTATGTGTGTGTCAGTGTATGTGTAAATGTGTGTGTGTGTGTGTTCGTGTATATGTGTGTGTGTATGTGTTTGTGTATATATGTGTGACTGATGTGTATATATGTGTGCATATATGTGGAGGAGTGGTATGTGTGTATGTGTGTGTGTTACTGTGTGTGTATGTGTTTGTGTATATGTGTGTATATATGTGTGTGTGTATGTGTTTGTGTATATTTGTGTGTGTGTGTGTGTGTTACTGTGTGTATATATATATGTGTGTATATGTGTGTGTGTTTGTACTTTTGTATGTTTGTTTAGAGAATATTTACCAATAGAAGATAGCAAGAAAATTATGAAACAACAAACAAGTCATGAAGTTGTTTACTTTTAGTTCAAACTTACTTACTTTGCAAATGAGCAAAGTAAGTTTTTGCAAATGAGCCAACATTTGCAATAGTTTGCAATAGTTTGCAACTATTGCAACTTTAGGCTCATTTGCATTGCACGCTGCTCCATATTATTTTTATTATTAACGCTTATTTATATATCGCACATTAAAACACACGCGCGAAAAGACAAATTGTGGTGCAACAAGGCATGACACGCCGCTTAGGGAAAACAAACATGCGACAATACATAAACACACAAGCACACACACACACACACACATGAGCAGCAGCGCATGCGTACAAAACTTGCAACGTGGCGTATGGACGATTGCATGTGCTTGTATATGGCCGCTTTTGCTGTAGTGAAAATAGCCAAACTCTAAATAAACGAAACTTGTACAGCTCATCTGTGTTTGTGCAGTGTGAAGAATGTGGTCAACTTGTTGCATTCAATTTATAATATTCTTGGATGGTATTTCACGTGCATATACGTATATTGGTTACTCACATCATCCATAGTTTATTCTTAATTTATTTAACTTAGGCATTTGGTTTGATTATTTCATTTGATTCGTTGATTATTTTCTTTTTATTATTCCTTCATTAGCTTTCATCTTCCTTTATTTTTCGAATTCTACTTTGCTAAAATATTTACGTTTCCAATTATTTTTTCTCCCTACATCATTTAGTTAGCTTTCAGGGTACACATGGGGCCACCGCAGAATGGTAATAGTGCACTTGCACTCTTCCCATGCTACTGTATTTGCCTATAATTAACAATAACAATATAATTAATATTGTACAAAATAACCATCGATCATGAATGATCATCTGTGTTTGTTTGTGTGTGTAGCGATGAGCGTGTGTACGTCTTAGTGTGTGTGTGTGCGTCTGTAATGTGCCTGTCTGTATTGTATTGTGTTGTTTTGTCAATGCGAAACATATATTTGAATGTGCACATGTGATTGTACTTGAATGATTGTATGTAGTGTGTGCAATGTTTATATCAGCGCAATGGAGACATGATGTGTGAATTGCGCTTTAAAAATGACTTAATAAATGAAATTAAATGTGTGTGTTTGTGTCTGTGTGTGCGTGTGTGTTTATGTGGGTGTGTGTGTTTGTGTATGTGCCAGAGAGAAGTGGATGCGGTGGAAGATTGGATCAGATCAGGACGATCTTTTCATGCGATGAGGGATCACCCCCAGCATGGCACGGAAATATTAGGCGGTCTTTGGGGCGGCTTCAACAAATTCCCCCAGCAATTCCACCGTATTCGCCAACACATGTTCTCCCAAGCAAGGGGTCATTTCAAGGTCAACTGAGTATTCCCTGATTTCTCGAACATTATTGCGACCATAACTAAACATATTTACATTTGCAATTGGTGTATTTCACTTTTGTATTAACCTTCCACTTTAAATTTCATTTTGATGGTTATGCTCCTTTTTGCGATGTTAGCCAAATAATATTCAGTCACTTTTGGTAGATTTTTGTAAGAATGGTACCAGATCGAAGAGAGGGTGGAAAAATAGTACCAACTCGGAAAGAGGATAGAAATGGACTGGTGAATTTTCTTCCTTCAGAATTGCAAACATAAATTGACCTTTTTGAATGAGGATATTCTTAAGTTACTTTTTATAGGTTAATTTTTATGTTCACAAACAAACAACAAACAACCCGAATATTTCATATAGCGCACTAATCAGCAAAGACGTGATAAACATGTGATAAAACGATACAAAAGTGATAATAACATTAAAACTCATAGGATATTTGGTAGGTTACTTTTTTAGGTTACTTTTTCTCGAAAATAAAGGTACTTTTTTAAGATTTTTAGGTGACTTTTTTGACAGCCCTAACTATTACATAATACATTATTGTATGATTATTACTTAACTATGTTATTATAATTATATATATTTTTATAATATTGATATATATATATATATATATATATTCATGTGATACTTTATTGATTTATTTTCTGTTTGTTTGAATGTGTGTGTTGATAGGGTCTTGATCAGAGGCTGCTGGCACGGGTGTTATGGCCGCTGGTCGTTCAATTACGTGATATAGTCGTTCATGATAGTTACCTGTGTCACCGCTTTCCAATGAGTCGAGCTTTTCCTTCACGCCGCATCGGCGCTGAATTCGTCGGTCAAGTAACGACTGTTTCCCAGCCAACGAAGGAATCGAAGGAATCGGCAGAAACGGAAGATTTAAAGGAATCGAAGGAATCGACGATTTCGAAGATGGTGGAGGATTCAATGGAGTTGAAGTCAATGAATCACTCTGTGACGGTGAAGCGGGCTGAAAATGGGCGTGCCCTACCGTGTCCTTATACATGCAGGCCTCGGCACCACAAGGACTGGCTCTACTGCTAATTCTATTATTATTATCATCATTATCATTACAATGGGTAACAAATTTTTATATATATCGTCAAGGGGTTTCCAGTGGAATTAGATAAATTGTGATCAACTGAGTCACATAATATCAATCAGGTATTTCTCAATCAGGTCAGAATTGTTCGCTACAGACATTTAAGGAAAAATCGATCGTTCGTCCAAAAAGAATTTCTGCGGATCATAAGTATTCGGTTTTTCAGTTTTCGTGGGGAAATATAAATCAACGTATCCTAATGCATTCATTTTATATATACTCAATTGCATATGATTAGCTTAATACATGTACATGAGTGTTACGTGACGCAAAAGTTCAAAGTTCACGGCTTGAATCGCCGTTTTCAAGATTTCCGTGTTTGAGCAGCTGCTGGGTTGTCTCTCTTCAGCGACCAACAGAGGTCCGCGAGCATACCAGCGTCCCACCTACCCTGGTACCTCTCCTCTATTTGACGCATGTATCGATAGAAACTTTCTTCCTGCTCTTCGGGCGACCGCACCAAGGTTTTCAGGAAACTTCTCCATGTGTGAGAACAAGAAATGCATCATTATACTCATCAAACACCCGAGGTTTTGGAAGGTGTGTATCATGCTTTTGATGGATGTGGCGTGGTTTGCTGCCTTCTTGTTCCCCAGGAAGTTGTTCACCACCTTCACAAACTGATCTCCAGGTGAAGCACTCCAGCTCCAGTGGAGTTTTCGAACTCTGTGTCCTTGATGAGCTGCCGTATCTGTGGGCCATCTAAAATGCCGGCCTTCAGCTTATTAATGGTCACTCCAGGGAAGGCTCGTCACATGCAGTTGAAGCACTTACCCTCCTTGCTCAGAGCGAGCGTGAGCTGTTTCATTAGTCCAAGCTTGATGTGAAGCGGTGGGAACAAAATCAATTCCCGGTCAACAAGAGGTTCGTCCATGATGCTGCTTGCCTCCAACCTCAGGTACTCTCTCGCACTAGCTCCTACCATTTTTTCTTCACATAATGCTGAACTCTGTCTGAACTGTTCCACTTGCATATAAAGCATGGTTACTTTGTGTACCCCGACTGCTGACCAAGTAGAATGTTCACCATCTTAAGGTCGACGCAGATGAGCCATTCGTGCTGCTCATATTGTATTTTGTCGAGCACCTACTTGACTGCATCATATTTCTCTTTGAGAGGTGTGCAGTGCGCTAGAGGAATTGAGGCAAACTCGTTCCTATTGTGGATGATCACACTCTTCAAAGAGCGCTTGCTACTATCTATCGCCAATCTTTCGGATCATATTGAGGAGCGTCGAGTTTAACAAGGACACCGACGACATCTCGGCAGTACACGAGGTCTTCCTCCTGGCAGAAGTAGCTCATGTAGTCCTGATGTCTTCTACGAAAGAACGTGATACGCGGATCTTCGCCGAGTATATTTTCCTCTTTGAATCTGGAGGCCAACATCTCGGCGGAAGTTTTCGACAAGCTGAGATCCCGAACCAGAGCATTAAGCTGACATTATGAAAAAGGCTGTGGACTATCTTGTGTTTCATACTCCGCTTGTGTATCTCCTCCGTCATATGCAGTCCTGGACTCGTCGTCGCTGGCAGGAAGCTCTCTGTACGCTGGTACTGGATGTTCTTCGCAGTGAGCAACTGGACCGCGGGCAGATGGAAGGTCGGGGTACTGAAGGCTGCTCCGATTCTTCCCGTTGATGCCAGTAGTATTGATGGCGCAGAAGAAACAGTCGGATTCATGGTCAGACAGCTCCCTCCAAACCATCGGAATCCAAAAATTCAGTGAAGTTTTCGTACCCTTAGTCCACCGCCGGAGGTATTCCACACACGTCATGTACACCATGTGCGGTGCCCAGGACTTACCTTGGTCACCCAGCTTGCCCTGAAATTAAGCTTGTTAGGCGCGCTTCACAAAGCTTGTGATGTTTTTACTGTGTATTGACAGCGTGTATTCAAACGCAAATGTAGCAGAAAATGTCACGATTATTCCTGCATGACCGTCGCGCCGAAGCCATATCAATACCCCGAAACGAAAAAATAAGTGAACTAATAAGTGAATAAGTGAAATAAGTGACCTGATTGGACAAAACCAATGTGATATTCGTACTAAGAACACCAAAATTAGCCCAAGTCAGCTGAGAAATCCCTGGCTATTTTTGGCTGTTACCCAGTGTAATTCTTATGGTGATTATTATTATTGGTAATATGATTATTATTATTGAGATTTTATTGACAACATTTGCAAATAATCAATTACAGGGCCCAAGTTGTTGGCATTATCATAGATGCTTATTAATTGTATATGATCAATTAATGTAATATTATGTAATAATAAATGTAAAATGAAAAATTACATTATTCTCCTCTGTACAAGAATTTTTATCAATTATTTAATAATGTAATTGTCTTGAAAATACATTTGATGATTTTTTTGCAAATTCACTTTTTATTTGTATAATTTAAGAATTATTATTAATCTTGTTATATTATGAAATAATATATTTCCTGACTCAAGGTTGATATGATTCAACGTTGATATGACAACGTATGATATTTCAAATTAATTATGCAGATATTTTGAAAAACACAAGTATTTTTGCAATACACACTATAGAATATTTGATTATTTATAGATTAAGATTGTTTATAGATTATTTTTATCACACACTATTTGAGATATTAATATTCTACAATCAAATCATGCTTTTCCAAATGCGCGGATAAATTACCTTCTGAATATATATATATATATTTATTTAATCACATGAATGACCAAAATTAATCATTTTCTATCAATTAAATTGGACAGCGTTGTTCGTATACGTTATCATTGAATATATGCGGATATGCCTCGCTTATATCCTGCATGTTATATTTTTGTTCCTATGTGTTGTGATGCTTATAAACTATTGTTAAAAATAAAGAAATAAAAATAGAAATAAAAATAATGTTTTGACAACGAGTTTGGTTTGTAAAAAATTTGCAAACGTATATTTACGTTCGGACTCGATGGTGTAGTTGTTAGCACACCCGCCTCACAAGCGGCAGGTCCGTGGTTCAAAACCCAACGAACCAGAATTTCATTGGACGAATTCTATAATCCAATAGTCCCTGTCCACCCAGCAGTAAATGATGGTACCAGATATCAGTCATGTGTTGTGCCATGCATTCTGGGGAGGTGGTTCTCTCTAATACGTCTTCCGTCGTTGTGGCGCCATAGCGTGGAGAGGGT
This sequence comes from Sacculina carcini, assembly GCA_916048095.2. Lineage (NCBI taxonomy): Eukaryota > Metazoa > Arthropoda > Thecostraca > Sacculinidae > Sacculina > Sacculina carcini. The sequence goes on from OU696595.1 coordinate 5,601,917, forward strand.
CGGTTCTGCGGTGGCAGCGAGCTGCACGGGGCACGCCTGTGTGTTCATAAGCTTCGACTTCTTCCCGTGTAGCAGCTGCCACTTAGGCATTTAACTTTTATTTAAGCTTATACATGTATTATACTGAAATCATGTAGGATTTTACATTATCAATTTTTCACTGCAGAAACTTTTTAGTTTTCTTAGTGAAGCATCTATAAACCTGCAATACTTTGCTTTTACATCTTGAATTGAACTCAACAAGTCGAATCAAGCGTGTTGATGAGTCTTCTTGACTAAACGAAAATAAACTAATTCGGATTGATAAATGCACACATAATTGTTTTTCTGTCCGACTGTTAATTTTCCACTTGGCAGCCCTCCATTTCCCACCAGTGGCGAATATTTCACACAGGCTGCCATCCACTGAATTAAGGCTTCCAAACACCTTTCAACATGTGAGTTTATACAACTGATTATATTTGATATATTTCCATTTTTAAATATTATTTATATTGTTAAAATTATTGTACGTTCCTAAAAACACATCTATTTTTGTTACTAATTCCTATATGCCTTGTAAATATATTCGCAAATTTGTATTGTACTACAAGTATAAAACATGTTTTTTTTCAAAACGGAGGTTGACATAAAGACAAGGCATGCTTTTGAATCCAGTGGTTCCCAACCTCTTTCGGTTTTTGCATCCATTTGAATTTAGCAGTCAGTTGTCGCCACCCCTGCTGGATTTCTAATAGCCAGATGAAGATAATGATGAAAAACAAGCTACGGAATATCACAAGTCCAAATTCAGAATTCATTCTTTCATCCTGAAGTTCATTCGAGTAGAATAAGCAAAAATGTATCTTTCATATAAAATAATCATAAGCATAGGTAGAAACATATATTCTCATATTTTTCGTAGCAACCCCTTATTAACTAAGTTTGCAAATCTATAGAGGGTGCAGGCACTCCCAGTTGGTCACTCTGTTTGAAGACATCCGTTTGTAGAGTTGACTATTGAAGACCGGAAGTTCACGCGAAATACCATCAATATTTGCCTATTCTGCTGTTTTGTCGAAAGCATTTGCCTGCCTAGCTTTGCGATCTTTTAGCGCCTGAACATCAGGACTTTGTTGATTTTAATCGCCTAGTTTCTTTCTGCATTGACTTCACAACAACAGCGGTGGCTGCATGATTGCATACTGCGTCTTATTTTAGTCATGCAACAATTCAACATGCAACAAGCAGCATGCAACGGCATTGCCACGTCAGTTGTACTGGTAATCAATTGGAAGTAACAGACTGCAGGTGTTCAACGTGGGTTTAACAATGTCTGAATCATTGGCACAGGTTCTGCAAGCAACTGGATGGACATTTCTGGTGAGTTCCTCCTTCCAGCTGTCACTGCTACTAGACTTATCATCTTACCTACCTGAGCCCAAGAAGATCAAGAATAGAGAAGATACAGGGTAGGGAATATGAAGTATAGAGAAGATGAACTATAGAGAAGATGAAGTATAGAGAAGATGAAGTATAGAGAAGATGAAGTATAGAGAAGATGAAGTATAGAGAAGATGAAGTATAGAGAAGATGAAGTATAGAGAAGATGAAGTATAGAGAAGATGAAGTATAGAGAAGATGACGTATAGAGAAGACGAAGTATAGAGTTGATGTAGTATAGAGAAGATGAAGTATGCGGAAGGCAATGGAGATATTTACATATTGGTTGATATTTTAGCTTAATTTGTTTATTCAGTTAGTTTCCGATTATTGTCATTATACGTTTCTGGTTAGTTTTTGCGTTAATATATTATCTTAATAAGTCTGTTGCACAATGGTATTTTAACGGGCGGGATATAGAAATAGTGTGACACAAAACAACACTATATTACAGAAACACACGACAAACACCTACCCAAACAATGAATTCAACCCCGATCCAACTTACCTTTTGACCTCACAATTGTTATTATTATTATTGTTAATTAGAGGCAAATCCAGTAACATGGGAAGAGTGCAAGCACTATTACCACCCTAAGGTGGCCCCATGTACCGAAAGCGCCCAAAAGATGCAGAGAGAAAGAAAGTTCGAAAAGAAAACAAATTCTAGAGAGAGAGTTGGAAAAGAAAATTATGAATTAATAACAATAAAAAATAAACCATCATCGGATAACACTCCATAATGTCACTCCGCCCACACTTCTCAATAAATAACAACAATCAACAATAAATATGTGACTCAATAAATGACAACCATCAATAAATAAGAATAAATATTAATAAATAAGTAATAAATAACAATCAAGAACAATAATTATGATTCAATAAATAACAACAACACAATTAAATATTATTCAATATGCAGCGAAAACAATAAAGATGATTCAATTAACAACATCAGCCATCAGTGATAAATAACAACTACTTATAATAAATAGTAATGAATAGAGAGTAAAATATGAATTAATATAAATAAATAGAAAATTAATAACGATAAATATGAATAAATTACAATTAATATGAATAAGCCAATAGTGTAACATTTACACGATTTACAACATTTACAACAACAACACGATTTATAACATTTACACTGACCAGTTACAGGACAGTATCAATAAACGCATAAACGCAACAAACACAATATGAGAGAGAATAATGGAACACCATAGACACTGCATGTACATATACGCATACGTTCAACGTGCAATTGGAGGAAAATGGTGTTCTCCCCACCCAAAGACCCCCATCAAGCAGTGAGCTGGACGCGCCCATGCGCGAGGTGCCACAAACGGCGGCGCGCAGTAGCGTGAGCCATAGGTGTCATCGACCATAGGTGCGAACACCGCGCGCATACACGAGGCGTGAAAATAACACATACAATTGACGTCCTATATAAACACACAATCGACAACAAACAAACGGCATTTATTTGAGCACATTGTCTGAGGATGGAGACCGGCTGCTCCGAAACGTTACACATCGGCGAATTACTGCACAAACTCAACAGCGATCATCAAAAACTCGCACGAGCGATCGAGACGACCAAGAAGAAGATTGAAAACTGCAAAGCGGCAATCCAGTTTAATCTCGTCTGTCTTAATATGAATATACGCATACATGTATATATACGCACATATGTTTAGCTCTATATTTTATTATTATATTTGATTGATCTTATATTGATTTTGCTTTTTTCTTCATTAGTTTTCATCCTTCGGACTAAAACATTTACTTTTCGATCTATGTTCGTCTCTACATTTTTGGTGCTAGCTTCCAGGGTACACATGAGGCCACCGCACACACACAGGGTGGTAATAGTACACTTGCACTCTTCCCCCATGCTACTGGACTTACCTGTAATTAATAATAATAAACATATTTGCAGGTGACAGTGTTGTCCCTCAGTTATTATGGGTGAAAAATTGCCAAAGCTGTTGGAGCTCAGCAGAAAAAAATGCGAAACCAATTACGCAAGCACATTAAAAATTATAACTGTATATAATCAATGTTGTTTAATAAATAAACCTACAAATAATTAATGATATAATAATTATGATTAATTTTTTGCCTAATTAAGTAGTATGTGAAGTATTTTCAATTATAGCAATATAGGTGTTGTGAGGTAACATAGTTACAGTGGGACTTACATTAGCAGAAACCTCCAAACAGCGGACTGTATATTTCCGGTCTTTTTTAGTTCGCTATTTCAAAGGCCGACTGTATATATATGTTTACCATTTTATATCAGTATGCTATATATATCACTGCAAAGTACTGACAGACAGACAGACAGAGAGATGTTTAGTTAAAGTCATCAACAACTTCCGCTTTGTTCAGCTTGTAGTTGAGATTTTCTATTTCACGAACAACACATTTTTGTTCAGTGGAAAAATTGTCCACGAGGTATAATACTCGAGAAGTTTTCTCCGGATGACGTTCTCATCATACTTATATGCTGTGGACATGTTGATAAAATACAACTTGATCACTTCCCGTTTCTGTTCTTCTGTTCTCTTCCTATTATATTTGTCCAGCTTATCACGAATCGCTCGGTCAATTATCTGTCAGTCTGCTCATACTCATTGTTTACCAGCGGCTGCCGCACTCTCTTGAATTCCGTGTTAGTTTAAGCCCAGCTTTAACAGTAGGATATCGCTCTTCTCACCAAACGCTCTTCGCTCTTCTCACTAACTCGTTAATGAAACTAATTTTGTATGAGTCAGGGCATTCACTGGCAGCATTCAGGCAAAAACCAAAGGTTCGTTTGCTTCACATAAATATAAGTAGCAAATGACAAGTCACACCATTCTCCTGAAGATAGCTAATGTTAGCCCAAAAACGTCTCGAGTAATTGACTTCATGGAAAATTATTCTACAAAAAAATGTGTTGTTCTTGAAATAGAAAAACTCAACTACAAGCTGAACAAAGCGGAATTCGCTGTTGACTTTAACAAAACATGCATATATATATATATATATATATATATATATATATATATGTGTGTGTGTGTGTGTGTATGTATGTATGTATATATCAACCATAGTTCTGACAATCTGTTCTTTTTCAGACAATTTTTGTGTCGGTGTCATTTTTGCTCATATCTTACTTCATAAGCTCGTATATTTACGCCGCTATCAAGAACGGAAAGTTTATGAGAACAACCACAGGCAAGTCGTATTATCTGCCACAACACAGAAACAACATATTTAATACCACACTATACTATCCATTAAAACAAATTAACACTATTAAATCAGGGAAAATGACAAGCTATATGTAACGTGAATTTATAATTTATGTGATGTTTTCGTTTGACGATTTATGTTAGTTTATCATTGTTGTTTTGTGTATGCGTTGACTTGCTTGTGTTGTTTTCGCTTTGCTGGATTTTGATTGGCTGTTGCCGTGATGACGTAGTAGCTCAAAAACGTAGCAGGAATTATGGTGTACTAGGTGAGGCGGATAATTATCGGTGTATTTCAAGTGATTTGTTGTATGTGTATTGTCGATTTGATTGATATTATTTAATTCATGTTCTATGCCAGCTGTTAGTTGTAATATATCCACAATCTTCTGTTCTCGCTACAAGTGGATATTTGAGCAGAGTTATGGCGTACAATGAAATAATGCAGCCACAATATATTACTTCAACTCCAGTGCATCTTCAGTAACAATACACATTTTATTAGCATGATCACAACCTTTTGCACTCAAATCCAGGGAGATTACATAGAAGTATATGCTTAGATGCTGACCTGTGTATGTGTGTGTGTATGTGTGTGTATATGTTGCTTGTGTGTGTGGTTTGTGTGTATGTGTTGCTTTTGTGGGTTGTGTGTGTGGTTTGTGTGTTGTTTGTGTGTTGTTTGTGTGTTGTTTGTGTGTTGTTTGTGTGTTGTTTGTGTGTTGTTTATGTGTGTTGTGTGTGTGGTGTTTGTGTGTATGTGTTGTTTGTGTGTGTTGTGTGTGTGGTTTGTGTGTTGCTTATGTGTTGCTTGTTTGTTGTTTGTGTGTTGTGTGTGTGGTGTTTGTGTGTGTTGTTTGTGTGTGTTGTCTGTGTGCTGTTTGTGTGTTGTTTGTGTGTTGTTTGTGTGCTGTTTGTGTGTTGTGTGTGTTGTTTGTGTGTTGTTTTTGTGTTGTTTGTGTGTTGTTTGTGTGTTGTGTGTGTGGTGTTTGTGTGTGTGTGTGTGTGTGTGTGTGTGTGTGTGTGTGTGTGTGTGTGTGTGTGTGTTGAAATCAGCGCGGTTTCCCATCATAAGGACTCTGATTGAATATCATGTTTGTACCATTATTCAGTGTGCTCTTATTCCCCTGTCGAGCCTCTCTACATGTCCCACCAGCTGACCAACAAATATAACTTCAGCTCTCCTCTTCTTAGATCCTGAAGTGTATCGATGCATCAGTGTATTATAGCTGTGTTAGTTTAATTCAGTGTCAATAGATGACAGTTCAAGGGACCTGGTGGCTGACCTGCCGAGGTTGAACAAGCTCATTCATGCTAGGATTCGGTGTAGGATTGGTCGGTTGTCGTTCTTGATGTGTGTGTTATTGCGTGTGAGTTCTCGAGTGTGATATATCCTTCAGCATTCAATAGTGTTATAGTCGAGAAAGATGACACTACAGATCCACAAACAAACTTCTCTTATCGGAGCCGTAATTCCCTTCTCGCCGTTCTCATTACTTACGATGTCTCTCTTTATTGGACCCTCGCATTTATAAAATGCTTTCTCTATCTCTCCGCTCAATTCAGTCCCTGGATTCGTTAGAAAATGCACTTCAAACTTTCTTCTTAAGTCCTGTTCCTTTTTTGACTGTGATCAGTCATGGAGGGTCGATATGTCTGCAACTTTTCAAATTGAGGCTTTCACTGTCAATTTGGGCCGTGTGTTTCATCTGGGTTTCTCGAATGTGAGATGTTGTTTACGTATGTGAGCCCACTCAACTTATTCATCATGAAAACAATTATTGTCGTAATTATTGTCGTAATTATTGTCGTAATTATTGTCGTAATTATTGTCGTAATTATTGTCGTAATTATTGTCGTAATTATTGTCGTGATTATTGTCGTAATTATTGTCGTAATTATTGTCGTAATTATTGTCGTAATTATTGTCGTGATTAATGTCGTAATTAATGTCGTAATTAATGTCGTAATTAATGTCGTAATTAATGTCGTAATTATTGTCGTATTCACTTTGTTTATAGTATTTCAATTTCACAACAAATGTATTATATTAGTAATAAATGTGCCCGTAATAAATACATACAATTATCAATGGAAATAATTAATAGGATAATTGGTGTGTTAATAGCTTGCTAAATGTATATAATATGAGATTAGATGAGATACATGAACGACATCTATACTGTAAATCTGGACTTATCTGACAATTTCTCTAATGATGAATTTGTTTTCAGTTAGTTGATAATTTGTCAGTGTTTTGTGAAATATGATCAGTGGTGCTTGTTTTGCTAAAGTTTTTTTGAAATTACTAATTTCAAAGAAATCACTAGCTTTCTTTGAAACCTAATTTCAAATTAGGCAAATTCGTAGTAACAGTCATATTTGCCTGTATTTCGCAGCACTTGTACAGCTGATAATACACTAGCGAGCCAAGTTTGTGAAATATATGTTTCCCTCTCTGCCAACAAAAATGCCTTAAAAATTCGACAAAATTATACAGCATTAAGTGGAGTTTTCGAGAGAGATAGAAATGTCATTCTGAAGGTCAAAACAGCATTGCAGTGCCTGGTATTAAGCTTAATATGAAAAAAACGTCCAGTAGCAGTGGTCACACGAGAAGGAAGTGGGACATTATCAGCTTCATATTACATGTTGCTTTGCATCAAACAATGTTTCGAGTTAGTAACAATATTCCCTGTACCCTCCAAGCAACGACCATCCAAATAGGGGAGTCTTTCTAATTGCGGATTACTTTCTTAGTACCGCTCAAAAGCCTATCAAATACGTGTAAGTTACACCTCCAAATAGCGGAGTTGAAGGTTAAAAGTTAAAGGTATCAAGTGACAGCTGCTACACGGCAAGAAGTCGAAGCTTATGAACACACAGCTATGTCCCGTGCAGCTCGCTACCACGGCAGAAACGACCCTCTCCACGCTATGACGCCACAAAAACGGAAGACGTATTAGAGAGGACCACCTCCCCAGAATGCATGGCACAACACATGACTAATATCTGGTACCATTATTTACTGCTGTGTGGACAGAGGCTGTGGGATTATAGAATTCGCCCAATGAAATTCTGCTCCGCTGGGTTGAAACTTGCAAATAGCGGAAACATCCACACATTTATCGGAAATGTTTATCGGTCCCTCTCATATAGCGCACCTCTAAATAGTCGAAAAGGAGGGATCTGTGTGACTCTTAAATAGAAGATGTATGGAATATATTGACTCCAGCTTGTTGACTGTTTGAAGCTGATTGGTATAAACGAGTGACTTATTAGGACCGTCTATATACATATGCAAAGGGATATTATTAGGTATAAGCAAACTATTCGGCCACCTAGGACCCCAGATTGGTGAGGGTCTCACACAAGTATAAGGGACGAGTCTGTACCTTCGTAATAACTGAAAATTCCGATTACTAATGCATCGGAGATTTATGATGTGTTCGACATTGATGAAACATGTCTCGCCTGCAAACTGCATTATACCAAAACCATGGCGTACAGAGGAGAACTCCGCACAGCTGAATACTTTTCTTAGCAAATAAATTGTTTGGTAGAATCATAAGAGAAAGATGCAAAGTGGTAAATAATCAGGGAGTAATTTGTGAAAAATGATCGATTCACAGTGAAAAAAGTTGATAAGATTTGCTGCAGAGCTCATCTACAAATAGCGGAATTTTTTATCGGTTCCTTCGAGTCCGCTATGGAGGACCGACTGCATACCCTGGAAATATTTCTATTTATGTTCCCGTACAGCAGCTGTCACTTGAGGCATTTAACCTCTAACCTTTAACAAGTGAATACCAGTAACTGGACCACGTGATGTATACATGAGTGTGTATATATGTTTGTATGTGTGCGTGTGTGTGTGTGTGTTTGTATACCAACAGAGGCAAGAAGTATGCATACCTACTCGAGATGAAGATATTTTATGCACAACGTTTGCTCAAATGTGTTCACCGCCAATGATATGACGTCATACCGAAATGTCACTGTTAACTTGCATAAATTATGATATTTCACACATGTATTACCTCTCGAAATTGGCAATAATATACTGACAAAATAGTTGAGCGAATTATATATCATATATAATATAATTACGTATTTGAACACAGCAGTGGAGAAGGGTGTGTTGTGTATTTTTGCATGGTCAAAGTCTGTCATGGTCCCGGTTGAAATACCGCAGGTCCGAACGCCACACACACACACACACACACACACGCACACACACACGCACGCACACACACACACACACACACACACACACACACACACACACACACACAATACAATGAGGAAATATGACTCCCCCTTTAGGTGCATTACCAAGTGGAATTATTTTAGCAATGATGTTGTGGCAGCCTCAACCATTAGTTCCTTTAATTCGTTGTTGGAAAAATGTGGCAATTGAGACGGGACAGCTCGAGCCATGCTCATCTCCCGTACATTCAACTCGGTGAGAACAACTCGGTGAGAACACACACAGCTTTATACACTCCAACGCGCTCACACACCATTCTCACACACTCTCTCTCTTACACACACTCTCTCTCTCTTTCACACTCTTACACCACATTCACCACGCAAGGGAATTGAACCCTGAACCTCTCGTGCACAAAGCGTTCGTTTTAGCCACTCGGCTACGAGGCGGATTGGAATCTAATTTTTTTTTAAAGTGAATTCGAAATTTAAAATTGGATTATAATTATTGATGTGAAATTTAATTAAGAAATACTTGATTTTTTAAGAAAACAAATCATAATTAAATATTGAATTATATAAATATTTGTTTAGTTTAATTAATATCAATTAATATTTAAAACAAAGTAAATTTAAAATTAAATTAATAATATATTACATATGATATCATAGACTATATACAAACTAATATGCCAGATTGAAAATTACTGCATACACACTTACCTTATTCTTGATATCACTCTACAGACTCTATATGTTTGGCGATTGCGAAATCCGATACTGTTAGTTAGCGTGAGTTAATTGTTGCAGAAATAACGGAATTTGAACGAAATCATTTTTAATTCAACAACTGTTCGTATTCAGAAAAATACATTCTTACATTAATAGTCTTACTGAGTTTGTTCGTTGACTCACTGGCGACTGTACAAATTGACACAATGATACAATAACACACTGCCACACTGACACAATGACACACAAACACAATGATACACTGACACAATGATACACTGACACACTGACACAATGATACACTGACACACTGACACAATGATACAATAACACACTGCCACACTGACACAATGACACACAAACACAATGATACACTGACACAATGATACACTGACACACTGACACAATGATGCAATAACACACTGCCACACTGACACAATGACACACTGACACAATGACACACTGACACAATGATGCAATAACACACTGCCACACTGATACACTGATACACTGACACACTAACACAATAAGACGCTGACACAATCATACAATGATACAATGATACAATGACACAATGCTACACTGACTCAATGATACACTGACACACAAACACAATGATACACTGGCACAATGACACGCTGACACAATGACACAATGCTACACTGACACAATGACACATTGACACATTGACACACTGCCACTTTGACACAATGACACAATGACAATTCGACACAATGACAATTTGACACAATGGCACTGACACAATGACGCATACATACACCTTAGGTTGGTCAATTTTCATTATTGTTATTGTCATTTCCAGGTCGCTAATTAAACGTTATGCACGCGAAATGCGGAAAAAAACAACGAATTTCCACCATGCTTTGCGGAAAAAAGTCATGAAATGTATTTCGAAAAAACATATATTTTCGGAATCACCATGAAAAACTGAATCTATTTAAACTTGTTACTAGTTGAAATTCCGAGAGAAAATAAATTGAAAATCCACCCAGACAAATCTTGCGTAATACATGAGATCACATATTTGTACTCATGTGTATATACAAAATACGCATGCAAAGTTATTGCCAAGAACAGTTTCTGCTTCTATGTATGTGTGTGTGTGTGTGTGTGTGTGTGTGTGTGTGTGAGTGTTAGTGTGTGTTTTTGAGTGTGTGTGTGTGTAAGGGTGTGAGTGAGTATTGGTGTGAGAAAGGGAGAGTGTGTGTGCATGTAGGTCATGTGTCTCATGTGTGTGTGTGTTATGTGTGTGTGTGTGTGTGTCTTTCTGCTGGGATGTGTGCGTTTCAGTGCTGAATTTGTCTTAGTATGGAGATATTGTAAATTGCTGAGAAAATCCGCAGAGATCAAAGATACACAAAATATCATTTTGACTTCAAAATGAGTACACAATAATTAAAAATGAGTACAAAATAATTGAAAATGAGTACATAATAATTAAAAATGAGTGCAAAATAATTGAAAATGAGTACACAATAATTCAAACGATGATTAATCATATCAAAATGATACTAATCCACTTCCAAATCAGACACTGAAAAAATTAATAAACGAAGGATATTAATTGATTATTGCTGGTGTTTTTATACTTTTTCTGTTCTAATATTTTCAGAGCATTACATATATATATATATATATATATATCGAAAAGAGGTGTTGAAATTTTTTTCATGTACACTTTACGATTTACGATTTGCTTTTTTACTGGATCTGTGTTATTTTGATGTTGAACTGATGTTGTGCACA
>OU696595.1:5615794-5638294 GCA_916048095.2 Sacculina carcini
TTCGACACAGGATTTGATATTTCCAAATACAAACAAAAAGAAGGAAGACGAGGGCACAACAGGAAACTAAAGAAAACCAGATGCCGCAGCGACTTGAGGAAATATGGCTTCCCGTTTAGGTGCATTACCAAGTGGAATTATTTAGGCAATGATGTTGTGGCGGCCTTAACTATTAGTTCCTTTAAGTCGTTGTTGGACAAATGTGGCAATTGAGACGGGACAGCTCGAGCCATGCTCATCTCCAGTAAATTCAACTCGGTGAGAACAACTCGGTGAGAGCCTTGTTCAATAATTTTTATAATAGTGGTAGCAATAACAAGATTAATAATCAGTTTGTTTATGAAAAAAAAAAAAATGCCATGTATAATAATTATAGATTGTTTTTGCAGCTCCTGGATGATTGTATGGGCACGTCACTGGCGCATTCGCTCCTGTACATCGATTGATGGATGAATAAGTTAGCAGTCAGTACAAATACGATTGGCTAGTAAATCAAGTCTAATCGACAATGAATATTTAATCAGCAGGTTAAACAGTGCGGAATCGACTATCGAGTCAACTGAATTACAAAGTAAATGTTAAAGTACAATAAATAAAGATTGATCGAATAATTGATGTATGCGAATTGCAAAACATGCACAATGTGTATGGTTTGCACAATTATGCACTGCACAAATGCATTGCTGCACAGTTGCACAGTTGCATTGTTTCGTGCGGTTGTCGTCCTTTTACCGCAATATTTCAACAACGTTCATGGGTGTGCTGTAATGAGCAGCACGATATTTCCTTGTGGGTACAACGATATTTCCTCGTGGACTCGGTGGTGCAGTTGATAACACACCCGCCTCCGTGATTCGAAACCCGGCGGAGCAGAATTTCATTGGGCGAATTCTACAATCCCACAGCCCCTGACCACCCAGCAGTAAATGATGGTACCAGATATCAGTCATGTGTTGTGTCATGTATTCTGGGGAGGTGGCCCTCTCTAATACGTCTTACGTCCTTGTGGCGTCATAGCGTGGAGAGGGTCGGTTCTGCGGTGGCAGCGAGCTGCACGGGGCACGCATGTGTTCGTAAGCTTCGGCTTATTCCCGTGTAGCAGCTGTCACTTAGGCATTTAACCTTTACACTTAGGCATTTAACTAGGGCGACAAGCAGTTACGTAAAGTTAACTGAAACGACAAACAGTTACGTAAAATTAACCTGAGCGGCAGTCAATTGCGCAGATTATTTCGACACAGACGTACAATATAAATGCCCAATATATTTAGCACAGCTATATATTCAAGATCTCCAAACGTCATATTATAATAAATTTGTAAGAAAGGATACGTTGGATTATTCAAGTTATGTTCGACTTTCAATTCTTCCACGTTGCAGAATAAGGAATATTCGCAGAATAAAAACTAATACGTCGAAACCGCGTTGAAAATATATAATTCAAGCTGATGCCTGATTTTCGAAGGGAAACCAGGATGTGACCTCGTCTCGGGTATGTTTGTTTCCGCTTGAGTCCCGACTATCTTTCTCTTTAATTGTCAGGTAACGTTGGACTAGGCTAGATAAGTTAGATTAGGTTAGTTAGGAAAGAGAAAGAGCGAGACCGACTAGGAAAGAGGGACTGAAGCGAGATCACACATATGTGAGGCGAAACATCCCTAGCTCCTTTTCCAAGCAGAAATATAGGACAGGCGCAAATTTCTGCTCCAAACATTCTGCTCTTACCTCGAAGATTTTCTGCTATCGCCTCTACACCTTCATCGGTGATTTTCGAGCAGCCAGACAAACTCAACACTCGGAGACTGGCGAAACAATTGGCTGTGACACACACACATACACACACATACACATTATATCAGGGTTTGAAAAGAAACCGGTTTAAAAAAAACATGTTTTTATAGAAAAAACCTTTTTTTTTTGTTTATTTGGTGTTTCTTCACTTTGCACACACAAATAAGAAAAATATGGTACCATTCTATTTAATACATAGTTAAACATATATTAGTACCAATTACCAAGAGTTTCGTAAATATTTAATAAAGATAAAAATTAAATCATAAAAATGTACACACAGGATCTTGAATTTCACCTTGTAGCATCTATAGGCAACGGAAGTTTTGAACCGCTTCCAATTGTGAAAGCAGTCGATTTTAAACACCCACATATGTTTGCAAAGTCCAAACCAAATACCCAGTGGTCTTATTTATGAAAAACTAGTGACTAAAAATCGTTTTGTCCATGGAGGTTAATTCATGTTTGTTTTCAGAGAAAATACAGTTTTTTTTAACTCAGAGGTTTCTAAAAATAGTGTTTTTCATAGAAACTCAAATGTTTTGTCGTAAATATTTAGGATTTCTCATAAATACCAACTTCAATGTTTCCCAAGCAAAAACCAAAAATGTTAATAAAAATTTTTCCCATATCGTGCAAACCCCTAAAATCATGCCAAAAAATAATATTTATGAACATTTAAAACTGTATTGATGAACTCATTTACTAATTCTGAAAATATTTGATCATTCCTATATGAGAAAAATCATTTCTGTCAAAAAAAACAATTTCCAAAAAAAACATGTTTTTAAAAAAAAAAACACATGGCTTAAACCACAAGCCCTGCATTATATACTAAGATGCAATGTGACTACACCAATGAGCAAAAACAGTCCATAAAGCCGAAGCACCCTATAACGGCTTAAAAACAACGAAACAACGCGAGTTTATCAATTTTCGCTCGTTTGAGCTGATTTTATTAATTTATATTTGATTTTGCTGTACTGTGTGATTCTACTCAGTCTGTTGCAAGATTGTGTGTAGGCACACAATGCTGGACTGGACTTTTGCTGGACTTTATTAATTTGTGGACTCGGTGGTGTAGTTGTTAGCACACCCGCCTCACAAGCGGGAGGTCCGTGGTTCGAAACCCGGCGGATCAGAATTTCATTGGGTGAATTCAACAATCCCACAGCCCCTGTCCACCCAGCAGAAAATTATGGGGATGGGGAGGTGGGGAGGTGGTCCTCTCTAATACGTCTTCCGTTCTTGTGGCGTCATAGCGTGGAGAGGGTTGGTTCTGCGGTGGCAGCGAGCTGCACGGGACACACCTGTGTGTTCATAAGCTTCGGCTTCTTCCCGTGTAGCAGCTGCCACTTTGACATTTAACCTTTTAATTGGTAATTTCATTTGATTCATTGTATATTTGTTTTGCTCCTTTTATCATCAGCAGATTTCCTTAGCTTTCTGACTAAAAATTTGGCTCCTTGAATTCTACTTTTCTCTACATTTTTGGGAGATATATTTTTATTATATTATCTAATGAAAATAGATAAAAACTATACCTGAACACTGAATCATTAAGCACTCAAACTCACACAACTAAACACACACACACACACACACACACACACACACACACACACAAGCACACTGGATTTACCTGTAATTAACAAGCTTAACAATTATAGAAATAAATCAATAATGAATTGAGGTAACACTGACCAATATGTAGAGCTGCGTTGTTGGTGAGTTCCCAGCAGTGTGTCAGTCGCACCACTCGACATGCCGAGCTGGGCTTGTCGGCAAAGTGGCAGATGGCCGCATCGGTCACGTGGTACGCCTGCAGGTTGAGCTCCTCAAGAGTGGACAGGTTCTGAGCGATAGCCGCCACAGATTCGTCGGCAATGTTGATGCAATCGCCGACGGTCAGCGTCTGTACACGCGGCGTGAGAGAGGTCCACAGTGCCGAATCTGTCAACTCGTTGCATCCGTTCAACTCAAGGTGCCGTATCGAGTGCAGCTGCGACAACACTTGGTGCAGAGCGGAGTCCGAAAAGCGGCCGGCGTGCAGTCGCAGGCTGTGCAAACACTTGCTGGCGGCTGGGAAGGCCTGCGGTAAACACAGCAAGTCCTGATCGTCAGCGTTGAGCAGACGCAACGAGTCGCAGAGACGCATCTGCAGAGAATGCAGGTAGCTGAGCAATTGCTGCTGGTCTCGGCTGTCGTCGGCGCTGTGCTGACGAATAAACTGGCAGTCGATTGCCGGCACCAGATTCTTCCAGTACTCGGGAAGACGATACAGCACGTAGCGCCATTTGCGACACACCAGAGACCATCGACAGACGGCGAGCGTTTCGTCCTCTTCCTCCTCTTCTTCATTGCCGAGAGATTCTCTGTTGACGACTTGTACGTTTGACAGGCGCGTCGCACTGGAAAGTCCCAGCTGAAAAAATCGATCGAGAAACGCACCGTCCAGCCACAAAGTCGTCCAGTTGGTGTAGACCACATTGGCCATTGCTGCGGCTGCTGCAGAATGTGTCCGCACAGTATTAGCGGAGACTGCATCCTGTTTGCGTCGCCATACGCGGGGACTACGAGGGATACCGACCGCACCTGAGCCGACCAAGGAATGACCCGCGTTGCGGATGAACGCGAATCGTGATGGTTTTTCGGGAGGTGTGGGTTTGTCACGTGCCGCCTTCTTGCCGGCCGTGTTGTCGCATAAACGCTGACTTTCCAGCGAGCAGATGAGCGACTGCACCGAAGCGGACGAATCTGCAGCCGGCAAACACCTTGAGCTAAGTGCACCGCTAGAACTCAGCCCCATACGCGGCTTGCAAGTGGTTGACTTGTCGCGCGGGGGAACGGGAGGTTTTTCTCTCTTACTCGCCACAGACTTGGCACTGGTGACAAGTCCTCCTCCGCTTGCTACTGCACAGCCGCCACCTCCGCCACCAAACGTCGACGTCTCTTTGCGCAGCGGAGTAGGACTGACGCTGCCACTTTTCAGCTGGCATTTCCTGGACGTTGATCGGCCAACGCTCTGATTGCTGATTGTGGATGTTGCAGAGTGCAGCGTGCTGCAAGATTGACTGTTGAGTCCACTGAAAACGTTGGCCACTTTCTCCATCACTGAGCCTCTGCGCAACGCTGCTGAGTCAACGGTCGCTGGCCGATCTGTCGCTGCTAACAGACTATCGCTCTGGCATCGTGCGAATGAACGAAGCGTCGGAGGATCTTCAGATCTTGACGGATCAGCTGTTCCGATGCAATATCCATTCATCTTTCTTGCAGCGCCAAATTTGGTTGTGTCCATACTGGCCCAGACTGGTAGACTGGTTCAACAGCGTCAAAATACAGTCTAAAAACACTTGGTCATGATGGGATATTCACATCCAAAGCAACTTTCAATTCCCTGCCAATAATAACACTAGACGAGTGTTCACAAAGGAGGTTACCTCATCTTGTTTTACTAGTTGTCGGAGCATTCTGGTATCTCCCGATGGCGCACGACGAGCAGTAAGATTTGGTAATTGCTCAGAACACATACATACACACGCACACGCAGTCAAAGTGTTAAACACACACACACACACACACATACACACACACACACACACACACACACACAAACATCAAACACGGTGACAAGACCTGCAGGAAATCACCACGAAACTGTGTGTGTGTGTGTGTGTGTGTGTGTGATGTACCATTCCCGAAATGCCACGTTCCACAAAGACACCCATACACACACACACACACACACACACACACACACACACACACACACACGCATACACACACATATATACGCAGATCAACGTCGTCGGTTCTACATACACACACGCACACACACACACACACACACACACACACACATCGCAGTCTTGAACTAGCGTGCCGAGGGGAATGCCAAAGGGGCGGGGACGAAATCAATCGATGAAGCACTACATGCACATGCGCATACACACACGCATATATACACATAGCTAAACATCAACATAGGTCATTGCTTTATAAGGGATACACCTATTCATAACATGCGCATTAGGGCTATGACCAAACTAAAAAAGTTTTTCCTTCAAAGAATTTTATCCCATTAGCCAGTGATCATAAGCCGCGCACACAAACAAGAAAAATGGATGCTTTGCTGAAAATCCTATTTGGTTTTTTGAACAACGTTTTATTCCCAACGTTTTCAAGGCTAAAGTGACTAATCGCAGGATGAAGCGATTATTTCGAGGATTTGCTCAGAGGAAAAGTCTATACCATTTACAAATTGAATTGATCCAAATGAAATCTGATTTGATCCAAATGAAATCTGATTTGATCCAAATGAAATCTGATTTGATCCAAATGAAATCTGATTTGATCCAAATGAAATCTGATTTGATCCAAATGAAATCTGATTTGATCCAAATGAAATCTGATTTGATCCAAACGAAATCTGATTTGATCCAAGTTCAACAAAAGTGAAAAAATTAAACTTTAATCAGAAAAATGATTTTTTTGGGTATAAAACATCGAAAACAAGCGTATTTATATTAAAAATAAGAACATTTGGCAACTTTATGTCGATTGAGCAGAAATTTGCTCAGGCACGCCATGTTATATTTGACAATAGTACTTAATACAACTTATCAGTTCGCTAGTGTTAATAGTGCAAAAGTAATAATGAAGTATAATAAAATCAGTGAAAATGATAGAAAATGAATTATGGAAGCATACCACAATGAGATTGATTGGAAAAATGTTGCTAATACTTTAGGAGTGAGAATCAAGACTGTGTATCATTGGTTGAGGAAGAATCAGGACTTACCGAAACGTCGGGGAGGTAACTACGCAAAAAAACTCCTGAAATGATACACACTCTCATCACCGAAGTGGAGAAATCGCCTTCAATCACATTGGCAGACTTACAAATTAAGATCAATTATGCGCACGGATGTCAGGTGTGCATAAACCCCATCAAAAATTGGCTCGATGGAGAAATGTTTTCTCTGAAAACAGTACGGCCTGTCGTCAGCGCAATGAACAGCGAAGTTAACAAAAGGAAGAGGGCGACATATATAGAAGAACTTTTTCGCATCCGGTCCGAAGGTCGCACTCCCGTATGGGTCGATGAGACCAACTTCAACCTGTATTGTAGGCGGAACCAAGGAAGATCAAAAGTGGGAACAAGGGCGTCTGTAGTGCAGCCATCTAGCAAAGGAGCAAACTTGCACATAATCGGTGCAATGACGAGATCCAGACTCGTATTGATACCCACGCAAAGAGGCTCATTCAAGAAACCATACTGTGCGGAATGGTTTCGAGGTCTCATAGACGAATGTCGCCAAGCCGAAATTCACCAGCCCACCATCATCATAGACAATGCTCCAGCAAACAGCAACATTGAGGAGATATTTAGACAGCAGGATGATGTGCAGCTTCTCAGAATGGCTCCATATTCATACCTGTTGAATCCAATTGAGCTGCTGTGGAGCTGTCTGAAGAGTCACATCAAAAGAAGGCTGAGAGAAGAAATACCTCGATTGTCGAGCCTCACTGCTAGAGAAAACGCTACCCTCTCACTGGCCGAGCAGAGGATGCAGCTGCTGGAAAATATAGCGCTGGATTGCATCAGCCAAATTGACCAGACGCAGCTGCACGGTTTCACCAACAGGGTGGAGCGGTATTTCTCAGCAGCAATAAAACAAGAGGATCTCGTGGAGATATCTTGAAAAATTTACTGTCTTGTGTTCATTGCTGTGCTTTGTCTCTTGTCTTGACCGTTTGTTGTATAAATTTGCATCAAAATTGATTCATTCACATCAAATCTTGTTACTCTGATTACTTCGCAAAATAGAATGTACCAAACCAAACTAGGCCACGATATCATCATCATCATGTATTATACTAAATTTTCCATCATTATATTTCGTTATATTCAATATTTTCACCTACTTTTAATTAATCAATCCAGTACTCCCTTCATAACTTGGGATGTTTGAAATTAGTAATACAAAATGTAAGATGTAAATAGGAAATATCAAAAGTTATGAAAATATATATCATTATATACAAATACAAATTATTTCTTGCATAATTAACAGCCAATCATTACATTTAGATACAGAAATCAGAAATGTATTGCCACTTTATACAATTTGTTTTCATTTTTCAATTAAGGTTTAATTTTATCAATCAGATTTCATTTGGATCAAATCAGATTTCATTTGGATCAAATCAGATTTCATTTGGATCAAATCAGATTTCGTTTGGATCAAATCAGATTTCATTTGGATCAAATCAGATTTCATTTGGATCAATTCAATTTGTAAATGGTATAGGCCACGATATCATCATCATCATGTATTATACTAAATTTTCCATCATTATATTTCGTTATATTCAATATTTTCACCTACTTTTAATTAATCGATCCAGTACTCCCTTCATAACTTGGGATGTTTGAAATTAGTAATACAAAATGTAAGATGTAAATAGGAAATATCAAAAGTTATGAAAATATATATCATTATATACAAATACAAATTATTTCTTGCATAATTAACAGCCAATCATTACATTTAGATACAATTTGTTTTCATTTTTCAATTAAGGTTTAATTTTATCAATCAGATTTCATTTGGATCAAATCAGATTTCATTTGGATCAAATCAGATTTCGTTTGGATCAAATCAGATTTCATTTGGATCAAATCAGATTTCATTTGGATCAAATCAGATTTCATTTGGATCAAATCAGATTTCATTTGGATCAAATCAGATTTCACTTGGATCAATTCAATTTGTAAATGGTATAGTTTTCCCTCGGGCACGGCTATTCCAATCTAAGTCAATTGCCGATATAATTAGAGACTGGCAGATTGAGGATTACTTACTTCTTACTTACTGACAGATTGAGGATTACTTACTTCTTACTTACTGACAGATTGAGGATTACTTACTTCTTACTTACTGACAGATTGAGGATTACTTACTTCTTACTTACTGACAGATTGAGGATTACTTACTACTTACTTACTGACAGATTGAGAATTACTTAATCCTTACTTACTGACATATTGAGGATTTCTTACTTCTGAAATCGAATTTGTAACCTTGTAAAAAGTCATCGTTCATCTATTCTTCTTTGGTACCTTCATGGCTAACATAAATGGTTAGCATAATACCCACTGTTCTCCTTCCTATAAATTCACTATGTTAAAATAATAAAAAAAACTGTAGAGGCCTATCATTCTTTTCTGTACAAACAATCGCAAAATCGAAACTTATTTCGGTATTTATTTGGTGCCGTGACCCTCTCAACATATCCGTGTAGTGGTAGCACACCCGCCTCACAATCGGGAGGTCCGTGGTTCAAATCCCGGCGGAAGAGAATTTCATTGGGGTAATTCTACAATCCAACAGCCCCTGTCCACCCAGCAGTAAATGATGGTACCAGATATCAGTCATGTATTGTGTCATGCATTCTGGGGAGGTGGTCCTCTCTAATACGTCTTCCGTTCTTGTGGCGCCATAGCGTGGAGAGGGTTGGTTCTGCGTTGGCAGCGAGCTGCACGGGACATACCTGTGTGTTCAAAAGCTTCGACTCCTTCCCGTGTAGCAGCTGTCACTTGAGACCTTTAACCTTTAAACTTTTAACAAATACCTTCTATTATTTGAACTCAGTAGCAATAATATCGTTGGAGGGGGAATTTTTCACCCAAAACACCTACAATTATAATTTTTATACCTATTTATTAAGAACTCATCTCACAACATAGCAAGAATTAAAAATTTCCGTATATATTTTTTTCGTCATACGCCTTATGCGCAGACATACGTTTATAGAAATGAGTAAATACCCAAACATTTGCTAGAGTATATTTTGTTGTTGTTGTTGCTGTTGTTGTTGTTGTTGTAGTAGTTGTTGTTGTTGTTGTTGTATATTTATTCTAGAAGGCTGTTTAGTATTTGAACTGGTTTCAAGTAAAACAAGTTTTGTTTCAAGTGTTCTCATCTATTGAATTGAAGTAAAACTTAATTATGTAATGGAAATCTCGTGCAGGGTTTGTTTACCTTTCTCTGTGCTCGCACATTCTTCAAATGAGCAGTCAGTTCTCGCACCCAGAGCCGTTGCGAGGACTTATGCCCCTCCCCGAAGGAATCACTTGGGGCCCCATTATTAATATAGTACCAAATAACGAATTTATTTATTAGACAGAATCACATAATACAGGCTCAGGTGAAAACATCTGAACAAAAAGGTAAAGACTATACATAATATCTATGATAAATTTTAATATCATACGTGAAGCAACGGGGCCCCTCAATATTCGCCCCCTCCCGGCCGAGGGGTACGGGGGGCGGTGATACGGCTCTGCTCGCACCCCCTAGATTTTTCATAGCTGTATAGGAAAATATGAAAATAGAAACGACGTAATATCAAAACGTTTCTTAGGTTAGGCTAGGTTAGGCTAGATTAGGTTAGATGAGGTTTGGTTGGTGATGATCAGAAGTTAGCAAGAAATATCGAGGCCAAGAAGAAGACAGTTGCAAGTTGCGAAACTTCAACACAATTCAACCACTCGTGTGTGTATGCATACGAGTGTGTGTGTGTGTGCGACACACACACACTCACACACTCACACACATGTATTGACAGTGTACGGGTGCTTCCATGAATGCTGCATTATTAAGACTGCACATGCAACTGTGCATCCGTCTTTGTGTATGTGTAGGTGTAGGTGTGTGTCTATACATGTGTGCAAATGTGTTTATTCTTTGTTGAGCGTACGATGCGCGTTGTCTTGAATTGTGCATTCTTGTTTGAATCTGATTTTACACCGCTGATGGTATGTATCTAGACACACACATATACAGTGATGTGCAAATTAGTTCGGACAGTAATGAAATGATACAATATTTTACAATGATGATGCTTTATTCAGGGAAAACACGTCAGAGGTAAAAATATTGTAATATTTATATGAGATATGACCTCCTTTTGCGTTTACAAGCATTTGAACACGTTTTGGCATAGATTCGACCAAAGTTGAACACATTTGAGCTGGTTCTTCATCATGATACCAGACCCTATTTACAGCACTAATTAGCTTTTGCATTGTCGTGCAGTCTTCTTTCTGGAGTCTTCGTTTGATCAAAGGCCATAGGTTTTCAATGGGATTGATGCCAGGAGAATTTCCAGGCCAGTCTAGAAGCGTCAGTCCACTTTCTTCGAAGAATTTGCGCATTTTACGTGAAATATGGCATGGTGCCAGATCTTGTTGGAAAATGCCGTCTCCATCAGGGAAGTCCTTTCTCATAGTAGCAAGCAAATGAGTCTGCAAAATAGCTTTGTATTTATCACTGTTCATCATGCCCTCTACGTCAATGAGTCGCCCGGTACCTTTAGCGCTGAAACTACCCCAAAACATCTTCTTAGGTGGATGTTTGGGCGCTTGTTGAATGTGTCCCGGCCGAAGCGGCTCACCTTTGCTTTGTCTTACGACCTGTGACCTGTAACCATCAACTTCAAAATGTGATTCGTCTGAAAAAATCACTTGTTTCCAGGCGTCTGTTGTGCATCTAGCATGCTCATGTGCCCAGTGAAGGCGTTTTTTCTTCATAATGGATGGTAATAACTGTTTCATTTGAGGTTTTCTGGCAGGTCTGTCAGCCTCAAGAAACCTTCGTCGGACAGTCGAAGAAGATATATTTACGTCTGCAGTAGACAAATCTCTCTGAAGGTATACACTGGTTTTCTTAGGATCCTTCACACTATTTCTGATGATAATTTTGTCATCGTGAGGCGTTGTCTTGCGTTTGCTTCCGCATCTTCCTTGCCGTCGTGTTGAAGATTCACCAGTATCCTTTTGTCTCTTCAGAATATCACCAACAGTTGACTTAGCCACCTTCATCTTGTCAGAAATCTGTCTAATAGTGATACCACTGTGTTCTCTAAGTGCTACAATGCATGCACGCTTCTTAGGAGTGATATCCATCACGAAAAGGAGGTGAATAATGCGTCAAAATCAAATATGAATCAGGACGTCCGTAACAACAGAGTTTGTCTTCACGACATATAACAGTTGCCAAACACCACAACAACAATAATATATCTGGAAGACAAGAAAACCTTGAGCAGAATAGCCAAAAAGTTTGATTGATGCGAAATATTATGCAAAATTCACCACTGTCCGAACTAATTTGCACAGCACTGTATATATATACATATATGTATATAATCAATGAAATCAGTGAGTTGTTGGTAACCATTGCTACGCCAATCTTTCCAAACACGCGTTTGTCAACGACACCGGAAACGCTCGGCCAATTGCGTTAAATTTGCTTAGTCTTTACAAATACTGTACAATGTGTTGAATTTGCAACTGACAATTCGCCTTTAAAAAGGCTGTGGTTAAATTTTTCGCTAATTAAATGCTCTTAAAAGAGCAGCTTGATGTATTTGGCCGATTAGCAGAAACACCAGTTTTCCCGAGTGATGTATTGTCGCCCTCCGCAAACAATACGAATAGTCGTCGATGACACACACACAGGTCTATGATACACGAAGGTGGATGATACACACGGTACAAATGGGCGAGGCGAATAGGGCGAGATGTTGAGACACTTCAACAGCGAGCGATGAGCGGTCCCTCTCAGCGTTTTCTTTTAGTTCGGGGAGAAGGATAGGACAGAAGAAAGCTGCCGTTACAGGGGGGCACCAACTCTGCTGAATTATCGCACCCCCCTCCTATTGCACACATAAGGCAATGCACAACACACTCAATAACAGATACATGACATAACCCACGTGCCGCAAATATAGACATGTATGCTTGTGCGTTTATAGAGCTATATTAAATAATACATTAAAACATCAAAACACACATATAAACATAAACAACAGTGCACCTTTAAGACAACACAATACATTAACTACTATAACACGTGAACAAATAAGTAAAAGTGCAGCGCATACAGAGTAACCTTTTCAAACCATTTTAAACTAACTGCAAATGTTAATTTTCCCAGAGGATTTTGTGGAAAACAATTGACAATACGTAGTAGAAAATGAGATTTTAAAAAAAAACTAACGAAGGATGTAATCACAATCTTATGGCAAGAAATATGAACGGAACTGAAAAATAATATTTGATTTGCTGGTAAACTTGTATTAAATTAATCAGTTTTTATTAATGCACATATGAAACTGCATCATTATGCATCATCTGCATCAACTGCATCATAATGCATCATTATGAAACTGAGCTCTTGCTGTACTGTAAATTTAAGGTACAGAAAGCAACGCGTCTATTACTTGCCACTGTACATTTCCAACTGAACTAAACTGTATATATATGTTTTTTCATTTTCTTCTTTTATTTTATTTGTTCTTGCTTTTTTCAAGGGATATAAGCCTTTATGGCTTACCCCGACACATGAAAATATGTTGTTTGGTGTTATTATATGTTTACTGTGTCGCTTCGAAATACAAATACAAATATACGCATGGTTTCAAAAGCGTGGCGCTATAATTTTCCATTATAAGATATAATGTCTGAGTGTTTAAAGTTACAAGCTGGAGAATTTCAATCGTATTCTATAAGATGTGCTCAAACGCATCCTCTACTTTGTGTCCAGCACGTTCGTGTGCGATCTGGTGATATCGAGAATCTGGTGAGATTGAGAATCTGGTGAATCGAGGATCTGGTGAGATTGAGAATCTGGTGAATCAAGGATCTGGTGAATCGAGGATCTGGTGAGATTGAGAATCTGGTGAATCAAGGATCTGGTGAATCGAGGATCTGGTGAATCGAGGATCTGGTGAATCAAGGATCTGGTGAATCTAGGATTGGGAGAGTGGATCGTGAGGTCAGATGTGACCGGGTTGAAGTCTGAGGAATCTCCGTGAAGTAAAAATTAAAAAATGTGCACACTCTAAATGAAAACAGGGCAAACACTACTAAAAAATTGGCTTTAATGTAATTAATGTATTTTACTGAATTAAAGTCAAGGTGTATTTTATACTGATGTAGACTTCTAAATCACAATTAAAGCCCATGTGTTTGCGTGTGTGTGTGTGTGTGTGTGTGTTTATGTGTGTGTTTGTCTGTGATTGTGTGTATGTGTGTGTGTGTGTGTGTGTGTGTGTGTGTGATTGTATGTGTGGATGTCCTATAAATTCTACAATTTTTAGGTCATTTAGTACGATGTGTCCTTCATAATCTTGCAAGTGCCTTGAATCATTCACGTTCTTCAGCTCTTTAGGTCTTTTCGCTTCTTAATTCTGTTAAATCCTTTATGCACTATTTAGTTATTTGAACGTTTATTTTTCTTCTCTTGTATTTCTTGGCTAGCTGGCGCTGTGAGCTGTTTAAGGCTGTTTCTTCAAGTTCACCCAGTGTTATCTGTAAGATGTCTTCCAAGTGGCAGCATCTATGGCTGCTTGTCCACAAAGATTTCCTGCTGCAATGGAGGCACAAGAAGAGACTGGTGGCCGAGGTTTGTCTTCCTCTAGTCTTCACCATGCTGCTGGTCTTGTTGAAAATGTTGGCACCTGAGCCGGTTCGCCACGACCAGGTCACCGAGTATCAGCCAATCAACGTGCACCAACTGCCTGACATCTCCAGGTGAGAAGCATTTACAAATCGATTCATCAATGTTTCAGGCACCTGCTGTATTTTGAGTGCTATATTCTCTATTCTTATTCAACATACGAGTTTATAGCTCCATTTATAGCTCGTATTTATAGCTCCATTATTTTTAGCTCCATTATTTCTAGCTCCATTATTTCTAGCTCCATTATTTCTAGCTCCATTATTTCTAGCTCCATTATTTCTAGCTCCATTATTTCTAGCTCCATTATTTCTAGCTCCATTATTTCTAGCTCCATTATTTCTAGCTCCATTATTTCTAGCTCCATTATTTCTAGCTCCATTATTTCTAGCACCATTATTTATAGCTCCATTATTTCTAGCACCATTATTTATAGCTCCATTATTTCTAGCTCCATTATTTCTAGCTCCATTATTTCTAGCTCCATTATTTCTAGCTCCATTATTTCTAGCTCCATTATTTCTAGCTCCATTATTTCTAGCTCCATTATTTCTAGCTCCATTATTTCTAGCTCCATTATTTCTAGCTCCATTATTTCTAGCTCCATTATTTCTAGCTCCATTATTTCTAGCTCCATTATTTCTAGCTCCATTATTTCTAGCACCATTATTTATAGCTCCATTATTTCTAGCTCCATTATTTCTAGCTCCATTATTTCTACCTTTCATTATTTCTAGCTCTATTATTTTTAGCTCCACTCCTCCATAGAAGCTTGCAGAGCTACCACATAACCTAAATATGACTCATAACATTATACAATACGACACACTGTCCATAGATATATAATCCATTCATACACATTTACAACCCAGCACGAAATATACACACACACACATATATTCATACATACATGCACTCACATACCTACAAGTTTTATAATTTGCATGCAGAGTCATATAGACACACACACACACACACACACAGGCACACACAAGCATTCCATACACACAAACAGTCATGCAAATATACTCGTATATCTGTACGCTCATTTGAAGAGGTACATTCACGCTATATTCTTGCACACTTATACCAAACACACTCCCTTACATCTGCATATTGCTACACACACAAGCGCGTTGACAGATATAATTTCTCAAGAACAATTAGTCACTGAACACAACGGACGGCAGTATAATGATGATATACATGTATGGATCACGTAATTAATTGACAGCAGCAAGACCAATTTCTTTAACCTCTCTAATCCTCATTGATCACGTGGTCAACTAAATCGAATGATTTATTGAGCAAGTATTTCTTGAGTCTTCTCTTAAGAATTCTTCTATTGGAGCTGTTTCTGATGATATCAGCCAATGTACTGTATAGTCTACTTATGTTATTTCTTAATGCCCTAGATCTCATATGCCCTCGTGTAACTGAGAGTTTCGTGTCTTAAGGAACTGTTAGCATTGGGTTTCGTGTATGTGTGTATTTTCATTATATAACGTTAATGGCGCGGTGCCCACGTACCATTTACACTCTACCATCAATAGTATTGTAATATATATTATAATATAGTGACATCAATTGTATCAATATTTCGTAACATAGGTTCCACATAAATGTGTGTGTCAATCGGTGTCAGTGCCATCACACAGCCGGTTAACTCTCTCTGTTAGCATTGAGTTTCGTGTAACATAATATCGTATATTAAAAGATCAATAAACATCTCGGTTGACTCAGCTTTTTGTGCCCTGAGGCGCTTCATAAGTTCAATTACATGTCCGGCAGAGCCGTAGCAACCGCCCCCCGTACCCCCCGGCCGGGGGGGGCCTAGTGTTGAGGAGCCCCGTTGATTCACGTATGACATTAAAATTTATCATATTATGTATAACCTTTACCTTTTTGCTCAGATGTTTTCACCTGAGCTTGTATTATGTGATTATGTAAAATAAATATATTCATTATTTGATGGTTTATTTATAATGGGGGCCCTAAGTGTTGCCTTCGGGGGGACCAAGTGTTGCCTTCGGGGCCCCAAGTGTTGCCTTCGGGGGGCCCCAAGTGTTGCCTTCGGGGGCCCCAAGTGTTGCCTTCGGGGGGGACCTCATAAGTCCTCGCAACGGCTCTAATGTCCGGGGAATATATTTCGATATAATTGCGCAAATATTCAGCTTTTGCTGACTGTACCACTTGATATATCATCGTGCAAATTTTGAGGATTATCCGCGCTTTGACAAGTAGCCAATGCAGATCCAATCAATTAGCTGGAATACTTATCCTGAAAGATTTATTACACGGGGGAACAAATTTTCTAAAATCTTTTGCTGCATGAGATTTTTTCACACATTCTTACGTATTTTGGTCTGCTGAATCCAAATCTGAACTCGGTTTAGCTCTGCATGCTCCGGTTTTAATGCGATTTGGAGTTTTTTATTCAGTGCAAACCCCCGGTTTTTTCATTGTTGCCAAATTGGCACATTACCTGCGATGCTTATACTGGCCATCCCGCAAGTGCTTTCATGCTGTAATGCTTGAAGATATTGTTGTGCGATGGTGTAAGGTGAGAGAGAGAGAGAGTGTGAGATACTGTGTCTCAGTGAGTATGTGAACATGTTAGTGTGCTTATGTTTGTGTGAGGCTTCGCCTGTACGACAGTATGTTTGCAAATTGTATATATCCTGCAACGGTGTGTGTGTACACGTGTGTGTGTGAGTGAGTGTATGTCCTCTCTTATTTAAACCGTGACTTACCTTCCTATCCTTATCCTAGCTGCTCTGTTTATGGTAATTTGTATATATTTTCAACAAATGCTACAGAAGTCCGTAATAAATATTATACAGTAGTCTAGCCTAGAAATGACCTGATTGTGAATTAAGAGTTTCACATGATTTCTAGCCATTTATTTCCTTTAAAACGGCTATGTTTTTTATGTGGAAATTCGCTGTTCTAACTGCATAATCAAATAGTTTTTACAATAATTACGAGTCCATTATAACTGGCAGATTTTTTTTCAGAATATACGACTTTAAATTCAACTTGATTTAATACAATTTTCGATATATTAAACTTATTGAGAAGGCATAGTTTTGCTATTACCACTCATTACGGTTTATATTAATTGAGTTTAAATCTTTTTTAGGCATCCATTTTTCTAAAATTTCACATAATCTGGCTTAAAGTTGATTGGGTCGATTCGATGTTGCTGATGGACATATATACTTGAGTATCTTCAGCAATTAGCTTGAATTTAACATCATTTGTCGAAATGACATCGATGCTTAGAGAAAGAGAGTTCCAAAATTATAGAATTAAGTATATTACGAATCAGCCTAATACCAAAGTCAAATTGAAATTCCAATACACGTTTGTTCAGACAGTGGAGAGATTCAAGAGCTCAGCCGATCTCCAAGATTACAACGAACGTTGTGCTAACATTGGCTGGAGATTATCTGAAGCGTTTCGGTCCGAGCGACCAGATTGTGCTAGCTTTCTGGCCAATCTCGCGAGATACACGCAGTGTCATGTCTCTTGTCCAGTCCCAACACAAGCCTCGACTCATCGTCAAAGGTAAGTCAGTTGATACGTGAGAGATCTGCAAGCCAGTTAATCCAGAATTGACGAATTAAATCCCACAAAAATTTATTTATCTGGTGGAGAATCTCATATCATTATATGTGTTACAAGAGTTATTGAGAAAGTTTTTTTAGATATATGAGAAAAAGTAAGCTAAAAAAGGTATTAATGTTTCCTTGAATTTACTCATTTTAATGATATTTAATCATTTATTCCTCCATAAATATTTAGTCCCTTTCAATCATATTACCTTATCTTGTAGATAATAAAATTTTGCATACTTTTAGTGCAATTTAATGTTTGAGATTTATTAGACGCACCCGAAATGAACAAAAATTAGAAAAATGAGATGAAAGTCATTTTTAATCACACACTAACATCGACAATGCCTTTGGTCTTATAAAATCTTTCTTCCAGGATTTCGTCCAAGTTTCACCAGATATTCTGCCGCTGCTAAACACATTCATGCACCTCCTCTCAATAAAGCTGCGGCCCTTACAGTACAATATGCATGCTGACTTGACTAAATCCACACCTCTCAATAACCTTACAATTTTATTTATATTTGTCTTAGAAGATTAATGATTTTGCTGAAAATGTCAGAATTTTGTTGAAAATTTTATAATTTTGGTAAAATGTTTATAATTTAGTTGAAAATTTTATAATTTTGTTGAAAATTTATAACTTTGTTTAAAATTTTATAATTTTGTTGAAAATTTTATAATTTTGTTAAAAATGTAATAATTTTGTTGAAAATGTAATTATTTTGTTGAAAATTTAATAATTTTGTTGAAAATGTAATTATTTTGTTGAAAACTTGATAATTTTGTTGAAAATTTAATAATTTTGTTGAAAATTAAATAATTTTGTTGAAAATTAAATAATTTTGTTGAAAATTAAATAATTTTGTTGAAAATTAAATAATTTTGTTGAAAATTTAATAATTATGTTGAAAATTTAATAATTTTGTTGAAATTTTAATAATTTTGTTGAAAATTTAATAATTTTGTTGAGATTTTATTAATTTTGTTTAAAATTTAAAAATTTTGTTTAAAAATTTCTTGCAGCCTGGTTTGATGTGTGAATAAAAATATTTCAACCAAAACTTTAATATTTTTAGGAAACGTTTTTGCAGTTTGTGTATATGTGATTTCTCTTGCCAAAGGTTTTTCCAACCAAACTGCAATGTTGCACTGGATGCAATCATCAGATGATTTTGAGCAACAGTCGCCAAAAATCAAGCTTGGCTCAGTCAGCTTTGAGCAGAATTTCACCCTGGAAGTTAACGAATCCCATCACGATATCAAGGTGTTTAAAAATTAACATCAAGGTGTTTATGAATTAAAATAAATATATATGTGGTTAAATTGGTATTATTAAAACTCAAATATTGATTGTTTAAATATAGTTTCAAAGTTTTATTTTAGGCATATTTAAATGCATTATATATATTTTTTTCAATAATTTTTCCAACATTATGTAGTTTATTTTTTATAATGTAATTTAGTTTGAAGCATCTCAAAAGTATATTTAAATATATTTATTTGAAGATGAATACTAAGATCGAGATAAAGCGTGTCTTAATGAGACATACGAGTGCATATCAGGCACTACTAAACACAGCACGTACACGATCCGATGTCTGAGTGAGCTAGCAGAGGCCATTGCTTTCATTGTAACATATCGCTATATACTCGATAATCATGAAAAAATGCACAAAAATCGTTATAATCGTTATACGAGAAATATATGCACAATTGACTTATTAAAGGCAATATGAACTAGAAAAAAGTAACACACACAATTATTTTATGCTTCAAAAATATCATATTATATTAAACGTCTTATAATGATTATTATTGCATATACACACACACACACATGTGTTTCTTGTATTGTTTAAAAGTTTTTTTTTGAGGCAGCACAAGCCCTTAAAGCTTTTATGCCTCGCCAATCACGAAATTTTGTCAATATGTTTTCTGTTCCGTTCTGAATGGCAAAATACATTTGAATTTGAATTTGAATTGATATATACATATGCATGTGAGTGTGTGTGTGTGCCTTTATCTACATAAACGTTTGAGTATACACACAATGCACATATATGTGTTTGTGTTTGTGCTGGTGTGGAATATTGTGTGTGTGTGCAGGTGAAGTTGTCATTTCATGCCGAGGGTTCGCCTGGTATTTCCCAGTTTACCACGACTCCCAGCTGGTACACCGACTATCTATTCCCACCCATGCTGCTACCAGGACCGAGAAACCCTCAGG
The DNA here is from genome assembly GCA_916048095.2 of Sacculina carcini. Lineage (NCBI taxonomy): Eukaryota > Metazoa > Arthropoda > Thecostraca > Sacculinidae > Sacculina > Sacculina carcini. Next base: position 5,635,963 of record OU696595.1, read on the forward strand.
ACAACAGCGGAGGACCTCCAGGTGTGTTGCACGTGACTATTGGTACACAACAACAACAACAACAACAACAACAACAACAACAACAACATATAGTTGTTCTGTAGCTGGTAACACACAAATGAGAACGAAAACGAAAAGCAGCAAAGTGTTAAAATAAAATAAAATGGAAATAATAAATAAATAAAAGGGGAGAAATGGGTAGGCCGCAGAGAGTGACAGTCACAAAACATAATTAATAATGCAATGACAAAACAAAACAGAGCTAGAAAAATAAATAATATTATGAGTGATATAAATATATAATAATACACCGATATTTGTATATAATATTTTAATTAATAAATAATGTAATATATAAATGTTAATATTATGTATATTATACATAGTAATATTTGACGTATTATTATTCTTATTCTTATTATTATAAGAATGAATGAAAAAGTGGTCAAATGGGAATACAGTATGAATGTTATATAAATTACATGAATCTGCAATCTCCATGCATCTTGATCATCAAAAAATACACAGATACACCCAGTGTTGAAATGAAATAAGATGAACAGAAAGTGTAATCAGAACAGATGACACAAACAACACCTCATCTCTGATTAATTAATAAATTAATTTGTTATTCAACGACTGATTTTTATTAGTGAATTGATAATTTGTTACCGGTAATCACTCCGTGTGTATGTGTCTATTCTTAAATAAATATGCAATCATTGCCTAGTTCATTTTTATCTATAAATTTAAACGTATCTTGTCAAAATTCTGAACAGCTAGAGGACAAATTGAGCGACACTCCTAATGTATACTGCGCAAGGTTTGACAAATAGAACTGCATGCCGCTCAATTATAACTATAACTATATATGTACGTATACATACATATATACTCGTATATATATATATAATCTGGCACAATTTCAGGCTATATTTCTTCCGGATTTGTCGCCATGCAGCACGCCATAACCTTGGCTATTATTGGTCTGAAAACTGGCAAAAAAACCGCGATTGACGCTCGCATAGTGAGAATGCCTCATCAGGCCTATGTGCACGACGTGTTTCTGTTCATCCTGAAATTCTGGTTGCCACGCGCTATTTGCTTTGCTCTTCTGCTGCCGTTCGCTGCTCTGGTCAAAAATATTCTGCTCGAAAAGCAAAACAAATTGAAGGTCAGACACAAAATCGGGCCAAAAATAACAAAATATGAAAAACAAACGTTATTACTAGGACTGTCAAAAGTTAATAAAGTTACTTTTTCACCTAAAGGTCACTTTTTCATAAGCTACCTAAAACTACATGAAAAAGTTGTGTACGATAATTATTAAAAAAGTTATTAGGTTACCAAAAGTTACTTTTTCATCGTTAGTTACTTTTTTGCTTTAAGGTTACTTTTTTTTATCGTCAGGTTACCTTTTGTTATTTTTCTTGTTATTAGGTAAGTTTACCACGAAGTTTGGTGACTTTTTGCAGATAAGAGGCACAATAACGGTATATATGAGGATAAAATAGGAAAAGAGATGGAATATTAGGTCTGAAGATCAAGAAATGTCAACATTTCTGCTGTTAGGATTTTGCAATTGATATTCATCTTAATATCCGTGCTACTCGATATTCATACGTTTTTGGGTACGCAGGATAGTGTAATTCCATTTTAGGAAATGTCCACGAACCGGAGGGTGTCGTGAGATGTTTGGAGCGTGGTATAGTACGATGTGTGAGCTCTCTATACCAGATACTGCACTGTAGCACTTGACAGTACGTATTTACTTGAACAGGAATTTGCACGTGATTTTCAGGGCGTGAAATAGCGCCATTATCCCACGTTTGACATATGGGAGGACGGGGGGCATTCACACATGCAGTGTTTACGCTCACACTAATATACAAACTGTAGTACGTGCTATTTGATAAAAAGTTCCATTGAAAAAATATAAAGAACATTATTGAGACCATTACTAAAAATATTTACATTTGCAATTAGTGTATTTCGCATTTGTATGAGCTTTCCACTTAAAAATTATATTTTGATGGTTATGCTCCTTTTTTCGATGTTAGCTAAATTATGTTAAGTCACTTTTGGTTGTTTGTTGTAAAAATGGTACCAGATCGGAGAGGGTGGAAAAGTAGTACCAACTCGGAAAGATGATAAAAAGGAAGGACTGGTGTATTTTCTTCCTTCAGAACTGCAAACAGAAATTGACCTCTTTTGAAGGTTATTTTTAGGTTACCTTTTTATTGGTTATTAGGTTACTTTATATGTTCACAAACAAACAACAAACAAACCGTGTATTTCACATAGCGCACTAATCAGCAAAGGCGTGATAAAC